>OZ038393.1:18649733-18789733 GCA_964036045.1 Eutreptiella sp. 'Long Island Sound 2002'
TGGCGCTGCGTGTGCCCATGTGTGACTCTTCGTGGCTCGGTGTTGTGTGGCTAGTGTTTAGAGTGGCTGTATGAAGATGACAGTAGAGAGTGACAGTGTAGACCGACAGTGAAGACCAACGGGATATAGTGCCATGCAAAAAGTGGCGGTATAGAACAACAATACAGAGTGACACTGGAGAGGGACAAGTGTAGAGTGACGGTGAAGAGTGGCAGCATAGAGTGCCAGTGTCAAAAGCCCAATTGGGAGAAACAGCACAGAGTGAAGAGAATGGCAGCACGACCGACCGCGCCCCCCAACCCAAAATGGAATGGAGCCTCCCTGACGCACCACCCAGTGCACCCTCAGTAGGACAGATCAGCAACGTTCCTGGCATTTTGAAGGCGGAAGGCCTTGGTGTCGGCCATCAACTTATCCAATTTGACCCGCAGCTCCTCCAGCTCGTGATCCTTCGACAGCAGTCTGTTTTCGAGCCCTTCAACCTCCAACTCCTTGTTGATGAGCTTCTCGGAGTCGCCGTCGATTTTGTCCAGGGACAACTTCATCAACCGGTTCTCCTTCTGCAGTTGTTCACACCGCTCTTTGAGCTGCCGGTAGTCCGTCTGGGCCTTGCCCTTCTGCGGCTTGGATGGCTTCTTGCCCTCAAAGAACTGAGCGCAGGGTGTGTCCATGGCGGCATGCCGTCGGACGAGACGGGGAGGTCCCCCCAGCACACATCAGGCCCTGGGTTTCTGTCGCCTCATGATCAGAAGAGCGAATACGCTGTGCTGTGCTTTTGTGTTGAAGAACGTGTCCTTGAGGGTTGGTGCACCTCTGACCATGTTTGTTTGGCCCGAGAAAGTGGTACTCGCCCTAGGCATGCACGCTCTGGAAGGGAAACTTGGACGGATCCCCCCCCCCCCCCTGCACAACCACCAAGCCCTTGTGCCAACCTCCCCCCCCCCCCCCTGCAGAGGTCCACACAAGACGATGGAGCATCCCCGTGTTCTGGGGCACCAACACCAATGCACAAATCAACACACACCCGATCCCAATCGAGACACACTCCATCCAACCGAAAAGAATCTGCACACATCCGAAGTCGCCGGGTCCTTTATTTTCCGGTCTTTTTGCCAACAGCAGCTCTTCCGGAAAAATGGAGGAAAATGGAAGGGAATGGGCGGAGTTGGAGGGAAAAGGGGGGGGGGGGGTTGTCACAAATGCACGATGGAAAATGTGTGACAGTGTTCCGACATGAAAGAGAAAATGTAGGGAAATGGCAGGAAAATGGGAGGAAAATGGGACATTTCGAGACACGTTCCCATTCTTTCGACCCCCATTTCCCCCGTTTTTCCAGCAGCTCTCCAGAAGGCTCCCTCATACAAATCTGGTCTCCAGAGTTCCCTGAACAAAGCGGGGGAATCAGCACATCCCCGGGGGTCCCCGGGCATCCAGAGACGTTAGGACATGGGATCTGCAGCATTGATGTGGCTCGTGTATCTTTGCAGCTCAGCCCATGCCCATTGCAGACTCGTGTTCTGTTCCGTGACGACACCCCGCCGCCGCCCAGCTGGCAGTCACAACCCGAAGCTTAGCCAAAAGCGCAAAAGTTGAAAGCCGAGGACGCAGCGACGCACCTCTGTGATCTTCAGCACCTTCTTTTGAATGCGAGGGTGTGTGCAAGCTCCTTCTCTTGCCTGGACCGCTCGTTCTCGACCTCGTCCTCCTTTTTCTTCTGCAATGCATCTCCTGTGCAAATGACGCCCAGGCCATGTGTCCTGTGCAACAATGCTGTATGATTGCGCAAGGGGTAATGTCCTTGGGCACGTGACAATGCTCTATGATCGGTTTGGGGGATTTACATGGGTTTACAAGAAGGCCGTAGGGTCGGGAGGGGGATTCGCATGGGATTCAGCGACGCTCGTGACATGAGTACGCAAGGACGGAGCCTTGTGGTGATGAAAGGGTGGGTGGCAGCACACAGGGTGGGATGAGACCTGTGTGAATCCCCCACCCAACCATATGGAATTATTTCAAATCCATATGAATCCCCCACCCAACCATATGGAATTATTTCAAATCCATATGAATCCCCCACCCAACCACTTGGAATTATTTCAAATCCATATGAATCCCCCATCCCACCATACATTGTCTCTGGTCCCATTCCTCAGTGGTGCTCGCAGCAGTGGCTCCGCACGAACAAAGGTGGCACTACACATTTCAGCGATGCTGTACGCCGATGATCCAATCTCATAACGGGCAACTGCCACCTTCGCTGCCCTCTCTGCTCAGCAACGTGCTCTGCACCAATGCCCACCTTCTCTGTACATGCTTGTGCGTCTCCCCTCAAGTCCCCACGCCCAGACACTCCCTCCTGTCGATCCACCCCTCCAACCCAACCAGCCCCCACACCTTCATGCTGCTTCGCCCGATGCTTGACCAACACGCTCTGGATCTTGCGCAGCAGCTGCGCATCCGCATCCCTCCGTTGGGCCATGAGCTGCACCACCGCCATCTTCCAGCGCTTGCACTTGGGGTACTCCGTGCTCATTGCCACCTGCCGCAGCAGCTTCTTGTGCCGCATCTTGCGGCTGACCTGATGGGGGGGGATGGGGGGGGGGGGGGGTTGGCATCATGTGCCACTCCCGCCAGGGCAGTAGGCGCCACCAGCTGCAGACAGCAATACAACCGGGCGCAAATACCGTGCGCCTGGATGGCAAAGCCAAGAGAAAAGGACTCCTGGGCTCCGGGAGGAGGCAGAACAGTGGTCCGTCTCGCCACTAACCCTTGCCCTTTCTCTGAACCCTCTCCCTCCCTCACCCATTGGCCTCTCACCACCGAATGCCCTCCCTCTCCCTGCCAGGCCTACCCGTACCTCCTAACTCAAGGGGGGGGGGGGGAATGCAGTCGCCAGGATTGGCAAAAAATGCGGAAAAATGCGGCGAAAAATGCGATAGAAAATGCGATTTTGTTAGAATGGTGTTTGCCCCTCAAAACCCCTATGTTTCGTCTCGTCTTGCACAATCGGGCGCTCAAAGCATGGACGGTTTGATGGAACAACTTAGTGCAGTAGTTCAACTCAAGAATATCACAGACTAGGCTCAAAACCGCTAGGGGCAGAAGCTGCAACTGCTTGGTCAGGCCAGACCGCTAAATCTCCGCGCCGTGCGCGCGCCGCATCAGGTGCTCCCCCATTGACCCAAACCGCCAGGCTCCCGGGGGGGGGGGGGGGGGGCACCCCAATATACATACCTCAAAATGATCCCCATGACACGCCGTTCATTTTGAATGTACACAACTAGGGAAAAATTTTTTCAAAAAAAATTTGCCCATCAACTCAGGCTCCCATCAGCGAAGGTCCGACCCGGAGGTTGGGTCGGGGTCAATATCCTCTTCTGTGTTTTCCATCCATTTTTGAATTCTCCACAAAATTCTGAGTATTTTGAGCATAGACACATAGGGCCAAACAAAAAATTCTATTGCCTTTGGCAAGGCACCTCGAAGAGGGGAGAGGGACAACCTTTTTTCAGCTGCTGAGGCGGGAAAACTGCTTAAGCAGGTTGTGCCCTAGACCCCTTGGGACCCCCCCCCCCCCCCCACAACACCCAAATAGGGTGAAAAACACATAAAGAGGGGCCAAAACATGCTTTACATAGGATATTTGATCATTTTGGATGGTCAAAGTATCAAAAAAATCAGTTTCGGAAAATTCTATTGCCTTCGGCAAGTCCACCTCGCAGAGAATCTACCCCAAGCCACACACACCCTAAATAGGCTAAAAACTACATAAATACGGCCTAAAAAATGCTTTACATACCTTGGATGGTCATTTTAAGTGGTGACAATATCAAAAAAACAAGTTTCGAAAACCTCGATTTTTGAGCTGCCCAGGGTGAAAAACTGCACTAGCAGGTTGTGTACCAATCCCTTGGGAGCCTCCCCCCCCCCCCCCGTGCGGCCCATACCCAAACAGGGTGAAAAACATGTAAATACGGCCTAAAACATGCTTTACATACCTTGGATGGTCATTTTAGGTGATTACAATATCAAAAAAACAAGTTTCGAAAACTTCAATTTTTGAGCTGCCTCGAGTGAAAAGCTGCATAAGCAGGTTGTGTACCAATCCCTTGGGAGCCTCCGCCCCCCCCCCATACCCAAATAGGGTGAAATACACGTAAATACGGCCTAAAACATGCTTTACATAGCTTGGATGGTCATTTTGGGTGATCACAATATCAAAAAAACCAGTTTTCAAAACTTCGATTTTTGAGCTGCCCAGGGTGAAAAACTGCATTAGCAGGTTGTGTACCAATCCCTTGGGAGCCCCCCCCCCCCCCCCGGACCTAATACCCAAATAGGATGAAAAACACGCAAATACAGCCTAAAACATGCTTTACATACCTTGGATGGTCATTTTGGGTGATCACAATATCATAAAAACCAGTTTTGAAAACTTCGATTTTTGAGCTGCCCAGGGTGAAAAACTGCATTAGCAGGTTGTGTACCAATCCCCTAGGAGACCCCCCCCCCCCCGTGCGGCCCATACCCAAATAGGATGAAAAACACGCAAATACAGCCTAAAACATGCTTTACATACCTTGGATGGTCATTTTGGGTGGTCACAATATCAAAAAAACAAGTTTCAAAAACTTCGATTTTGGAGCTGCCTAGGGTGAAAAGCTGCATAAGCAGGTTGTGTACCGGCCCATTCACTAGGCCATTATTGGCGGAAACAGCCATTTCGCGTCTTTGGCAAGGGGTGTGAACGGCCCTAAGCAAGGCTAGAGACTGCAAAAAACGTCGTTCCGTATCCTAGTAGGCATGTACTGTCACAACATCCCCAACATCCCCCCTCAGAGTGGGTACCACGGGGTCACTGAGGTCGCCAAAACCGCCAACATAGCAAAAATGGCTGAAAAGTGCATAAACTGCGTGAGCGCTCGTCCCACTCGGCCCCATACAAACCCCATGGAGTTGGGACCTGGAAACACTTTTTCGGCTCAAAATCAAAAAAAACCAAAAGATTCGTGATTTTCGACCCAAAAAAAGGGGGGGTCATTTTTCCCCCCCCCCACCTCCCCCCCTCCCTAAAACCCTGAAAAAAGTGGGTTTCAAGTGGGGGGGTCTAGGGGGGTCCGGACCAAAAACTCATTGGGGGATGCGTTTATTGGACAAAATGATGATTTTACAAGGGGTTAAACTAACAATTCAACCCCTTGGGGTAGGGTACGTGAATAGGCCCAAAAAGGCCAAAATGGGGGGGTATGTGGCGTTTTCCCCATATATACGCCTGCCTGGCTTTGATCTAACAACCTACGCGAGGTGATTCCATTTTTGAGCTGCCGAGGCTGGAAAATTGCATAAGCAGGTTGTGCCCTAGACCACTTGGGAGACCCCCCCCCCACACCCAAATAGGGTGAAAAACACATAAAAGGCGGCTAAAACATGCTTTACATAGCATATTTCATCATTGTAAGTGGTCACAATGTCAAAAAAATGTTTTGCAAAATTCTCCATTTTTGACCTGTAGAGGGTGAAAAACTGCTTAAGCAACCACCTACAAACAGCAATTTCGAAGCTTTTGGGGGGCCCATGGCTCGGGCTATATGGGCTTGGCGGCCACTACGTGGGTCCCCATGGGTGCTCAAGTACCCATATTGTCACTAAATCATCACCCAAACCCATCCCAGGGGCGACAGAAGGGTTTCCGAAAAAGGCGAATTATGGAAATCTTGCAGGTGTCACTAAACACCCTACACAACGGCAATTTCGGGGCTTTTGGGGTGGCCATGGCTCGGGCTATATAGGCTTGGCGGCCACTACGTGGGTCCCCATGGGTGCTCAAGTACCCGTATTTTCACTAAATCATCACCCCAACCCATCCCAGGGGCGACAGAAGGGTTTCCGAAAAAGTCGAATTTCGGAAATCTTGCAGGTGTCACTAAACAGCCTTATCCAGCGTGAAAACGGCTAACTCCTCACTAGCAAGGGCCCATACAGGGGGGCGACCAGGGGTACCCGGAGTTCGGACCCGGGACCCCCGCCATGGGTTAGGGGGTCCATGTACAAGAAAAAAATTCTATTGCCTTCGGCAAGTCCACCTCGCAGAGATTCTACCCCGAGCAACACACACCCAAAATAGGGTGGTAACTACATAAATACGGCCTAAAACATGCTTTACATACCTTGGATGATCATTTTAGGTGATCACAATATCAAAAAACAAGTTTGAAAACTTCGATTTTTGAGCAGCCTAGGGTGAAAAACTGCATAAGCAGGTTGTGTACCAATCCCTTGGGAGCCCCCGCCCCCCCCCCCCCGACATAATACCCAAATAGGGTGAAAAACATGTACATACGGCCTAAAACACGCTTTACATACCTTGGATGGTCATTTTAGGTGATCACAATATCAAAAAAACAAGTTTCGAAAACTTCGATTTTTGAGCAGCCTAGGGTGAAAAACTGCATCAGCAGGTTGTGTACCAATCCCTTGGGAGCCCCCGCCCCCCCCCCCCCCGGACATAATACCCTAATAGGGTGAAAAACATGTACATACGGCCTAAAACACGCTTTACATACCTTGGATGATCATTTTAGGTGATCACAATATCAAAAAAACAAGTTTTGAAAACTTCGATTTTTGAGCAGCCTAGGGTGAAAAACTGCATAAGCAGGTTGTGTACCAATCCCTTGGGACCCCCCCCCCCCCCCCCCCGGACATAATACCCAAATAGGGTGAAAAACATGTACATACGGCCTAAAACATGCTTTACATACCTTGGATGGTCATTTTAGGTGATCACAATATCAAAAAAACAAGTTTCGAAAACTTGCATTTTTGAGTTGTCCGGGGTGAAAAACTGCATAAGCAGGTTGTGTATCAATCCCTTGGGAGCCCCCCCCCCCCCCCCCCCGACCTGATACCCAAATAGGGTGAAAAACACGTAAATACGGCCTAAAACACGCTTTACATACCTTGGACGGTCATTTTAGGTGATCACAATATCAAAAAAACAAGTTTCGAAAACTTCCATTTTTGAGCTGTCCGGGGTGAAAAACTGCATCAGCAGGTTGTGTATCAATCCCTTGGGAGACCCCCCCCAGACCTAATACCCAAATAGGGTGAGAAACACGTAAATACGGCCTAAAACACGCTTTACATACCTTGGATGGTCATTTTGGGTGGTCACAATATCAAAAAAACAAGTTTTGAAAACTTCCATTTTTGAGCTGTCCGGGGTGAAAAACTGCATAAGCAGGTTGTGCACCCGTCCCTTGGGAGATCCCCCCCCCCCCCCGACCTGATACCCAAATAGGGTGAGAAACACGTAAATACGGCCTAAAACACGCTTTACATACCTTGGATGGTCATTTTGGGTGGTCACAATATCAAAAAAACAAGTTTCGAAAACTTCGATTTTTGAGCTGTCCGGGTTGAAAAACTGCATAAGCAGGTTGTGCACCCGTCCCTTGGGAGACCCCCCACCCCCCCGGACCTAACACCCAAATAGGGTGAAAAACACGTAAATACGGCCTAAAACATGCTTTGCATAGTTTGAAATGTCATTTTGGGTGGTCACAATATGAAAAAAACAAGTTTCGAAAACTTCGATTTTTGAGCTGCCTGGGGTGAAAAACTGCATAAGCGCAGGTTGTGTACCTCCCCATTCACTAGGCCATTATTGGTGGAAACAGTCATTTCGCGTCTTTGGCACGGGTTGTGAACGGCCCTAAGCATGGCTAGAGACTGCAAAAACGTCCTTCCGTATACTAGGAGGCAGATACTGTCACAACATCCCCACTCACACCCCTCAAAGTGGATACCACGGGGTCACCGAGGTCGCCCAAACCGCCAACATAGCAAAAATGGCTGGAAAGTGCATAAACTGCATAAGCGCTCGTCCCACTCCGCCCCATACGAACCCTATGGAGTCGGGACCCGGAAACACTTTTTCGGCTCAAAATCGAAAAAAACCAAAAGATTCATGATTTGCGACCCAAAAAAGGGGGGGGTCATTTTTCGACATTTTTGACCCCCCCCCCCCACCCCCCCAGCCCCCCCCCACCCCCCCCTAAAAAGTGGGTTTCAAGTGGGGGGGTCTGGGGGGTCCGGACCAAAAACTCATTGGGGGATGCGTTTATTGGACAAAATAATGATTTTACAAGGGGTTAAACTAACAATTCAACCCCTTGGGGTAGGGTATGCGAATAGCCCCAAAATGGGGGGTATGTGGCGTTTTCCCCATATATACGCCTGCCTGGCTTTGATCTAACAACCTCTGCGAGGTGATTGCCCGGGACCTGGGTCCAATTCCACACACAGCACCTAGAATACGCAAAGAAGTTTTGACCCCCCCCCCCCGACCCACCCCCCACCCCCCCAAAAAGGGGTACCCGGGTACGGGGGGGTAAAGGGGTCAAAAACGAAAAATTCATTGGGGGATCATTTTCTCTCCTAAAATGATGATTTTACAAGGGGTTGGACATCCGGTACCATACCTTGGGGTATGGTACGCGAATGACCCCAAAAAAGGGGGGGTATATGGCGTACGCACCTGCGCTTGATCTAACAACCCTCTTCGAGGTGATTTCCCCCTGCCATCTGCCTAAAACAAAAAAATCTCCGGCGCCTCTGGCGCCCACAAAACCCATTGTTCCTCACACACAACTAACTGACTACAAGGCAATGCCACTAGAATGTTTCCTCTTGAACATTACACAGAGGGACCTGCCTGGAAAATGCGAAAAAAATGCGGAAAATGCGGAAAAATGCGGACCGCATCCCCCCCCCCCCCTGCCTAACTCACCCTTCCGTTCCCTTGGGAGGTTTGCCATCAGGGCTAAAAAAATGTACCGGTCGGTCCTTCCTCGTGTACGCACTCCGTTGAATTTTTAGAAACAAACTGTTCACATTTCACCGGAGGGAAGATGGGTGTATTCGGTCCACAAACCCGGGCGTCAACTTGTTGGCACTGGGGGGCGACAATATGGTGAGAGGTCTGCTGTGCCTTTCTGAAATTGGCATGACAAATGCAATTTGAGGTAGGGTCTACGTCACCGACGGGTTGAATTTCCGGTTGCCATGTGGTCCGTCCCTGGTCACCGTCTACGCTCCGGCTGCGATGCCCACATCCTGACCTGATGGCAGTAGCCTGACCTGCTTGTTGGTGGGTAGGTGGAAGGGGGGAAGAAATGGACCAGCTGACAAACCCAAACGCACTCATTCAATTACTGTTGCCTTCGGCAGTGCAACTCGAAGAGAGGCTGACAGTCAGCCAATCAGTCAGTTAGTCAGGCAAGCAGTCAGTCAGACAGTTAGTCGGGCAAGCAGGCAGGCAGACAGAAACACAGTTTGGGTTTTTTCAGTGGCAGACTTGGCTTCAAGCAGTGGGGAGAATAGATAGTGTCAGATCAAGCAATGGTCGAACGGCAATGCAGCCGGCAGGTCGGCAGTTCGATTCCCAGTCAGCCGGCCGTCTCTGCCCACTCTGTCCCTCATTCAAACCCCGCTGAGCACAAACTTTTGGACCCCCCCCCACCCAACCTCAAAAAAGTGATTGTGCGGAGGAAACCTCCCAAAGGTCGATGCTGCCTGCTGCGGCCCGTGGGCCTCACTATGCATGCCCCACAGACCGCGGTGCGTGTGGGCAGACAGTCCGGTGCGCCAGGGTTGCCCCATATCATGGGGTTGGGGCTGGCAGCAAGTCGCTTGATGAGGGCCTGTGTGTAAAGCTCGTGAACTTGCCACCACGGCCGTATGCCACGTGCTGGTTTCTGATGTGGGGGACCCCCCCCCCATTTACGGATGCAGTGGAATGGGGGGTGGTTCCCCCCCCCCCCCTCCAGGGTGCCCAGCGAATGCCCAGCCACCGTCTCCCGGACGGCATGTGCCGGCTTCAATGGCATTTGTAACCGACAGTAACCGCCTCCAACCGCTTTGGCGACCTCCTCCAACCGCCTGCCTAACCACCTCTGGGGCCACCTCTGAGGTCCTTTCCCTTCTAATGCTTCCCTGCCCCCGTTCCAGACCGAAATTGTTTGATGGCCGGGTCAGAGGGGTCGCTGTGCTGCCAACTCTGCCCTCAGCCCCCACCCACCCCACACACACAAAGATGTGCGTTTTGCATGGAGAGGGCCATGAGCACATGGCAGGGCCTCCCGGAGTGTTGCACAGCTGCCTCAAGAAACCCCCCGGCTCTGGCGTGAGGCGGGGCTATCCCCTCGTGATGATGGAGTGCCGCGGACGGGGCCGGCCGCAGACACATACCCGCATTGCAGTGCGGAGCTGCCCCGCGGTGTTCTCGCGGTCAATGGCCTTGGAATCCACCTCCCAGCCCTTCACGACGCGGGTCATGGTCGCGGAGGTCTGGTCCTGCATCTGTGAGTCATGCCAAGGGGACGGCCGTGGGCCCACTCACGGGGGGAAAGGGGAGGGTCTCACAAGTGCAAGTGCTTCGTGGAAGGCGGTGGGGACCAGGGCTGTTCCCAGAGGGGGCGGTTCCGTGGGGCCTGCGTAGTACAACTGGTGTGCAGTGCTGTGGGGGCGCACCCTATCCCCCCCCTCCCTGTATTGCACTGGACACCGTGTACTGCACTGTGCATGCGACCACCACCAGCCTTTATGGAGAGCCCCCCCCCCCCCCCATACGGAGTCTTGTGGGTTACGCGCAGTGACAGACAAGCACACAAGCTCAACAAAACAAAATCCTCATCGGTGGTACCAGAGGCGCCTTTCGGTCCGGAAAAAGATGTGCAACAGAGTGTGGACGTCTTCATCCAGGTACTGGGCTGCAGCTGCCTTTGCTGAACAGCGACCTACAGAGAACACAGTGTCATTTGACACCGCGCTCACTATTAATTGGCAACTACATGAGGTAGGCAGCCTGAGGTGCCCTGAAGGATACAACCCTGTGTTCATCGCAGCAGTATTCACATCCGCCAAGCAGACAACACAGATTCGAAGCAGACCATCGATGCACATGACAGATCAAGCTGGAAATAAACACTAGTCAAAGGCCATTTGACAGTGACCAGTACCTTGTTTATTTTGGTGATTTCTTTTTGTTTTTTCCCCTTGATTTTTTTTACAAATTGACGAAAATCGAAGAAATTGCACAGCAAGACAGCCCAAAACCTTCCCTGAGCAATGCAGGAATATGAGGAAACACAAATAAACATCAATAAACATCGATAAACAATGGTGGCTGCCCAAAATCCGGCGTTTTCGGAAAATAAACGAATAAGCGTGTTTATTTTTGGTTTGACCAGTGGCAAGACCAGTATTCATTCAAGCTCATGACGTATCCCCCACACCCCCGCCCCTCCGCCACAGCACTGCACACCGGGTGTACTACATGAACCCCCACCCCTCGGTTTACCGTACTGCAGACTAACCCAGGATCCCCTCCAATATCCCCCCTCTTTGCTGCTTCACTCCCCTTCAAAGCAGCACACACAAACACATGTAGGCCTGTGCTGTGACATCCCCGGGTCCCTCGCGAAGCCCTGTGTTGCCCCCGGCGAGTGCCATTCTTCGACTACACGGCGGTGGTGCAGCGGTGGGCCACCGCAAAAGGGCCCTTGGAACTACGGCCTCAGCTCATCCGGAGGGGAATGGTCCCTGAAAGCCGTGCTCAACAACTAAAACAAGGGATGCCCTTAGGGCTGGTGACGACACACGGGGGGGGGGTTCGCTCTTCCCTGTCTGCGTGCGGCCACCCCCTCTGCATGGGGGGAAAAAGGCTGATCGGGGGGGGGGGGGTGCGCCATAAAAGCGGAAGGAGGATGCCAGTGGGTACAGGGGGGCACACACCACTCAAAGTGACCCCTGCGTCGCGTTGACCATTTGGAGAGTCATATATGGCGGGTCGGGCCATTCGAGGTTGTGGGCCACGTCGGACCCGGTATGTACGTCGTGGGCAAGCCGAAGGACAGAGAAACGTGGGAAGTGATCCACGTGGACAGCCTTGACGGCTGCACCAAGCTCAAGAGGGACACTCGCACCCTGGAGCCTGGCCCAGCTGAGGTGAGGCCCAGGGAGCGGGGGGGGGGGGGGGGTTTGCATGACGCCTGCAGTGGATTGCTGTCTGAAGCCGGCGGCGCCCATTGGCCTCGCACCACCTTGTGCCCTTCATCTCCCTGTCTGGCGTATCGGGGGGTGGGGGACTGGGTGGGAGGGATCAAACAAGGAGCAGGATTGCCGGTTGGTAGTTCCCCTTTTCATGCACTTGGTTGTGTTTTGTGGGTCTTGTGGAGGCATGCCCCCGAACGGTGTGCGGTTGTGGAGGAGTGTGTGTGTGGAGGGGACGAGAGGGGGGGGGGGGTACAAGGGAAATGGCAAAGCGGGCATGCACAAAGCAAACCAAATTCGTTCTGTGCAATAAAGACTTTGGAAACGGTGGGGGGGGGGGGGGCGATGCTACACTGGTCTGGCTGGCAGACCGATGGTGTGCATGGAGCCTCTAGCAGCCTCCCCCCCCCTTCCATAGAGCCGTCCACCAGGTGCTGACTCGAATTGATTGGGGAGGCCGAAGGGGTGGGGGGTAAAAGATCAGCCACCTCCGCTTTGGGGAACAGATGCGTGCGCACGTGTATCAGAGGATGAGGAATACGCAGCAAATGCAAAGAAGGCCTGGTCTGTGATATCCCACAGGCACCTTTCACCGCAGAAAACAGAGGGTACGGAGAACGGACACAATGTTCACCACGACTGAGGTCCTACGATCTCATCCTGGCTGGTCCGGCGCACCGAAATGGGCACACAGGACCCGATTCAGCAACATCATTCATTGGTAGCCCCCCACCCCTTAGCCACCTCCCCCGCCGTGGGATGCAGTAATGCTGAATGCTGACCCTTACCCCACAGGCACAAGGCTGCAGAACAACAAAGTCAGAACACAAAGCTCTTCCGTGTCATGGCCATGGGTCCCCGTCGCGAAAAAAATAGACATCAGAAAGAAACCACCTCGCACCCCCCCCCCATCGTGTGATGGGCCCCACTGGGGGTCCGTACCTTGTGGTGCAGCGCCCATATGGCCTGCTTCTTTTCATCCTCCTGCAGGGCAATCTGGGCGATGGTCCGGATGATGGCCCTCCGAATGTGCGCAAACCGGAACTTCCGCGTTTCCCCGAGGATGTTCTGCAGCTTCTCTTTGAGCGTCTCCAGCTCCGCGTCCTTCTCGGCCAGGCCGCGTGTGAGGCCGTCAATCTCGACCTCACGTCGCAACAGCTCCTCCTCAGCCTGAACAGGACGGGGATGCGACGTACCACGATGTAGATGCCAGGCTACAGGAGGGAAGGGGGGAGGATGCCGTGCCAAGTCAAATTCGCAGTGGGAAATTGCGCTGCGGGGAATTTCGCGGCAGCCCCTGGATTTTGAGCGGTAAACTTCGCGGACACTCCCAGAAATGCTGTGGTGTGTAGGGCTTTGCAGGCTTGGAGAAGCTTAGCCACAGGTGCCAATTTTGCGGAAGCCCCTGGACTTTGTTTTGTGTGGGAAATCTCGCGGCCAATTTGAAGCGCGAAATTTCTCACACAAAGTTGACTGCCCCCGAAGTCCCCCCCCCCCTCTTGTATATGATGAAGATACACAACAGTCCCAGCCCCCCAAACCCTCCTAGTCCCAACTAAAAGGTCGGAAGCCCCAAACTTGGAGGCAGCCCAACAGCTCCGTCCCAACACCCCATAGTCCCACAGCCCCACAAGCCCGTGCCGTTCTGGTCCTGCACATCGCCTTTTCCGTGGCCATTGCTGTTCATCGCCCGTGCACGAGCCCATGACAGACCGGCCGCCATAGGCACCAGCCCTGAGCTGAAGCCCCAGTGGGGCCGTGCAGTGTTGTGTAGGGCAGCGGACTGCACCACTAAAGTCCCCCAGAGTGTGCCCTGAGTTGTGGTGCTGGCCTTGCAAATGGAATGCCCTCCCTCGTGTGCCTGTACTGTTGTGCGGCGGTGGATGGTCTGAGACTAACTGGAAACCGTGGAACAGCAAGGATATTCACCCGAGGTATCTATCACTGAAGCCCCCTGTCCGTACCTCAACCCCAGCGGGAAGGACAGCACTGTGCCGTGCCGGACGGGAGTATCTCTTGCAAGATCTTTGCAGACCAGTCAGCGGATCCAATCCTTGCCGCGGATGCCAACAGGGTTTGCTGTTACACTAGCAATTTGTAATCTGTACTCTGATGCTGATGCCTGTCAGGACGCATTCACAGTCGAAAGGATGAGGCGGCTTGAGGGGTAAGCATACAACAATACAGGCCTCCACTCTTCCTCCTAACCCCAAAACAACAGTTGGCATAGTCGCCCATCCCCCTGCTCAGAGGCCTAGGAAGAGGAAGAAGACAATGAGAGGGGGATGGGCCCTTTGGCACGGACAGATTGAGTTACGTTGTCTTCCAGAGTGTTCCTCCCCCCTCTTCCCCTGCCTTTTCCACCTTGTCTGGTAGATGCCCCCTGAGGGCCCCACTTCTACCACCTCCTCCTCGTCTTCTACCTCTTCTGGCTCTTGGTCTCAGTGGCTGCTGCGCAAGTTGCAGGGCGGTCCTTAACGGGGAAAAAAAAAAGTGTTCCGGAACCAGTTTTCCCAAAAAAGCCCGCGGCCACTCCATGTGCTCAACCATGGTTGGTGGCGGTTGGCGGTTGGCGGTTGGCGGCGGTTGGCGGTTGGCAGTTGGCAACTGGTGGTTGGTGGCGGTTGGTGGTGGTTGGCGGCGGTTGGTGGCTGGTGATTGGTGGTTGGTGATTGGTGGTGGGTGGTTGGTGGCGGTTGGCAGTGGTTGGCAGTTGGCGGTTGGTCGCCGCTGGCGGTTGGCGGCGGTTGGTGGTTGGCGGTTGGTGGCGGTTGGCGGTTGGTGGTCCCTTGGGGCGGTCCTTAAGGGCGGTCCTTAGCAAAAAAAAAAAAATCTCGTCCCTTAAGGACCGCCCTGGCGAGTTGAGGTGCGTATCAGCGCGTGTGGAGGTCCCCCCCAGGGAGGCACTGCAAGAGCAGGGGCATCAGTGGGAGTCAAAAAAGCGGTCGGGGCGGACGGCTTGGAGCGGGTACTGTCGGTTACGAAATGCTTTTGGCGCGAGGGGCAGTTGGTGAATGGGAGTGAGTGGCAGGGTCGCAGGCTTGGTCCATGGAAAGTACCCTGCCAAACTCCCACCGCCACACGCAGACATGAGGCGGGGATCAAAACCTGGCTCAGCTCCCTTTGGGCTTGGGCCAGTCCGACGTGCTGCTCTTGAGCCTCTGCCTCTGCCTTCTCCAACGCAGCTTTGAGGTCCGCAATCTCCTGGTCTGTGGCACGTGCGTCCTCCTCGTCTTTGGCAATGGTTGCCTCCAGCTCCTGCACACGTTCCTACAAAGGCACAGCAGTGTCGCCAACCCTCACCAGGCGGTTGGAGGCGGGGGGTGGGGGTGGGGTGCCATCGAGGCTCAGTAAGTGTGCCAGTTGGTACTTGCTTGGTGTGCGCATGCCTCTGGGTTTTCAGGAAGAATTTGACAACAGACGGTGGGGAGGGGGCTGTCACTGGGAGCTCATCAGTGATGGATCTAATTGGGGGGGTGGGTGTCCCTCCCTCCCCCCCCCCCTGTTGTGACGAGGCGTCACAATACGCGTCACAAAAAAACCCGGTCACAGATTGAGCCACGCAGGGTACCAGGAGGCAAGCAGGACAACCCTTCCAGAGAGGCATGTGTGTGCAGCAGGGTACAGGCAACAACAAACAGTTTTTTTACTCTGCAGTTTCTGGCAGAACACAGACACAACTATTCAGCAACCTGCCCACATGCCCTCAGGAAATACCACTGCCCTCAGGAAGTACCGCAGAGCCTTTTGGGTGTCACAATATTTTCAGAAAAGCTGTTTTCCCACTATGGCCTATTGTATTTTTTGTGACATGTCACAATTCAGTACCCCCCCCCCCCCCACTCCCACCCCCTGAGTGGCGCACAAATTAGATCCATCACTGGGAGCTCCTTGGGCTGGGTCTCCTTTCTGAGCAGGACACCACTTGATGAAAAAGTGCACTGGACGAAAAGGTGCGCACTGCAATGGTTGTCCTTTTTGTTGACGCCCTTGGATTTGCGCTGTGCTTGGTTGGCCTGGACAGCTTGTGCAGCACTTTGTAGGTCCCGCTGAACACTGGCAGACCGCACCAAAGGGGGATCCACCAAAAACCATTGCATTGTAGGCTGTCCGGGCAGAGAAAGGGGAACACTCAGCAGTGGTGAAGTGCAGTGAAAAGGATGCACTGCAGAAGTAGTCATGCCGTGAACAGCCTCGTGTTGACGTCCTACAGAGTCCAATGCATCAACAACTGAGTTTCTGCCAGAGACCGTCAGTATTGTGTAACAAAGGGTCCAAAGCTTGAACACAATGTCCTGAAAAAGCTCCCAACCCCTGGTGGCCTATCCCCACCGTGCACATGGAAAAGGTGCGCCACAATTCTGAAAAGCGATGGGCAAAATTGCGCCACAATTGGGTGTACTAAATTTTTCCAGACGGGATTTTACCCACACTAAGTTACCCCCCCCACACACACAGCATCCACACACACATAGATGGCGCAAAGCAGCCAAATCCCAGCACAAGAAGAGCAGGCACTCATTGAAGGCAGAATCTCGTCAGGCGGCTGACAGTCAAAGAAAAATGACCATCGGCGACTAGGCGCCTTTCTTAAGTAGACCATTGTAGCAGCTACTCACACACACACACACACACACACACACACACACACACACATCCTCGCAATGCTCAACCCACAGGTGGAGTGTCCCATGGTGGGACCGATCCCAAGGGAGGTGTTGTATGACAGGACAACCCCAAAGATTCACTACGTTGCACCTGCAGCTTCTGCAGCTCTGCCTCTCTGTCCTTGAGGGACTGCTCTTGCGTCTCGATGATGGCGTCTTTGCCAACTATTGTGTCACTTTGCTCAGCATTGGCGCTCTGCACGGCCGATTTCTCGTCAAGTAACAGCTCTTCTCGTTTGTTGGCATCCGCCAACTGCTCCTCCAGTTCCTTTGATGACTGCAGCAGCAGAAGAGGGGGCCAATTTGTGAATAAATGCAAAGAAACCAACAACCACGCACAGACACCCACACCCACACTTCGTGTGGGAAACCAGGACCCAATGTGGACATCGAGGTGGCGGGTTGTACACATGGGCCCTGCAGGCACAGGACTCCAAACTGCCTCATCAGAGGAGTGCGAGGGGTGCACTGTGTATCCCTGAATGCTGGTGCTGCAAAAAGTAGACAATGCCGTCGATATGCAGTAACACACACACACAACTGTGACGCACGTTGGGGGAACAGAGTGGCGGCTGAAGAACCAGCAACCCTACAAAGAACCACAAGCGAACGGTGGTCAGGACTTACTTCCAGGCTTCATTACACAGAGTCAGTCAGACCGGACCAAGCAACCGTGCTTACCACCAAGGGGCCGTTTTAGGAGGGGGGAAAGCCGAGCGCGGTCCGAAAAACGCGCGGTCGAAGTAGCGAGTGGTGCGGGCGCGGCGCAGATACTCCCCCTGTGTCTGGGGGGGGGGGGGGCTTGCCATGAAAGCTGACGTTGTCGTGGAGTGGGCGGACGGGATACTGGGACTGCCAGACGGTCCAACAATCACGTTAACACTGTCAACCCCCCGAATCGGGGGAAATTTTGCACTGAATTGGGCCAATGAATGGGGGGGGGGGGGGGATGATTTGAGGAAAACACACTCAATTCAGGGGGCTAGAGGTGGAGCATTGGGTCTTGGGACACTGTGAGGGCTTGTTTGTTGTTGTGGCAGGCTTTGTTTGTGCATGAAAAACAACTGGCACCTTTGGCACCTGACAGGGATCAAGGGCCATGTACAAGCCGGAGGGTGAACAATTTTTTTTTGCAATGAGGGAATGTAGAACACTGAGGTATCCTATCTGTCAGCTGAACAATTCCTGCAAATAAAATGCCTTTTTCTGGTGTTCAATTCTGCAACCAACTGAATCGGGCTAACAAACGGGCTGAAAGCGGGCCCCGATTCGGGGGGGCATCAGGCTGAACTGGATGTCCCCGCCATAGACAAGTCCAGCCATTGTTCATCAGCAAGTCCACAAACAGTGCGGGTTTTTGCGAGGCGACTGTCCCATTGCTTCCGCCAATGTTCTGGGTGGCCTCCCTCCCTTATGTACACTGATCGTTGGCCACCCCTTGTACTTTGTGTGCCGTGGCCCCGACTCTATTGGGTACGTGGCGTACATGCTGGTCAAGGGTCAGTCCCTTGGTGTATCTGCTGGCAGCCGGCCCCACTCAGCCAATACCCCGGGGGACATTTGTGGTGGGCCTTAGGTTGAAAAACCGAGTGGGTTCAGGAGCGGACAAAGTTAGTGACATTCAACACACAGCCATTCAATGCATAGGGGATCTCGTGGGGGGTGGACATCCCATTCGGGGGGGGGGGTGTGGACGGATGCAGACCTCCTCCAGTTTGCGCCGCTCCTCCTCAACACTCTGAAGCTGGTCCCGGGCCTCACAGAGCTGCGCTTCCAGGGCGGCCTTGGCTTCTTCCAGGCCCTTGATCTGCTCAGCGCTCTCCTTGAGCTGTGCTTCCAGACTGGAGAAGACGAAGGTGTGTGCGGCCTGGGACACGGGCCTCACACACAGACACGACAGCATCCCATGCCTCGCCAGGGCAACACTGCCTCAACATGCAACAACCAAAAACGAGAGCAAGTGTCGTGCCAAACGTGGGCAATGAAGCATTAAGCACCGACGGTTTGCCATCCACTGCCCAGGAGTCGGGGTCTGCACGCATGATCACAATGAAGAAGGAAAGCTGAATGGGTCGGTTGGGGGGGGAGGGGCAAAGCCGACCTTGGCTGACAGAAAAGAAGAGGTGCTGGACGCCAATACTACAACCTCAGCAGAGCACCAAACCAGGCGGTTACCAGCCCACTGTCGTCGGTTGACAATCATCTCCAGTCAATTATGCCACGTCTCTCGACTTTCCTTTACCAAAAATCCAACTCCGCAGTGAGTGCCATGCGAACACGCGAACATGGGGATACCACCTCAGGATGGGTGGCACGGCCCGTGCCATGGCCCGGGTCAGCCTCCCGGCGAGGGGGATGGGGTTGCTGGATCTGCCAGCAGGTGACAACGTCGCGTGGTCCGGTGTCCTGGGCGGTGTCAGGACGACATCAGATTTTGGGCTGTTCAGAGAAAACGCGGCCCACGGGCTATGTCCGTTTCGCCCAAAGTGCCTCAAAAAGCCTGCATATGCAGAGGGCTTGCAACCCCTCCCCCCCCCCCCGAAATCGGCGAAGAAATCTCAACAAATTGGCAGACCAAATCGGTGGACCGATTTTTCAGCAAAACGGGTTCCCAGTGCCCTGTATCTCAGTCCCAGGCCCCAAACACACCTTCCTTTGGGTTGCTCTGTAGTTGGAGTCATGTGGAAAGCCAAAATATGTCTCAACTTTAAAAAAATTTTTTCATCCCCCGGTCTGTACATGGTCCTTAAGGAGTAGTCCACCAGATGCAGTTAGTACTCTAGTGGTATATGCCCAGTGTGTCAAACCTGATTCGTGGTGGTTCCATTACCAATCAGACACTTTCTGTCACCTGTCCTGCAGTAGTCAAACTGCTGGGAAACTCTATTGCCTTCGGCAGTGCACCTCGAAGAGAGGCTGACAGTCAGCCAATCAGTCAGTTAGTCAGGCAAGCAGTCAGTCAGACAGTCAGTCGGGCAAGCAGGCAGGCAGACAGAAACACAGTTTGGGGTTTTTCAGTGGCAGACTTGGCTTCAAGCAGTGGGGAGAATAGATACTGTCAGAACGAGAACGGTCGAACGGCAATGCATCCGACCGCAGGCGTGCCGGTGGTCGGCAGTTCCAACCCCGGTCGGCCGACCACCGGCGGCGCCGGCCGACCGGTTATCTGTGCCCAATCTGACCCTCGTTCAAACCCTGCTGAGCACAAACTTCTGAGCACAAACTTTTGACCCCCCCCTCCCAACCCCCCAACCCCCCAAAAAAGTGATATCCAGTTTCAGGGGATCGAGGCCTCACAATCAAAAAATCCATTGGGGGATTGTCTTATTGGGCAAAATAATGATTTTACAAGGGATTGGACATCAAATATCATGCCTTGGGGTATGCTACGCAAATGAGCCCCAAAACTGGGGGTATACGACGCCCGCGCCTGCGTTTGATCTAACAAACTCTCTTCGGTGTGATTGGTTTTTCCATGCACCAACAAACCCTGCCACAAGAAGACAAATGCACACAGGTCTCCCATTGAAACATTGTTGGCCTTCAATATTCTGATCTGCAACCAAAGTCATGTGTCAGAAGAACAATGTACTGAATAGTGCATGATAGACCCTCTGTGCAATTGTGGAACAAACCGGCAAAGTCCGCCGAATTCGGTCGCCGATTTGGGGGGGGGGGGGGCTTGCGTGCGTGCTCTCACGATGACGCGTGTTCTTAAATGGGGGGGGGGGGGAGGGGCAGAGGTTACCATGTGCTGTTTAACATGGAAGGCCTGTGAGGACAGGCTATGAGGACAGGTCAGCTTGGTCCTGTGGGTACTGACCAAGTACCAGCGCCTCCCAGCCACCCGAGGTCACCGAATTGCGAACCGCTGTCAGTCGAGACCACCATCGGCCAAAATGCCGCCGAGCTCTCCGTGTTCGGTGGGCAGCAGGACGGGCTGCACCTTGCGATTTGGCTGGCATTGGCCTGGCCCTCCTTCCGCAGCTCACTGAGCTCCTTCTGCAAAGTGGCCATCTCCCGTCCATAACCAGCGATTTGCACGTCCTTCTGGCTGATGGCCTCTTCCAGGCCTATCACACGGGCCCGCAACTCCTGGCCCTCCTTCTCACTCTCTGCCAGGCGGTCTCTCAGCCCCTTGTTCTCCTCCTCCTTGGCCTGCAGCAGATACTCCGTGGACTCTGAGGGTGAACACATCAGAATGGCGGCATTGCAGGACAGATGGTCCATGCTGGACAAAGGTTGAGATTGCCTGAGGCCCGCCAACCAGTCGCCGGCTGCTCCACATCCACCGCCCATCACTCCGAACGCCCACCCCATGCTTCCCAACCATCGCCAAAGCACAAACACGCGGGCGCACACACGCACACACGCAGGCACACACACGCACAAACCACACACCCACACCTACGAAACACAAACACACAAAACACACATACACAGACAAACACACACAAAATACACGCACACACACAACACACACACACAAAACACACATACACACACACAACACGCACGCACACACACAAACACAAAACACACACACAATACACACACGTTGAGAACCACAAAACAAGAACAGAGCAAGAAAAGCGGTTAAGAAACATGTGTACACCTTGTCCAGAGAACATTATTCAGGAACCAGCAGGCAGATAAGCAACAGACAGCAAGTGACTGGTGCGCAAGGCCAGCTGCAACTTGGCTTTACCAAGTTATCTTTCTCCATCAGCGAGCACCTCTCATGTCTCACTGTCATCGCTGACTTCTACGGGAGGCCAGCCGCTGAACCAAGGGTCCAGTCACACAGCAGCAGTCCTCAGAGGCCAGTACAGGTCAGTCACAAAACACACACACACACACACAACATACGCACGTTGCGAACTGCGAACCAAGAACAGAGAAAGAAAAGCAGTTGAAAGAAACTGCTCAGGAACTGCAGAGCAATCCTAGACGTCTTTCGGTGTGTTGATGATGGTAGAGTGCGCACTGGACATTGGACAGTGCAGGTGCTGTGCGGTACAGACAAACGATTTACTCGTTGCAACTATGCTGTCGGCAACACTATTCAACAGACCAAGAATCAACCCATTGAGGAGTCATTTTGCATTTGTGTTGAGCTAGTGGATTAAGCGGGTGACCACCTGGTGTTGCATACCCCCCCCCCCTTTGCGCAAGCCTGGCCGCGGTCCCAAAAGTCCAGGCAAAACAAAGGTTCAACGCCCACCACGTGCTTAGACAAGGCCATGCATGCGTGTGACACAGAAATAACCGCAAAGCACGCGCGGGCCTCAAACCTTACACAACATGGTACAACGCACAAGCAACTTTCCAAATACTGCCTGTCCTTATTCACTGTCGGGGGCATCAGGTGCCATGGGTGGGGGAAAAAAGGTTTGCGCGGGCGGGGGGGCCTTCGAGCCCCTTTCCTAGACCCCCCCCCCCTTCAGGGCTCGAAAGTCGGGAGGCCTAAAAGGTAGCCCGCACAACCCAAAAAGGACCGTTCAACGATGAAAACTGATTTCCAGCACTTCACCGCCCCCCACCAACAATGGTGGTACTTATGTCCGGTCAATTCCGGCTACATCCCATGGCACAAAAAAAAAAGGGATGCAGTGCCCCACCTTGGCCTCCTGTTGGCACTACACTTAAGAATCGGATGAATCATCTGATGAATCAGAAACATCAGATCCTGAACTACTACCATCAAAAGTAGAATCAGAACTTGGGGAATTAGAGTCAGAGTCAGTGCTTGGGCTTGAAGTGAAGTGGACGTGGAAGTGGCACTGGAAGATGCAGCATGCACTGAGGGTGCATAATCTGAGTCCTGGAGGCGAGAATCAACATCTGACCTCTACATTGCGCACTCCAGACAGAACCATGAGTGGTCGGGAATGTTAATGACGGGGGCTTGGGGCCCATGCTTCAAATTACTCACAGTACACTGTCCGTTGATATTCAGGTTCCCTCGCAGCTGACGAACAACCTCACAACATCAGCCAAAACACCAGGGGTCACCTACCCACAACGACGCTTCAGACGGGCCTCACTCTTCAGAAATTCTAACCCACGCTTGTGTGTGAACCAACGCTCAACATCATCAACCTTTGATGCGGTACCAAAAGCAGATTTAGCCACCTTTACCATTTGTTGCTTGGTAGGGTGGTGGACTTCTGCATACAGTTTCTTGCAGTGCTGTGAGGGTCAACCTTTACCACAGGAACATCTTTTTTGTGTCCCTCTGCCTGAACATCTGCATCAGGCATGAAACTGCCATCCTCGGTGTAGATAGGGTCGTGCTGAAATGAGCAGATGCTAGCATGTGCTTCAGGCAAATCAGAGCAGGTCATGAAATCTGGTGGGCTTGGATTATCAACAGCAGTGCAGAGACGTTTCAGCTTGTGCACACAAGCTGTGCGGCGGAGCTGAAAGTCAAAGAATGCTGCCGCAGAATGCAGATCCTGATATCGCAAAGCATTGGTGATGCCCAGCCGAACATTCAGGGGCACATCCTCAGGCTTACCATCCAATACAGTGCGCCCCCAGTCCTCAGTTTTTTCTTTTGCCCCCTCCCCTAATTGGATACACCAAAAAAGGGTGTTACACCTGTCGGACATCAACCATCACTGTTGAGCGCACTAGGGGAACTACCCCCCTAGGCCCTGCCCATGCCCCTTTTATACCCCGTAGGTCCCGGCGGGAGTAAAGTCCGGAATTTTTTTTTCAGTTTGCTGGGTAAAAATACCCAAATTTCTGTTTCATGAACGGTCCTGACCTTCGAGCCCCTTTCCTGGACCCCCCCCCTCCTTCGGAGGGCTCGAAGCCCCCCCCCCCCCCCCCCCCGCCTACGCAAACCTTTTTCCCCCTCCCCCATGGAATAGAGCCCTTTGGAGCAGTTGGAGGAGCCCCGGGTTGTTAAGAATGCTTCCCTGCCCTCCTGCCAGACGCAGTTTGTGTTCCGCTCGAATTGCTGAAAGCAAGCCTAGCATGCAAGTTGAACATTGCTCTGCGTGTGTTCTGATACTTCATGGCGCGAGGAATTGATGGTTGTGCGGAATCTCTGACATCTGCCTCTCCTTTGCGCTAGAAAGGGGCTATGTACCGCAGTGAGTGCAGTGGGCCGTGTCTTGCGATGTGCCTCCTGCCAGTTGTGGTCCCATCCATGTAGTGTGGTGTGAGGCACTCCTGGCCAGGGAAGTGAAATGCATCTAGGCCCACTCAGCCTTTTTGGTCCACAGACACGAGGGCTGGCGCCTTCCGCCTCATCTTCAACAATTGGGCATGCTTGCCCTTCGGAGCTGATTTTTGAGTAGGTTTCGCTCAGGGAATAACAATGTTAGTCATGGCCGAACCCCACATCAAGACAAACAGCATGGGGTTGCAATGTGTGGTACACTGTTGTTATGAACACAAAGCACACTCAAAGACATGAGTGAGCCCCTCTTTCCCTCTACAAGCGCATCACAAACACCCATTCCTCCATTCAGGGCCACAGAAAAAAAAGCCAAAAAATCCTAAAAATAGCGGTTCAACGCCCACCCTGCGTAGACAAAGCCATGCTTGGACAAGGGGGGGGCGGGTACATTAATAATGGTGGGCTGCCACGTGGACCGCGCGCGCATCATGTTCTCCGTGCTGCACGGGGACGCCGGATACACACGGCGCACCGATTTGTGCATAGCCCTCATCACAAAACAACTTCGAGATTGGGGGGTGCTGGAGGTGGGCGACATGGTCCAGGGGTGCACTTTGGTTCAGCCCGTGCCAATTTCGTGACACCGTTTTACGAGCCACCAATCTACCCCCGGCACATCCCTCGTTTAGATGGTCTGTGATACCCTGTTTGCAGCGTGGGGCCTTAAAGTAAAAGGTGATCCTGTTGACGCTAGTCAGCCATATTGCTAGATGCGCACCCTAGGTATTTGCATGACAGTCGGGGGCGGTGTGGGCGCGAGTTCAATCCACCCCTGAGCGCTGAGATCCAACTGGTCCCCATGCTATATGGTAAGCTCATGATCCACTCAAAGCGGGCATCGCGTGAATACCTCCCGAGCATTTTCATTGGCAGTCTCCCTGCAACGCTGCCCAAGCAAAGCACGTGGGCGGCGCTCAGATTTTTGATTGCCCTAGCATGGGTGCAAGTGGCGCTGGCTTCCATAGTGTGTGGGCACATGTAATAGACATGCTTCTCTTGAAATGTATATTTGGTTAGTGGAATTGCGACATTTCTGCTTCGGTATTCACAACCGACTTTCTAAAAAAGGACCAAAAGTGCGGAAACACAGGGTCTCCGTGTTTGGACAAGCTTGTGTTAGCGCAAGAAGGGGGGGGGGGGGGTAAGTTTCCCAACCACCCCCCGCCCATCAAAATTTCCAAGCACTTTTTCCAAGCGGCGGACGCCTTCAATTTTCACAGCGGTATGCTGCACCAAATGTCTGAGAACTTTTTGTTTTGGCCCATGCAACTTTCCGGACCTCGCTTAGAATTGCACCTTGTGATTAACAAACAACACTCAAAAAAAATTTGAGGAATGTCAAGGCACCAAAACATTTCATGCGGAGGGGATTTGTGACATGTGAGGTCGGCGCTTTGTCGTTTGTAGACGACGGAGTGGACAGGAGACACACACACTTGGTGAAGGGGATCAGAGAACGAAACCGCGAAAGCGCACTGTCAGTGTGGACGAGAACACGCGGACACACACACACACAAACACACATTAACACGAACACACACACACACACACACACACACACACACACACACACACACACACACACACACACACACACACACACGCAAACACGCACACACACACACACACACACACACACGCAAACACGCACACCCACCCACACACACACATACACATTGAGAGGGAGGAGAGAGAGAGAGAGAGAAATCAGACCCTATGCCGACCGCAGACAGAAACAAGAAACACGCATGCTGATCATAGAATCATACCAAGCTTGGCATTCACTGCAGCACTGGCAGTATCCTTAGCGGCCGAGGCCTTCTCTGCAGCGGCCAAATCTTGTGTCAGCTTCTCGAGGGCCTCTTCCTTGTTCTTAACGCTCTCATTTAGAGAATACATCTGCTCTTTGAAGGTCTGCTGCAGGTCGTCCATCCTGCTCTGCTGTGCCTTGAGTTCCCCGTTTAATCTGTCTATCTCAGCCTGCGATGCCTGTGCAGATGTGCAGAAGGCGGGCTGTGGAAGGGGAGGGAATGAAGGGAGGGAGTGGGGCAGGGAGGAAGGGGAGGGAGGGTGAAAGAGGGAGGGAGAAACAGTGCGGGGTTGGGGTTGGGGTTGGGGGTGGGGTGGTTGGGGTTGGGGGTGGGGATGCTTGGATTGGATTGACAACAGTTGCAACTCGACTGTTCAGGGTCCCATACAAGAGGTGTGTGTACCCCGCCCTCGACACCTCACAGACATTGCGGGGTGTGTGGGGGGGGGGGGGGGGGTCTGAACAAGTCATGTGGAGTAGGTATGCCGCTTGGGTTGGTTGGTTGGCTGGTATGGACTCTTCGTGCTAAGTACCCAGCGAGCGCCACCACATAGCTCACTGTACTGCGGTTTCCTCTTGGGACTCGTGCAGGATCCGGGGACTGCCACTGCCGTAGCCGCAGCACGGGCGAAACGGTTGTGCAGTGCAGTGTGCTTTGTACTCTCACAGCAGCTGTTACCAGGGGGGGCTCTGCGGGTGACCACCAGGGTGGATGCCTTGCACGGAGGGTGTTGACAGGGCGGCCCGTGTATCGGGCTAGTCTCACACGGTAGATCGTCACATGGTGAGGCATGGACACTGCCTGGACCATGCTCTCCTGAGCCAATGGCTGAGAGTCACAAGCCCCCTGTGGTAAGGGTCCCTTGCTACCCCCTTGGAGGACTGACCTGTCAGAGCTCTTGGGGGTGGGGGCAGGGCATTGACCACACATTGCCATAAAGGCTCAGGAAGTGCGCCGGTTGGTGCTTCCGGGTGTACACACCGGTTTGGGACATCTGAAGGGGGTTGTCTGCAATGTCTGTCCAGTCGTGGGAAACCCACATTTTTGGGAGGTGAGAGTGGGACTGATGCCCGTCTGCCCACAGATGCTGCTTCGGCCCCTTCGCATCCCTCCCACGCCAGCACCGGCAGGGGAGGCAGGGGGCCGACAACTGCTTTGTTAGACAAACAGACTATTGATTGCTGCTTGGCGTGCAGCAAAGGTCCGCATCACAGTCCATGCTCACCCCTTTTACTGCACATGGCACACTTGTCCATGGGTAACTGGCCATGGACAAAACAGTGGGGCAAACGGCACAAGTAGCCGAAGTCACCCCCACCTGCACCCTGCAGGGGGGTCCTTGGCACAAAAATACAAAAAATCTCATTGATATACCCCTCACCCAACAAATGCGCCTGCCACGGAGAGGGCAACCAGGCGCATCACACAGCACAGTTCCAAATCATCCCGGGATACCTCCAGCTCAAGTTTTTCAGGGGAAAAGCGATGAACCTTCACTCGCAGTCGCTCCGTTCAATCGCCAGCAGTTGACGCCCAACTACGGGCGGTTGGCGGTCAAGCGCCGGTCCAGAGGAAGTCCTGAAGGGGCAGTGCTCAGGACAAAAACAGAATCTCGGTGTCAAAGGACCGTCCTGCCACACCCCAGGGGTGGATATAGTTGATCCAGGGCAGCACTGTGTTGTGGCGCTTTTTTTGCCATCAGCCCTCTCGTGAAACTGCTGGTTCAGCCAAACGGGTCAATCGTAATCGTCATCGGGGGGGCGTCCCCCCCACCCACCCCCTTCCACTGCGCTGGGCCTGCGGTGTACAGGCCCACAGGATGAGGGACCAACCCCTGAAGCCCCAACTCGTTGCCCTGAGTCGGGGGCTGTGTGGTCTTGAGCAACGAAGAGGGCATGTGCGTGGGGTGTGGCAGGGGTGGATATGATAGTGACGACATTACAAACTTAACAAAATGTTTTCCAGAAAATCTGGCGGTGTAGCCTGTGCCTCGGTCTGGTGGGGGTGAAGTGAAAAAGATCTCCTCGAACTCCCACTGATCGGTCAGTCCCTGCCCGTACGCACGACAGACACGAAGTGGACAGGAACGGATTCAAATAGAATCAGCTGAGTGTGCTCAGTTCATGTACGCGTTTCGGGGTGGATATAATAGTGACGACATTACAAAGGTGGTGGGGTGGGGGGGGGGGGGGGGCTGTTGAGCCAGGAGGCGGTGATGACGGAATGACGGTTACGATTGCTCCTTTTTTGCTTTACAAGAACGGTACTGTGCGTGGAATTGCAAGCCATCTTGGCGAAATGTGTGAAGAAATGATTGGACTGTGTGGACTGTCTTCCTGGGATGCACCAACCCCTGTGCAATGCATTGTCCTGTATTGCCCAGATGGGCTCGGTTCAGTGGTATATGCGCAGGTTTATGGACTGAGTGTCCTTGGTTCACATCCAGGGCAGCACTGTGTTGTGGCGCTTTTTTTGCCATCAGCCCTCTCGTAAAACTGCTGGTTCAGCCAAACGGGTCAATCGTAATCGTAATCGTAATCGTCATCGCAGGGGGGGCAGGGAGGGCCTAGGGGGGGGCACACCCCCCCCCCCACTATATCCACCCCTGATGTGGTTTTCAGCCATATGCATAGGCTTATGGACTGAGCGTCCTTGGTTCACATCCAGGGCAGCACTGTGTTGTGGCGCTTTTTTTGCCATCAGCCCTCTTGTCCTGCATTGCCCAGTGGTATATGCGCAGGTTTATGGACTGAGCGTCCTTGGTTCACACGAGACCGGCACTGTGCGTTTGCCTCTGTCTTTGCGACCGGGGGCCCGAACGGCTGTCGTGCACACACCAGCTGCTGCTTCTCTGCTGTCTCCAGCGCCGCCTGCGCCAGCGCCTCTTTCCGCTCCTCTTCGGTCATATTCGCAGAGAGGGTTTGCACTTGCGCTTCCAGACGGGCAATCTCGGTGTCCTTGGCCTCAATCAGCCCCGCATCGCGTGCCGCATTGCGTGCCTCGTCTTCGAGGCCGGCGATGCGCTCACGCATTTGCTCTGCCTGCTCGCGCGCCTGCATCGCACGCTCATCAGCCCTGGGGAACAGACAAGGAGGGAGCGGACGCAAAACAAAGCGCAGCACAGCACGCCACAGCACAGCACAGCACAGCACAGCACAGCACCGCACAGCACAGCACAGCACAGCACAGCACAGCGCAGCACAGCACAGCACAGCACAGCACAGAGCACAGAGCACAGCACAGCACAGCACAGCACAGCACAGCACAGCACAGCACAGCGCAGCGCAGCACAGCACAGCACAGCACAGAGCACAGAGCACAGAGCAAAGCACAGCAGAGCACAGCACAGCACAGCACAGCACAGCACAGCACAGCACAGCACAGCACTGCACAGCACAGCACAGCACAGCACAGCACAGCACAGCACAGCACACTACACCACACCACACCACACCACACCACACCACACCACACCACACCACACCACACCACACCACAGCACAGTACAGCACAGCACAGCACCGCACAGTGGGGCACAGCACAGCACACCACACCACACCACACCACACCACAGCACACCCCACCCCACCCCACCACACCACACCACACCACACCACACCACACCACAGCACACCACACCACAGCACAGCACACCACACCACACCACAGCACAGCACAGCACACCACACCACACTACAGCACAGCACAGCACAGCACAGCACAGCACAGCACAGCACAGCACAGCACAGCACAGCACAGCACAGCACAGCACAGCACAGCACAGCACAGCACAGCACTGCACTGCATAGCACAGCACAGCACAGCACAGCACAGCACAGCACAGCACAGCACAGCACAGCACAGCACAGCACAGCAGTGCATAGCACAGCACAGCACAGCACAGCACAGCACAGCACTGCACTGCATTGCACAGCACAGCACAGCACAGCACAGCACAGCACAGCACAGCACAGCACAGCACAGCACAGCACAGCACTGCATAGCACAGCACAGCACAGCACAGCACTGCACTGCACTGCATTGCATTGAACAGCACAGCACAGCACACCACAGCACTGCACTGCACTGCACAGCACAGCACAGCACAGCACAGCACAGCACACCACAGCACAGCACTGCATTGCACAGCACAGCACAGCACAGCACAGCACTGCATTGCATTGCACAGCACAGCACAGCACACCACAGCACTGCACTGCACAGCACAGCACAGCACAGCACAGCACAGCACAGCACACCACAGCACTGCATTGCACAGCACAGCACAGCACAGCACAGCACAGCACAGCATTGCATTGCACAGCACAGTACAGCACTGCATTGCATTGCACAGCACAGCACAGCACAGCACAGCACAGCACAGCACAGAGCACAGAGCACAGAGCACAGAGCACAGAGCACAGAGCACAGAGCACAGAGCACAGAGCACAGCACAGCACAGCACAGCACAGCACAGCACACACACACACACTTCGTGCGGGAAAACCAGTGGGGACCAAACGCGGGGCACAACGTCAGTGAAGACGAAAGCAAGCGAAGGCAGAGCACTGGTCACCGAGACAAGTTCATCAGGCCATTAACAAAAAGGTAGGCAAGGTCCTTTCTGAGACAGGAGTGACGGTGAAGAGGAGTTTGTTCTCACAGTGCATTGTGCTCTGATCACTACACACACACACACACACACACACACACCCGCACACCCGCACACCCGCACACCCGCACACCCGCACACGCGCACACGCACACACGCACACACGCACGCACACACACACACACACACACACACACACACACACACACAACACCCACACCCACACCCACCCACCCACCCACACACACACACACACACACACACCTCTGCAGCGCCAAGGCCTTGTCCTCGGCATCTTTCTTGCTCTCATTCAAAGAGGCATTCAGGTTCTGGATGCGCTCCTCCTGCACCTTGAGACTGGCCTTCACCTCCGCCACTTGCTCTGCCAAATTGGCGTTCTGCCGCTCTGCCTCGGTCAGTTTGGCCTGCAGCTCTTTCTGCAAAGGAGAACGTGAGGTGTGCCATGACCAGCACCAGCAATAGATCGGATCAGGGTGACGGACGGGGGATGGAGCGGGGCCGCATGCCATAAAGGCGAGAGGCGAAATAGCAAACCCAATGTGCCCAGCACTGGGTACAGAGCAACTTCTTCCGGGACACTGACGACGTGCAGAATTGGCTGCGGCCAAAGCTGTGCGCACAAAACTGTGTGCGTGTCAGGAAGGATGACGTACGGGTCTGGCTTGCAGACCGACGGCATGGACGGAGGGGGTGGGTGAGTTGTGGCCCTTCGTCCAAGCACCGATTCGCTGGACTTCTCCCCCGTGGCTCCGCCTCCGGCTGGCGGTGCACGGTACCACTCCAGGGCAACCCAAGCCACCGCATCAGAGGGTGACACTGGTGTTCCCCGGACGATGACGATGGCCGTGCTTCGCAGAAATGCCTTCGGGGGCCTTGTGCCGTACCTCACGCAGTTTGACACTGTGACTTGCAGTTTGCGGCTCAAACGTGCTGCGTCTGGGCCACCCGGGCGGGCTCAGGGGGAAGTTGGAAGGCCGGGGGGGGGGGGGGGGAGGCAGGTGGCGGTGGCGGTTGTCATTGATGGTCTGGAGGCATATTGCTCTGAATGCGGGCAGGGCATGGGCGTGCGCGTTGTACTGTGCTGCGACATGCGCATGGACCCGCGTGGGTAATTAGATGTCGCCACCAGGGGCTTTGCGCTATAGACAGGGTTGCATGGTCTCCTTCGTGTTGCCACAAACTTTGACACACGAATCACATGCGAAGTTTACACTTGTAGACCAGGATTTGAGCGTACCGCGCCCAGGGCATGGTCCGGGGACACGTCGTTCATTGTTGACGCACGTTGATACGGGGATGGGCATGAACATTGGACTGTGCTGCAGCACAAGGTGAGGGGTGAGGAGGGGACGGTGCAAGGCCAGTGACGGCCATGTGGGCCCCACAGGAACACCGCGCCGAACACTCCGGAAAATTAACAAGGGGGAGGTGAGGGAGGGGGTGTGGAATGCATGACCGTGTGAAATGCAGCACCATCAAATCAGACAACATGGGCATGTTCTGTCGCTGTGGTTTATCTGGCTGCTTTGGAAGGGGGTGATAGGGGTCTCTGGGGTTTTGGCGGGTTTTTGGGGGGGGGGTGGGGTGGCACAAGGCCTCGGTATTCGGTTGTTTGCCTTTGGCGCCGCCTATTGGCCTCTCGCCACTGCTCATTCTGACCCTCTGCGGGTTTGAGTGGCGGGGGGGGGCGGGGGTCATTGGGCTGGATGGGTGTGCCGGTCGGTACTTCCGGGTGTACCTACATGTTCGCCTTTTGAGAAGGGCATCCTCCACGTTGGGATGGGGGTGCGTTGGTTGTTGGGGGTAAAGGGGGCAGGTTCCAAAAGTGCGAGAGGTGGGTAGCATGGAAGGTTGGTGTCGACGGGGGGACAGGGCTGTGGCATGCAATGGCTGTCGGGCAGAAGCGGAGTGTGTGGCCTGCACAGCTGTGAGAAACGGGGGGGGGGGCGCGGAGGGTTGTGGCATGGGAGAACGGGGGGGGGGGGGGGGCGGAGGGTTGTGGCATGGGAGAACGGGGGGGGGGGGGGCGGAGGGTTGTGGCATGGGAGAACGGGGGGAGGGGGCGGAGGGTTGTGGCATGGGAGAACGGGGGGGGGGGGCGGAGGGTTGTGGCATGGGAGAACGGGGGGGGGGGCGGAGGGTTGTCGCATGGGAGAACGGGGGGGGGCGGCGGAGGGTTGTGGCATGGGAGAACGGGGGGAGGGGGCGGAGGGTTGTGGCATGGGAGAACGGGGGGGGGGGGCTTGCAAAGATATACTTTGTTGGTGTCCGCATGGCGGAGATCCGACTCCAGCTCAGCACTGCGTGTCTTCAGAGCAACGCATTCAGCAGCCCGCTGCTCCAGGGCCCCCTGGGCCGTCTGCAACGCAGCCTCTCGGTCCTCCAGGGCGGCAGTCGCTGTGGTGAGGTTGGCCCTTTCTTGCAGCAGCTCCGATGACAGCTCAGAGACCTTCGCATTGGCGGTGCGCAGCTCCTCGGCAATTCGAGCGACTTCGGCCTCACGCTCCTCCAGATGCTTCCGCAGCTGCTCGGCACTCTCCTTTGCACTGGCCTCCTACGCATGGGCGGGGCAGGGGCAAGTGCAGCCGGGCAGGCACAGGGGCAAGGGCACGGGGTGGTGGGTTCCTGCGGTTCTTCATGGGTTTTGTGGTGAAAGAGAATCAGCCCTCGCAATTGGGGTGCACACATGATATCCAAACCAGCTGAGCATGCAAAGCCACTGCATACCGACTGCACAGCGAGCAATACAACTGCGTCCTACCACTTCGCAGCCTGTTTCATGGCGGAGTGCACACACCCGAGCTTCCACATCCCGATTCCAATTCACGACCACTGAGGCCGCTGGCAATGACGGCCTCATTGCGTGCACGTCTTGATGCCAATGTGCCGGCCGAGCGAAAAGAATGCGCACTACTTCGGGTTTCACGCGCTGGGCCGTGCTTTGTGAAGGCGGCTGTTTAGTGGGGGGAGGGGGTTTAGTTGTGCAATCGTGTGGATGAGAGTAAACTGTGCCAGCGGCTTCCCTGACTTCCCACACACATCTACTGGGACTCAATTGCGGCGCACTGAAGTGTTGTGCTTGGAACTTCCAAACTTCCTGGATTGCCTCCATCACACAACCCATCATGACGCAGTGGCCAAATTTCTGTTTCATCGACACCGAACCCCCTCTGCGCATCTTGCAATCTTCCTCGACGCCTGATTGCCCGGGGGACTGGGTACAGGACCTTTTGAACAGAGGCAAAAGCCCACACTGCTCCCACGCCTTCGGGGCAATGCTGGGCAATGTCTTTGGAGGGGACCCAGGGACCCCAGAGGAAAACACGTGCAGTGCACATGCACAAGGCACACCGTTCCGCATGCGTCTCAGAAGGATTGAGTTGTTAACGCGCAACTGCACCGCAGAAAGCAGCAGGAAGTCCCTGTCTCTGCAAGTCTGAACCTTCCAGCAACGTTTTCAAACCTCTTGAAAACTTCTGGAAACGTTTGGAAACGTCTTGCAGACGTTTGGAAACGTTGGTAACTTCTTCGAAACGTCTAGTAACGTTTGAAAACGTTTGGAAACCCGCTCCGAAACGTTTGGAAACTTCTGAGAAACCTGTGGAAACGTTTGGTAATGTCTTGGACACTTTATGAAACGTTTGGAAACGTCTTGGACACTTCTGGAAACATTTGAAAAACCTCTTGGAACCTTCTAGAAACGTTTGAGAACTTCTTAGAAACTTCTGAGAACGTTTGGAAACGTCTTGGAAACTATTTGGAACGTTTGGAAACTTCGTGACGTGAGGAGTAGCAACAAGAGCCCTCTGCAAAGTACACTGCCCCAACCAGCAGCCAGGTCAACGGTCCCTGGGCAGGCGGTTTGCGCACCGCGTAATGTGCTTTGCTCCAACCCCCTCCCTCCCTCCCTCCCTCCCTCCCTTCGTTCAGGGCCTTGTTTTCCCAAATAGTCAACGGGTCGGGCGGGAAAGGCGGGGGGGGGGGGGGGGGCTGGTGTACACCGACGGGGCCATGCACCTCCGTCCCCCCCCTCCCCCCGGGTTGTGACCATACAATTCCACCTGCAGGGGCAGGGGCATAGGCCAAGGGCAAGTACTGGGCACATGCAGGAACAGGGCCAGAGGTAGGGGCATAGTCAACCAGGAGATAGGCAGGGGCACAGGTACCCAGCCTACATGCGCAGAGACGAGGGCATGGGCAGGGGCACAGGCAAGGCATGCAGGGACACCTGCTGCTGCAGAGCCCCATCCTTCTTCTCTACCTCTGCATTCAGGCGGTCGGCTTCCTCCTGCAAATGCGTTGCCTTCTGTTGCGCCACAAGACATGTCTTCTCCAGCTCATGGGCTCCAGCCTCCGCGGCCTGCAGCGCGGCCTCCAGCCGCCGGGCCTCCGCCTCAGCGGAGCTGCATTTACCCTCCCATTTGGCCGCCTCCCGCAGGCGCTCCTCCGACGCCGCCAGCTGCTCCTTCAACTCCTGCACCTGCGCGTTGGCCTTGTCCTTCAGCTCCTCAGCACCGCTAAGCGCCTGCCGAGGGCAAACGGGGGTGGGTCATGAGACTGACCGAGAGACTGATGCAGGGCATGGGAAGGGACAGCTGGGGCAGGAAGAGTGGGTGTGTTGGGTGGTGTGGTGTTGTGTGGTGCTGTGCTGTGTGGGTGTTGTATGGTGGTGTTGTGGGGCTATTGTTAGGATTGTGTGGTGTTGTACAATGCCACACTTCAAACGCCTTCCCAAGAAACGCAGGGGGATGCGGCAGCACCTGCTTGAGCCGACCGGTCTCCGAGGCGTCTTCACGTGCCTTTGCAGACAGCTCCTTGATCTCGGCCTGGCTCTCCGCAGCATCCCCCTCCAGTTTGGCCACTCTCGCCTTCTGCTGCTGCAGGTCATCGGTGCTCTGCTGCAGCTGCCGCTTCAGATCTGCGCTGCTGACCTCCGACTCCCGCAGCTGCTCGGCCAATCGGTCTATCTGCTCCCGGGCCTTGTCCACATCCGTGGCGCGTTCCTGGGAGGCCTCACGCAGCCGGCTGAGCTCGCCCTCCTTGGCAGCCACCACCTCCTGCAGCCCCGCCAACTTCGCGGACAGCTCCGCGTTGGCCTTCTGATCCCCGTTGCGCTCCCGCTCCGCCGCCATCAGCTGCTGCGACAGCTGGTCCACTTCCACCTGCCAACATGGGAGGGAGGGGGCGTTCAATGAAGGCAGTAGCCTTGAGAGCACTGGCGTCCGTCAAGCCCCGGCTCGATGGTTGACGGAGTAACCGGCGGCGGTCGGAGGGGAACCGACAGCAGGTTCCCCTCCACGACTCCTAGAGCGGTCCCTTGCGGCGGTGCTGAATGCCCGAAGGAGAAAGCTGTGCGGGTCCTGACTGACGAGGCCTGCCCTGGGTACCGTGTAGCACCACCGGTGTCCAGTGTCATATCTTTGTTACGACGCACTTTGTTGGTCGATGTCAGTTCTGTGGGGGGGGGGGGGGGGGCTGCGGGATGAAAGTGGACTGTCTGCCCCACCGCCCCACAAAGGGCAGACCGCCCTCATTGGCAACCGTTCAATGATCGGCCCGGGGCGGTGGCAGGGGTTGCAATACCTGCCCTGCACGTTGTCCGACGCACCGACCCGCACTCTTGGCCGCCTCCTGCCTGCCACCTCTGCCCCAAGAGAGCCCTTCACCTTCCCCTACTCGTACCACCACATTTGTCAGCCCCGCCGACAACCCCAACCCCCAAGACAAACCAAAAACACACAAAAAGAAAACCCTTCCTTGATCGCCGGATGAACCGCCCCTCCCCAGTCAAAACCCACAGATCTGTGCCTGCAGGGACGCGCAATGCCAGCGGCCAGCCTCCCACGTCATGACAGTGGCATCAGGAGCGGGCTCCCGACCTCTCGCAGTCTTTTTGAGCCCGCCCCCTTCACCCCCCAACCCAACGGGTGGACAACCCACCCACCCATTCCTCCTCAAAAGGCCTGGAAGTACCAACCGGCAGCCTTTATCCCCCTCCCCCCAGAGTGTCAGGACTTTCGTTCCAATTACCGGGGAATCACTTTGTCAGTTGACATGCGGCAACACTGACTGCCGACGGTTGACCCCCAACCGGCGTCGGTTGACCCCCAACCGGCGTCGGTTGACCCCCAACCGACGTCGGGCAACCGCCAACCGCCCCATCCACGCGTCTCCCCTGTTCCAGAAGACCCTGCGCCCCTTATGCCCCTGCCCCAATGGACCTGGTGCTTCTCGTCCCTGGCGTCCATCTTGGCCATCTGCGCCGCCAACGTGTCCTCCACGCGGGCCAGCGCCTTGTCCCGGGCCTGCAGATCAGCCTGTGCCCTCTCCAGTTGGTCCTCCAGGTCCTGCTGCCGTTGCAGCGTGGCCTCGAGGGAGGCCTTCAGGGCCTGCCCCGCCTCCGCCTCCTCGCGCAGCACCGCCACCTCGTGACTCAGCCGCTGGATCTCCGCCTCTTTGGCCTGGAGGACCCCGGCGGTCTGGGCCGCCTCCCGGGCCTCGGCCTCAAGACCGGCAATGCGTTGTTGCAACGCGTGGTTCTGCTCCCGCTCTTTGTTGGCACCCTCCTGCAGGCGACGGCGTAGACGCATTGGGCACAGGCATGGGCACAGGCATGGGCACAGGCATAGGCACAGGCATGGGCACAGGCATGGGCACAGGCATGGGCACATGGGCACATGGGCACATGGGCACATGCGTGGGCACATGCGTGGGCACAGACGTGCACGTGGGCATGGCGCGACACACACACACTTTGTAAGAGAAACCAACGAACCGACGACCAATGTGGATGAGGACAGGCAGGCGGTCAAAAGGCTCTGGCTTCAAAACACCTCATCAGGCCATCAAAACAGGGAAAGTCATGTGGCTAGGCGCCTTTCTGTAGCGAGGATGGGGACACGGGGAGCACGCAGGATGTTCATCATTCCCCTGGGGTTGATTCATGGTCAGCTTCCCCCCTGGGCACCAAACTCGCGGAGAGAGGGAGACACACACACACACAGACATGGGCGGGCCAACATGCACCGGCATCGGCATGGTTAACAAGTGTGCACACGGAACAGGCTGGCCGTACCCTGAGTGCCAACAAAGTCCAAATTCTAGGGTTGAAGCGGTGTGATGCAATGGGTGGAAACCAGACCCATGCCTTCCATGACCCACTAGGGATCCAAAGAGATCGGTGAACAACATTCGGGCCCCAGTATTCCTGCCTGTGCCGCGCAACGAGCCGTACTACACACCCCATAGACCGGTACTAGGCTACAAACTTATGACTTCGGCACACAAAACCCTTGAATACTGTGGGCACAGGTATCGTCATGAAGCTAGTGCATGGGCCTGGCCCTGAGCCTGAGTGTGGGCTTTTGCGCCCATGCCTGTGCGTCACGCCGAAGCACATGCCTGTGCCTGTGCCTGTGCCTGTGCCTGTGCATGTGCCTTTGTCTTGTGTGTGCCGGTGTCTGTGCCTGCGCATGCACAGGGGCAGGCCCAGGCATCAGCATGGGCCTGTCTCTGCGCATGTGTGAGGGCCTGCGCCTCGGTATGTGCCTGTGCCTGTGCCAGTGCCTGTGCCTGTGCCTGTGCCAGCAGAGGTGCATGCAGCCCCGCACAAGCACCTCACTCGTCTGCAGCTGCTTCTTGTGGGCCTCAGTGATCTTCTCTGCCCCTCGCAGCTGCTCCGCAAGCGCTTCCATTTTCCCGTCTTTCTCTCGGGCGGCGGCCTTCAACTCCGCAGCCTCGTCGGCGCTGCTCTGCAGTTTGCCCTGCAGCTCCTCCAACTTCCGCTTCAAATCCTCATTGGCCACGACCTGGTGGCCTTGCTCGGACTCCAGGGTCCCAATCCTCCGATCCAAATCGGAGATCTTGCCGTCCCGCTCATCCACAACGCCTCGGAGCCGCTCCACCTCCGCTTTGTAGTCGCGACACGAGGACTCCGACAACTTCAAGTCGGACCCCAGCTGCCCCGCCTGCTCCTTCAGTGCGGTGTGGACGTCGCCCGACTCTTTCAGCTTCAGCTCCAGCGCCTTGACTTCGTCGTCGCGCTGCTGCAGCGCCTTCCGCAGCTGCTCAGTGCTTTCCTTGGCACTGGCCTCCAGCTGGAGCATCGCGTTTGCCTGAGCAATTGACAAAGATGTGGGAGATGCAGCAGACCATAGGGTGGGAGGCGCCCGGGCAGAGGCACAGGCAGGGGCAGACGTGGAGAGGCAGAGGCACAGGCAGCAACACAGGCAGCGGCTCGGGCAGAGGCAAAAGCAGAGGCACGGGCAGAAGCACAGGCGGAGGCACAGGCAGACGCACAGGTAGAGGCGTGGCTACAGGCAGAAGTACCAAGCAGTGCGGCACCGCACACAAAGTACTGATGGTGCAGCACAGCACACACGGTGCAGTGGGCCCCTTAGACCCTGTGTGACCGTGCACAGGCGTCGGCAGAACAGTACCGGCCAAGTGCGACAGAGCACAGGTCCCAACTGTACAACAACACACTAGCACACACCCGTGGGTAGACATACCGGCCATTGCCTTCTGGTAACAGCGCCTTCGGCACAACACAACACGGCACAACACAACATAACACAACATAACACAACATAACACAACACAACACAACACAACACAACACAACACAACACAACACAACACAACACAACACAACACAACACAACACAACACAAACACGTTGTTGGCAATGCGTTTGAATCAGTGCCGGACAACTAAGAATCAATGCTCAAGGGCAATAGACTGTTTGGGTTTGATTTCAAGCCCATGACTCTGTACCCTTTAGTAATTTTGAGCTTGTGCATGGGGCATTGAAAAAATTATCTCGGGATCAAAGCCCCCCCCCCCCCTACAATTTAAACCTCTCCATGGCATGTTTCTCAACATATGGTTACAAAGCGTGCACACTGTTTGCCATTGACAATCTCCCACCTGAAAATGTGTGTTTGGCACGAGTGTTTTGTGCTCTTTACTAGATTACTAGAAGCAACATTTTGTTCTCGGTGAATGTTCGACGAATGACAGACCTGTTGCGAGGCATCTGCCTTCAGCCTGTCAAGCTCGTCCTCCAGCCTGGCCGCCTTGTCCTGAGCCGAGCTTCCCATTCGCTCCTGCTGACTGGCCTCGCCCTGGGCCGCCTGCAGCGCGTCCTCCAGCCGTTGATTCTCCGCGGCGACGGCGGCCAACTGCCCTTCCAGCGCCGCGGCCTTCCGGCCCCGCTCCTCGGACTCCCGCAGCTGGTCCCGCAGGTCCTGCAGTTGGCGCTGGGCCTTCTCCTCGTTCTCCTCGGCCCCGGCGAGCACCTGCTTGAGTCGCCCCGCCTCCGTGGCGAAGTCCTGCACCTTCGCGTTCAGGTTCGCGATGTCCGCCGCCAACAGGGCCTTTTCCCGCTGCACCTCCGCCTCGCGGTCCTTCGCGGTGGCCCGCAGCTGCGCGAGCTCCCCGGTCGCCAGCTGCACCTGCCCCGCAAGCTCCCCGTTGCCCTCCCGCGCCGCGCCCACCTCCGCGTGCAGCTTTTTGATCTGGGCCTCGGCCTCGGTCAACCCCGTGGTCTTCTCCTGCAGGCCGGAGGAGGGAGGGAGGGAGGGCGGGCAGGAAGGAGGGGGGTGAGGGAGGGAGGGCGGGCAGGAAGGAGGGGGGTGAGGGAGGGAGGGCGGGCAGGAAGGAGGGGGGTGAGGGGGGGAGGGCGGGCAGGAAGGAGGGGGTGAGGGAGGGAGGGCGGGCAGGAAGGAGGGGGGTGAGGGAGGGAGGGCGGGCAGGAAGGAGGGGGGCGAGGGAGGGAGGGCGGGCAGGAAGGAGGGGGATGAGGGAGGGAGGGCGGGCAGGAAGGAGGGGGATGAGGGAGGGAGGGCGGGCAGGAAGGAGGGGGGTGAGGGAGGGAGGGCGGGCAGGAAGGAGGGGGGTGAGGGAGGGAGGGCGGGCAGGAAGGAGGGGAGGGAGGGAGGGAGGGCGGGCAGGAAGGAGGGGGGTGAGGGAGGGAGGGCGGGCAGGAAGGAGGGGGGTGAGGGAGGGAGGGCGGGCAGGAAGGAGGGGGGTGAGGGAGGGAGGGCGGGCAGGAAGGAGGGGGGTGAGGGAGGGAGGGCGGGCAGGAAGGAGGGGGGTGAGGGAGGGAGGGCGGGCAGGAAGGAGGGGGGTGAGGGGGGGAGGGCGGGCAGGAAGGAGGGGGGTGAGGGAGGGAGGGCGGGCAGGAAGGAGGGGGGTGAGGGAGGGAGGGCGGGCAGGAAGGAGGGAGGTGAGGGAGGGAGGGCGGGCAGGAAGGAGGGGGGTGAGGGGGGAGGGCGGGCAGGAAGGAGGGGGGTGAGGGAGGGAGGGCGGGCAGGAAGGAGGGGGATGAGGGAGGGAGGGCGGGCAGGAAGGAGGGGGGTGAGGGAGGGAGGGCGGGCAGGAAGGAGGGAGGTGAGGGAGGGAGGGCGGGCAGGAAGGAGGGGGATGAGGGAGGGAGGGCGGGCAGGAAGGAGGGGGGTGAGGGAGGGAGGGCGGGCAGGAAGGAGGGGGGTGAGGGAGGGAGGGCGGGCAGGAAGGAGGGGGGTGAGGGAGGGAGGGCGGGCAGGAAGGAGGGAGGTGAGGGAGGGAGGGCGGGCAGGAAGGAGGGGGATGAGGGAGGGAGGGCGGGCAGGAAGGAGGGGGGTGAGGGAGGGAGGGCGGGCAGGAAGGAGGGGGGTGAGGGGGGAGGGCGGGCAGGAAGGAGGGGTGTGAGGGAGGGAGGGCGGGCAGGAAGGAGGGGGGTGAGGGAGGGAGGGCGGGCAGGAAGGAGGGGGGTGAGGGAGGGAGGGCGGGCAGGAAGGAGGGGGGTGAGGGAGGGAGGGCGGGCAGGAAGGAGGGGGGTGAGGGAGGGAGGGCGGGCAGGAAGGAGGGGGGTGAGGGGGGGAGGGCGGGCAGGAAGGAGGGGGGTGGAGGGAGGGAGGGCGGGCAGGAAGGAGGGGGGTGAGGGAGGGAGGGCGGGCAGGAAGGAGGGGGGTGAGGGAGGGAGGGCGGGCAGGAAGGAGGGGGGTGAGGGAGGGAGGGCGGGCAGGAAGGAGGGGGGTGAGGGAGGGAGGGCGGGCAGGAAGGGGGGGTGAGGGAGGGAGGGCGGGCAGGAAGGAGGGGGGTGAGGGAGGGAGGGCGGGCAGGAAGGAGGGGGGTGAGGGAGGGAGGGCGGGCAGGAAGGAGGGGGGTGAGGGAGGGAGGGCGGGCAGGAAGGAGGGGGGTGAGGGAGGGAGGGCGGGCAGGAAGGAGGGGGGTGAGGGAGGGAGGGCGGGCAGGAAGGAGGGGGGTGAGGGAGGGAGGGAAGGAGCGAGAGGTCCCCTTGTCTCCTTCTTGGACAAGAGCTGCTTCTGGCAGGCCGCAGGCAACAGAAGGTCCATTGGAGGACAGGGGCATGGAGTGGGAGGTAGACGACACCGTGGCACTGGCACATGGGGCACACACCGCACCTCTCGAGGCCAGAGAAAACAGCCACACCAATGCGCCCGGATGTGATCCGGGACTCAAAAAGGCAGTGCCTTGCTCAAGGGGAAACCATCAAAAGACGCAACAGCACGTGAGACCACGACGTTGTTTTCATTAAAATTCAAAACAAAAAAACACTTGGGACTGTGCAATCCTCAGCTCAGTATTCAGGCACACATGGACGACACCGACGGCGGTGGTAGGGTGACCGACGGTGGTTGGGTCGACGTTGTTGAACGGGGGTGAAAACAAAAAAACATCTCCACTGCAGAATGCCCTGCATGAGACGCCATTGATCAATGGTCATCAGTGGCCATAATGAATGGAAGGGGACACACAGAGTACATGCCGTGCAAGGCACCGTGACTGCATATGACAACATGATGGCCGCACGCCGGCTGCATGCTGCAGCCGATGAGCGGCACGCCCCCTCCAAACGGTGGCTGCACACAGCGGCCCTTCGGCTGGTGCATGCCTCCAATGGCTGCAGCACGCAGCCAATGGACTGCAAGCGGAGGCCTTTCGGGTGCATAGCCCGGCAAACCTGCCTGCATGCTGCGGCGGCGCCCTGCACACCCTGTTGCTCGCCCATGATATCCTCATATGCGCCCCACACTCCGCTATCGCCCCTGCTGCGATGCAGAGGACTGCAGGGATACAGACGGGGGGCGGTTTCCTGCAGGCCTTCCCCTTTTACAACGTGCCCGATGTCCTGGACCAGCGCCCCCCAGCGCCGGGTGCTCCTGATCGAGGGGTGGGACAGTGAGGAGGACGGCTCCGGAGGCCATTGGGTGGGTGTCACCCACGACGGCACCGTCCGGTGCCTCTCCCTGGGCGACAGGTCCCTCGCCACGCCCCCGGCCCTGCATGCGGCAACCGGCGCGGTGCTGGCCTCGATCCCGAGGGTATATGCCGTGTGGTATGCGGTGTTGCCCACCCCGGGGTCGCCCCAGCTGCCCCAGTTGCCCACCCCGGGGTCGCCCCAGCTGCCCCAGTTGCCCACCCCGGGGTCGCCCCAGCTGCCCCAGTTGCCCACCCCGGGGTCGCCCCAGCTGCCCCAGTTGCCCACCCCGGGGTCGCCCCAGCTGCCCCAGTTGCCCACCCCGGGGACTGTCATTCTGGTTATCGTCAGCACCGCTCTTCTCGTGTCGCTTGCGTTTGTGAGGTCTCTCCGGCTCTACCCATCATCTGAGACCCTCTTGACTTCCCTTTTCTTTTGGGGACCAGAGGCCGCAGCAGGTGCACATGGAGGGAGGGAGGGAGGCAGGGAGGCACGGACACCTGCAGCGCCTGCTCCAGCCCCGCCACCTTTGCCGCCAGCCCCGCGCTCTGTGCGTGCTGCTCGTTGCGGGAGTGCTCCGCCGCTGCCGCCTGCGCCCGCAGCTCCTGCAGCGCCTGGTCCTTCTTCTCCGCTTGCTGCGCCGCCCGCTCCGTGCGCTCCACCAGCGCCTGCTGCAGGGACTCGAGGCCACGGTCCTTGCCCTCGAGCTGCGCCCGGAGCAACTCCAGCTCCTCCTCCAACTTCTGCTGCTGCTGCAGCGCCACCTGCAGTGCCAACCGCAAGTGGACTTGTCAGGAAACGCAATGCACAAGACCTGCCTAGGCTGCCCAGGTGCATGCTGCAGGCCGTCAGGCACACTGATCCCGATGTATGGGCAAGGGGGGTGGGGGGGCATAAAGGCTAAGTAAATAGGCACTTCCACGGGCTTGTCTGAGACATAAATTGTTCACGGGGAGAATTTCGTACGAGAAAATTTCGACATGGATTTATTTCGCATGCAGTCCCAAATTTGCTGTGGGAATTTCTGCCCCACCAGCTGTGAGCCTGAGCGTGTGGCAAAAGCAACGGTGCGACAAGCAATTTTGCTAAATTTCGACATGAGTGTATTTCGCACCGCGGGCCTGAAAATTGTGTGGGCAGTTTTGTACGAATTTGAAACGCGGAATATCCCACAGCGAAAAATTCCCGCCGCGAAATCCCGCCCCCCTCGTACAGTGCTGGTCCCAATGGGGTTCCAGTGGGGGAAAATACTTTTTCACGGTGAAATGTGGGACAGCTGTCCCTCTGCTCACAGGTGTTGCTTCTGCCCCTTGGCCTCCCTTCCACGCCGGCACCGGCGATGCTTCACATTCAGTCATTCGAGGACGGTGGAGTTTGGAGGGTGCTCACCACCACATCTGATGTGGGAAATGTACCGCAGGGCCAGAGGTCTCTGGATTCACAGGGGGGCTGGGGGGGGGGGGATTGGCACAAGGCCTTGGTGGTTGGCTCTGTTAGCGTGTGGCGGCGCCTAATGGCCTCTCGCCCTTGAACCTTCTGCCATGACAAGCCGGCATCTGTATTACTGCGGGCAACCGCACTGCCGCGGGCATCCCCCTGCCTCTGGGGGGGGGGGGGGGGATCCAGAATGCAACGTCTGCCCATGGCGTCCTCCCCTGACAGCCTGATCAGTGCCCCGGTATGCGGTCATCACGAAGACCCCAGGCTGGGAGGTGCTCACCACAGCCCGCAACGCGAATGTCACACAAGGCCATGGGTGCTAGCTCTGCAGCAGCGGGCCGTTGGGCGTGCTCAGGCACAACAATGAATGGGCTGGTGCAGCCCATACCATCGGCCGCCCCATTGCACCGAAGGTACCCCCCCCCCCGTGTCCAGGAACCGGCAATGTTTGACCGCGGAACCAGGGGTCGGTTCTTGCGCACACTTTTCCCCCAAAATTTGACTGTGGAACCAGGGGTTGGTTCTTGCGCACAGCCGTGAGCAACCCCGTACCGCGGAAAAAAAATTTTCCGGCGCGTTGCGCCGGGACATGCGTGCCCTCTCCTTTCCCACAATTAACCACGTTGACAAATGAACACCAAAGGAGTGAATCTCAGCTGACTGGGCTGTAGTGTGCCTTCCAACGTGCATGGGATGATCTGCTGTTCAACTGGCTGAGACGTGAAACCCTTCTTCCTGTGATACACCATCCTGAATTCCTGTTTGTGCTGCCCCTTGGGGCCAGGCTTCGGTGCTGCGCTTCAAGGGGTATGTGCGCCTGTGAGTGACTGATAGGGGCCCCCCTGATGGGGGGACCCGTAGTAACACACATGAAATGATGTCCTGCACACCTGAATAGCTGTCCTACATCCACCAGAACCATGAAAAACCCACTACCCTGGTAAAAAAAGTGATGCGAGAATTCGACCGCAGAACCAGGGGTTGGTTCTTGCGCAAGGTGGTTCCTGGACACGGGGGGGGGGGGGTACAGGGCACCAGCCCAAAAGGACAAGGGTCAGTGCGCGATGTGCGTGTCCCTCCGCTTCAGGCTCAACACAGCCCTCCAGCGCGGGGGCTCTTAGGACAGGAAAAAACAATGGAAACAGCGCAAAAAAAAAAAAAAAGAAAAAATGCCACCTGCGCCCCCCCACCCTTCCCTGTGGGGTGGGGGGGGGGGAGGCGTTCGGACCCACCCACCAACTACCGTGCCAACAGTAGTGTTCTGCAGAACACTAATTGTTGTGTCGGGTGTTTTGAATTTTATTGATGCAAAATTGTTGTGACAGGACCCAAAATAAGGAAAAAATATTTGATTTCTGCCATTTTTTCTTTCTGCAAATTCAGTTTTGTGGACCTGTTTTTGGTTGACTCAGCGAAAACATTTTTTTATTTTGCGCCATCCACCACTTTAATTTGGGGGGGGGGGGGGGGCTCTCATCTCATGGTAACCCCCCCCCCAAGAGAGGACCCCCCCTTGGTGAACTGTTTTGAGATGGAGCGGCCCGAAAATGTTTTGCGACCAATGCCATTGCTCTATGATAATGTTGTTTCTTCCTTCACATTGGTGAACGGATGTTGTCATTTTTGGGATGTTTCAGAATTCATGGCAGAAGCAAAGACAACACAACCCCCCCCCCCCCCTCCAATAATCAGCCAACCCGCCTGCCATCATCAGCCAAATGTCAAACAACAATTCAGCGGTGTGCAAAAGACGCCATAGGCAGTGGGTCCTTGTCTGAAATTGCAAAACAGATATACCAAGGAAAAAAATATGATCCTACAATACCCAAAATTGCCACTGTCCCCATGACCCTCAGTGTCCCTGACATGCGTCAACATTCAATTTGCATGCCAGATTGCTGACTACACAACCACCACAACCATGAAAACCCAATTCAGCCATTGCCGTGTCTCCAAACATCTACAGCCCCTCCTCCCATCCCATGCCAACCCCCCCCCCCCCCTCATGAGAGCCCCCCCCCGTAATAAGATTTCTGGGATGGGAGCCCCCCTGCCAAAGTAAAATGGCGGATGCCCTTGCCGTGATTTTTTTTTGCGTCTGGCCTCCTTTGGGGGGGGGGGGGGGTCATTCATTTGGGTGCAACAAATGGCGGGGGCAAAAAAAATTCTATTGCCTTTGGCAGTGCACCTCGAAGAGAGGCTGACAGTCAGCCAACCAGTCAGTTAGTCAGGCAGGCAGTCAATCAGGCAGTCAGTCGGGCAAGCAGGCAGGCAGACAGGCAGACAGAAAATGCAGGTTGGGTTTTTTCAGTGGCGGACTTGGCTACAAGCTTACAGGCCCACAAGCCCACAACGCAGCAGAGCAAGGAACGGTTGAGTGGTAATGCACTCGACCGCCGACAGCCATGTTGGCGGTTCGATTCCCGGCTGGCCAACCAGCCACCCGGCGGCGCAGGCTGCAAGCTTTATGACACCTGACCCTCATTCAAATCCCTCTGGGCACAAACTTTTGACGCCCCCACCCCCCAACAAATCTGATATCCAGTTTCAGGGGATAAAGGCCTCAAAATCAAAAAATCCATTGGGGGATCGTTTTATTGGGCAAAATAATGATTTTACAAGGGGTTGGACATCCAATATCATGCCTTGGGGTATGCTACACGAACGACCCCCCCCCCCCCTAATAAAGGGGGTATACGATGCACGCGCCTGCACTTGATCCAACAACCTCTCTTGAAGGTGATTTTTGCGACTTTTTCGCGGATTTTGTGTTTTGATTGAGGCATGCAGCTGAAAATGAATATGTTTCTGCGTTTTCTTACTTTTGCGTAAAACAACATTTTGTACCGGGAGTTAATTATGTTTGCAAATAATTATTAATATTGGCACAGTATTGGCCAAAAGGGGGTGGACAGGCATGCACTTGAAGGGGAAGGGGGATCTCAGTCCGTCCCAAATGCTTCTGTCAGACGGCCCCGTAACCGCTTTATACCCGCCAGATCTTGCCCCCCAACCGCTTCGCCAACCACTGGCAACCGCTTTCGCCAACCACTTTGGAACCTCCGCAGCCTCCTGCCCCCTCACACAGGAGGGGGGGGGGGAGGGGGCACGGACCGGGCCTCAGACCCAAGGACCCCCAACACCGCAAACACCCGCTTCTGCGTCCTCCCTCCCCACGGCACCTGGAACTGCAGCTCCTTCGCGCGGTGCGTTTCCGTGTCCTCCCGGAGCGCCTCGAGCTCGTCCCTCAGGCCTGCGATCTCCAGCTCCTTGGCGTCGACCCCTCCGGCCACGCGCGCAATCTCGCGCGCCTCCGCCTCCACCGCCGCGAGGCGGGTGGTCAGCGCGTCATTCTGGTCCTGCAGCCGCGCTGCGTCCCGGGCCATCTCCTGCGCCTTGAGGTCCCGGGCGGCGATGGCGCGCTCAGCGTCGCTCAGTTGAGCGGCGAGGGCCTGGCGCTTCTCGGAGTCGGTAGCGGCGGTCAGCCTGGACTCGGTCAGGGCCTGGGCGCTGTCCTGCAGGCGGCCCTCCGCCACCTCCAGTTGGCCCGCGAGCTGCTCGATCCGAGAGCGTTGGTTGCTGGCGTCCGTCTCTAGAATGGTGACCTGCAGAGGCGGCGATGTGCTGGAGCGGGGGCAGGGCCAGGGATCGGCTTATCCACAGGTTTGGTTTGGTTTGGTTTGGTCAGCACCCGGCCCGTGGCCCCACTGTCTCAAGGTGTCTGAAGGCCTTAGGCATGGGGCACAAAGCAGCTCTATCCCCGGGGCTACCTCTCCCCTGGCAATTACCAGCACATGGGGTCTGCCCATGCCGTGATGCGCTCCCCCAGGGTTTGGTACGCTCTGGGAATTGATCCAGCGATCTCTCACTTGCTCTTCAGCTGTCCAACCGCTGGACCAACCATCATAGGGGGAGGGGGGGTCGATCTGGCGGACCCCCCCCCCCCCGCCGGACCACCCACACACCCAAAACCAAAGAAAAACTTTTCTCGAGGGAAAAATGAAAAATTGAATCGAGAGCCAACAATGCGAGGCCCATTGCAGGTACACAAACTTTTTTCTGCCCCCATCACGGGGGGGGCGTCTCCTCACTTTTGTACGCAACCCCCCCCCCCCCGGTAGAAGTGGGCCGAAGGCCCCCAGGGGGGGGGGGGGGGTCTTGGGGGCTGGAGGCCAGCCGCCGAGGAGGGCTTCTCTGGGGGAATGGCTAGTCGCTCAGGGGGCCAGGGAGGGGGGGAAGAGGGATAGCAGAGGGATAGTCCAGTCTGGGATGCGGTGGCCTAAGGGGTTAGTCTACAACAGAGGCCTCCACTCTACCTCCTCGCCAGTGCAATGGTGGCTGCCTCCCATCCACGCTCCAGCGCATGGGCAGGGAGGGGTGCCACATGGGCAAGGGGAATGAAAAAAAATTTTCGGGCGCCTTCGGCGCCACCATATGTATGGCTGGTGGCTATTGACCCTTGGTAACTAAGTGGGCCCGGAGGGAAGGAAGGGTGGGGGGGGGGGGGGGGGCGTACCCGAACTGAGGAGACGGCCCACCCGTGGCCCTCATACCCCCACCCCCAGCTCACCGCCATAAACGGTGCATGGACCTCGGCGTACATTTTGGCTCGGCGTGCATTCGGCCGGCCAAATGTATGGCTTATTCCATCAACGCTGTCCCACCGGCTAACTGGCCGACGGAATGTACGATTAAATCCATCTGCCCCACCCCCAACCACCGTGTCTAGGGAACTACAGACTGGCTTCATGTGTGCACGGGTAACCGCCATCAGCAAACTGGTTTTGGGTAACCGCCTTGTGTATGGACCGCAAACCACTCCTTACTTCAGCTCGCTTCCCTCAGCAGGAGGGCCAGCCCCTGCACCCCCTTAGATAACAAGACTCATGCGGTGGCCACAGACCGCCTTGTGTGTGCACCGCCTTGTGTGTGCACCACCTTGTGTGTGCACCGCCTTGTATGTGGACCGCCAAACCACCCCTTGCTTGGGGCAGACCGCATCTACGGACAGCAGACCGCCTTCACGTGATGAAGGGCAGACCGCCTTCAAATGATGAAGGGCAGGGGAAAATGTGGGGGCAAAATGTTGAGCCTTGGGGGGGGGGGGGGTCAACGAGCCAGCCACCCAGCTGAATGTTTCGCCGAGCCGAAATGTACGCCGAGACCATGTACGGTTTATTCCATCGGGCCCCCCAACCCCCACCCATCCGCCCGGTCCCGTAGGCCAAACCTGAAGCAGAACCGTGGATGTGCCTCGGAGGCAGGGGGAGGGGGAGGGGTCTGAAGAAAGAAGGGGGGGTGGGGGCATTCCTTCTTCCACTTATTCACTTGCGGCACAGCACCGCCTGCAGGACGGGACAGGGGTGGATATAGGGGGGGGGTCCCCCCCCAGCCCCCCCCCCCCATGACGATTACAATTACGATTTACCTGTGTGACTGAACGGCAGTTTTGCCAGCAGTTTGACAACAGGACTGATAGCCAAAGAAAGGCGCCAGGTTCATGTGCTACCCTGGGTTTGAACCCAGGACCTGTAATTGCGAAGACTGAGCATATACCGCTGTACTACTGAGCCAATCTGTCAACCCTGACAGAAGACACTAGACTGCACAGCGCTTTCTGTATCCCATGAAGACAGTCCACAGAGTGCAATTATTTCTTGAAACATTTTGCCAAATTGAAATCGTCATTCCGTCATCACTGCCTCCCGGCTCAACGCCCCCCCCCCCACCCCCACCCTGGTAATGTCGTCACTATTATATCCACCCCTGGGACGGGACAGGGGGTGTGCCAGGGAGAGGGAAGCCGAGCAGTGAAGCAATCGGGGGCTAGACAGCACTGGCATCGATTAAAAAATAAAAACCAGAAACGCGGCGTTGCGAGTGTTGTGGCACTTGCACTCGCGTTGCGTCTGGTACGCAGTGGAGGGCACCCCTCACAGACCCCTGCCTTGGCTCGTCAAGGAAACCTCCAAAGGGGCCGCAGCGTCCTTTACGGATGCAGCGGGTGCGGGGGGAAAATCGGGGGACATGCAGCCTCGCTCACCGGGAACAAGACCACCGTCTCCAATGAGACCTCTGCCACCATCGCCGCCACGGTGCTAGGCACCTGGGGCAACTCGACTGCCTCACGGGCGGAACACTTCCAATTGGCCTGGCACTCGCCCTGCGGCGACCGATCAGACACCACTTTGACCCCCGAAACCGCAGTTGTGGACCGGCTCACCTTTCCACGGTGATTCTTGCGGTTGTGGCGGTCAGCGGGCCCCAGGAGGACCCAGGGCTTTGTTTTGCGGTTGGCTTGTCCATTGCCGCCCGGGGCCCAGGGCAGGGACAACCCGGTCAAGATAGCCCACAAATGGGAAATGGGGGCGTGGTCAGGGCTCCTGTGAAGGGGGAGGGTTCAACCCCCCCCCCCTCCAGTGGTGCGGAGTCTTGAGAGGCGTCGAAAGAAAATTTGTTGGCCCAAACAAACTGGCGCCAGAGAAAATTTTTTGATTGGCCGAAGGCCCGGAAGAAATTTTGGCCCAATCACTTGAGGGGGGGGGGGGGGGGGGGCTCCCGTGGTGCTGAGTTGTTCAAAGGAGCCCTGGGCACAGTACCAACACGACGCCCCCACAAAATCCCACCACCGAAGACTGACAAAGTCCTGCCTTTGCGAACCTAGCTCCAACCCACAATGGCGGTGACCAACGGCCCGGTCTTCCAAGGATGACCCCCGGCTGCGGGATGTGGTGACACGACACCCGGTCGGTACGCACCGTTGGGGAGGGCTTCTCCGCGACCACGGCAGCCGTCTGGCCCTCCCTCTGCAGGGGGGGCTCCAAGGGCAGGCGGCCAATGGAGCCCCTTTTTGTGTAGCCCCCCCTTTCCCGGGCTAACGGGCTGATGGATGTACAGCCGTTCTGACACTTCCATGGCCCTTGGAGCCCTTCTGGGGCACACATACTGAGGAATTGACCTGGCGGCCCTTGAAACCCCGTCCCAAACCCCCCCCTTAAATTTTTGGGGGCTGCAGCAGCTCCCTCCTTCTCTCTGCCTCTCACTGTCAGGCAGACCGGGCGGAGGGAAACAGACAAGGACGTAGAGAGGGAGAGGGAGGGACAGAGGCAGAGCCAGGGGTGTCCTTAACGGGAAAAAAAAAAAAAAAAAAAAAAAAAAGAGTGTTCCGGTTTCCCAAAAAAGCCCGCGGGCACTCCATGTGCTCAACCATGGTTGGTGGCGGTTGGCGGTTGGCGGTTGGCGGTTGGCGGTTTGCGGTGGTTGGCGGTTGGCAATTGGCAACTGGCGGTTGGTGGCGGTTGGTGGTGGTTGGCGGCGGTTGGTGGTTGACGGTTGGTGGTTGGAGGCAGTTGGCAGTGGTTGGCAGTTGGCGGTTGGTCGCCGCTGACGGTTGGCGGCGGTTGGTGGCGGTTGGTGGTTGGCGGTTGGTGGTTGGCGGTTGGTGGCGGTTGGCAGTTGATGGGAGTTGGCGGTTGGCGGTTGGTGGTCCCTTGGGGCGGTCCTTAAGGGCTGTCCTTAGCAAAAAAAAAAAAACTCGTCCCTTAAGGACGCCCCTGGGCAGAGCAGGACAGGGAGACGGAGAGAGGCAGAGGGCAAAGGACAGGGACGGGGAGAGGGAGAGGGAGAGGGAGAGGGAGAGGGAGAGGGAGAGGGAGAGGGAGAGGGAGAGGGAGAGGGAGAGGGAGAGGGAGAGGGAGAGGGAGAGGGAGAGGGAGAGGGAGAGGGAGAGGGAGAGGGAGAGGGAGAGGGAGAGGGAGAGGGAGAGGGTGGAGATTTGATTTGATTTGATTTGATTTGAGGGCCGATCTTGAGGCTCACAGGCCGCCTGGGGGGCGCACGATGGCTTTCCCGACGACTCTGCATTTCGGCCGTCCATAGGGAGAGGGAGGGGGAGAGGGAGAGGGAGAGGGAGAGGAGGGGACTGAGAAAAAGCAGGAGAGGGGGGGGGGGGGGGCAGATGGGGAGACACGCCCCCCTCAAACCAGATCAGGAGAGGGCGGGGGACCTGCTGCTGGAGTTGCAGGATGCGCTGATCCCGGTCATCCAAGGCGCCCTGGATCCGCAGCACGTGGTCGTGCTCCTCCGCCTGCGCGGACTGCGCCAGGGCCAGCGCGGCCGCCAGGGACGACTTCTCTGCCTTCAAGTCCGCCACTGCCGCCTGCTGCCGCTGCAGCTCCTCGCGCACCCCCTGCAAGTCGTCGTACGTCTGCTGCAGGGCCTGCCCAATCTGCTCCGCCCGGGCCTTCTCAGAGGCCTCGAGCCGGTCCATCGTCGCGTCCTTGAGCGCGTTCTCCGACCGCAGGCGGTCCGTCTCCGCCTGCACCTGATGTGAGGGATGTGGCGGGTGCGCAACGAGAAGGGAGGGGCCCGGTCAGGCGCCCACACCTCCCCGCTCGCCTCTGGCACACAGCGGGACACCCCCTATCACTGCCCCCCTGCCTCCCTGTCGCCCCCTCTCCCGAAGAGGAGGCAGAGGCAGAGGCAGAGGCAGAGGCAGAGGCAGAAAGGGAGGGGGGGGCAGAAAGAGATCGAGATGATCGAGATGGAGCGCGAGTGGGAGAGCGAGAGGCTCGACCTCTCACGCTCGCTCTCGCAGTCCCCCTCCCCTGCCCTCTCCCTCTGAGTCTGTCTCTCCCTCTCGGGCGCGCATACGCACGCGTGGACGCGGAGCGGGACCGTAGAAGGCACCATGGACCGGGCTCCGAGTGTCTCCTCCTCCTCCCAACGCACCCCCTGCCTGTTCATCCGATCTCTGGTGCCATCTCTGCCACGCTGCTACATCTGCAGGACTCTCCCGCCTCCTCTTGCCTCCTCTCTCCTCCTTCACACACACACACACACACACACACACACACACACACACACACACACACACACACACACACACACACACACACACACACACACACACACACACACACACACACACACACACACACACACACACACACACACACACACACACACACACACACACACACACACACACACACACACACACACACACACACACACACACACACACACACACACACCCACACCCACACCCACACCCACACCCACACCCACACCCACACCCACACCCACACCCACACCCACACCCACACCCACACCCACACCCACACCCACACACACACCCACACTCACACACACACAATGAGAACCGCGTAAACAAGAACAGAGCAAGAAAAGCAGTGAAAGAAAACTCCTCAGGGACAGCAGAGCTGTCCTAGACGTCTTTCGGTCTGTCATAAAACGCGGCAATGTGCTGCACCGGATATCAGTTCAGATCCGGCTCCCTGACCTGCCCTGACGCACACACACACACACACACACACACCTGCACAAGCTGGTCCTGCACAGCATCGGACTGCTGCTGCTGCTGGCGGGTGGCGGCCTCTGCGGCCTGCAGCGCGGCCTCCAGCCGCCGGGCCTCCGCCTCAGCGGAGCTGTATTTACCCTCCCATTTGGCCGCCTCCCGCAGGCGCTCCTCCGACGCCGCCAGCTGCTCCTTCAACTCCTGCACCTGCGCGTTGGCCTTGTCCTTCAGCTCCTCAGCACCGCTAAGCGCCTGCCGAGGGCAAACGGGGGTGGGTCATGAGACTGACCGAGAGACTGATGCAGGGCATGGGAAGGGGCAGCTGGGGCAGGAAGAGTGGGTGTGTTGGGTGGTGTGGTGTTGTGTGGTGCTTGTGGTGTTGTATGGTGGTGTTGTGGGGCTATTGTTAGGATTGTGTGGTGTTGTACAATGCCACACTTCACACGCCTTTCCAAGAAACACAGGGGGATGCGGCAGCACCTGCTTGAGCCGACCGGTCTCCGAGGCGTCTTCACGTGCCTTTGCAGACAGCTCCTTGATCTCGGCCTGGCTCTCCGCAGCATCCCCCTCCAGTTTGGCCACTCTCGCCTTCTGCTGCTGCAGGTCATCGGTGCTCTGCTGCAGCTGCCGCTTCAGATCTGCGCTGCTGACCTCCGACTCCCGCAGCTGCTCGGCCAATCGGTCACACTGGTCCCGGGCCTTATTCAATTCGGCACCGCGCTCCTTAGCGGCCTCCTCGGACTTGCTCAGCTCGCCCTCTTTGGCTGACAGACTCTGCTGCAGGGCGCCGAACTTAGCGGAAAGCTCTGCAGCACAAACAACAGCAGGGCACAACTCGTTGACCCGCCACATTCCCTGATGCCAGAGACCACACCAAACGCGCCTCTGCAGCCGCAAACAATACAGGGCCGGGGGGGGGGGGGGGGGTTGTACAGGGATTATTTCGCGAGGGAAAATTTCCCCAAGCCCCAACCCCTGCACAACACTGCCACAGCCCCTGAATTTCGCCGCCTTCCTGAAAGACGAAATGCTCCCACGAAGTTGTCCGCCCACAAAGTCGCCCACCCCCCTGTACCTGCCCTTGTCCGCCAACGACCGAGACACCGAGGGCAGGTGGATGCAGGATGGGATAAGGGTTGCAGCAGGCATTCAGGCACAACTGTTGGAGGAACAGGCATACGTGAGGCACCGTTGATATTGGGGGCGGTAGGGGAGGTGACCCAAGGGTAGGCTGGGGTACCAAAAGTCGCCCAAATCAATTTTTTGTTTGGCAATTTTCAACTTGTTCCCACCACAACACCCGGGTCCAGGGGGGGGTAACCCCCCTCCTCCTACGGTTGTCGGCCGTTCGAACGGGGGTTGCGCAAGCCCCGACCAATCGTTTGATTGCCCAAGCGCTTGTTTGCCTACGCACAACTGACCGCCTGCCTCATGGGGGGGTCTGCAGTTCAGTTCTAGACACCAATCCCCGCGGCGTGGGCGGGGGGTCCGGGAGGGGAGGGGGGGCGGGGTCGAAATTTTTTCTCCGTTTTGGGGGCATTTTTGAATTCCCCATTTCATTCTGAGCATTTTGTATCTACACAAGTGGGGTGAAAATTGGTGTTGCCGCTCACAACAAATGAAAAACAGTACCGTATTCCAACAGATGTAACTGTGAATCAGCAAAAGCTTCCCGGCCAGCAGAAGAAGACACATGGCACGGCATTCCCCAATTCATTGTGAGCATTTTGAATGTAAACAAGTGGGGGGAAATCAAGTGTGTTGCAAATTTTCCAGGCTCAAAAAAAAAAATCCGGGCGCCACTGGCGCCCAAGTTGCCAGTTCGAACCAGGTGCTGACTAGTATAGGTTGGGGGGTCCAGGAGGGGGGGGGGGGGGGGGGCAGGCCTCACAGGCAAGCGCCCTCCCCCCCTCCGTGGCCTGCCTCAGGGACTGTGCCCTACCGAAGGTCTGGCCTTCCCTCCCGTCCGTTTGCATGCCCCTGCAACCGCCGCAGTACCTGCGTTCCCCTTCTGCTCCTCGTGGCGTCCCGCTTCAGACGTCAGCAACTGTTGCCTCAGCTGCTCCAACGCCGTCTGGCTCTTCTCGTTGCCGGCGTCGGCCTTTGCGATCTGCGCCGCCAACGTCTCCTCCACACGGGCCAGCGCCTTCTCGCGGCCCTGCAGCTCCGCCCTCAGACGCCCGCCCTCGCTCTCGAGATCTTGCTGCCTCCGCAGGGCCGCCTCCAACGTGGCCTTTGTCTCGTGCGCCCCGTCCACTTCCTCCCGCAACAGCGCGGTCTCGTGTGCCAGCCGCTCGATCTCCGCCTCTTTGGCGTGGATGAGCCCCACGTTGCGGGCCGCCTCGCGCGCCTCCGCCTCGAGGCCATCGATGCGGTGGTGCAGCACGTCATTCTGCTCCCGCAGTTTGTTGGCAGCCTCCTGCAAGTTCACGCACAGGCCATGGGCACAGGAATGGGCTTATCCACAAGGGGGGGAGATGATCTGGCAGGCCCCCTCCCCCCAGGCCAGACCACCCACCCACTCAAAACCCAAAAAAAAAAATTTTCCTCTGGCGAAAAATGAAATTTTGAATCGAGAGCCAAGAATGCGAGGCCCATTTCAGGTACAAGAACTTTTTTCTGCCCTCATCTTGGGGTGCACTATTCGCATACTTCCCGGGAGTCCCCCCAAAAAGGGGGCGCCGTAAATTTGAAAAAAACCGCCTGAATGGCGTGCACCACGTCTGATCCAGGGGGGTAGCAGGCCTGTCAACGACATCATGAAATTTACGGCGGATCCGCCGTAAAATTTACGGTCCAGAAATGAAAAATGCCACAATCCAGGACGCTCTCCTTTTCACTGTACCTGTCAAAAACACCACTGGAAAACGAACTGGCATAGTGAAACATGGCCCAAATCTGTAATTGAACGCAACAGGTACCGTGCGCAACACGTTGTGTGCCACTCAACATTGTACCCTTATCACTGCAACCTTTTTTTCCCATCTGAAAATTTTGTGCACCAGGAAAGCTCATTGGAAAAAAGAAATTTGTTTGCCTGTCCGTAGCCCAGTGTGACACTTGTACAGCAGTAAAATACACCCCAAAAATCGTGAAAACGCAAAAAGGAACGACCGGTAAAGCAGCCCACAAACTGGTGGTCTCCGTTTCTCCGTTTTTACCCGACCAGTAAACATCCTGTATGACACGTTAATGACGCAAAAATTTTATGGCGGAGGCGCTGTAAAATTTTACGGCGCTTCTGCCGTAAAAAATTTACAGATAAAGCGCCAGACATTGGACCACAGGCTGTGGCCCATGTTGCAAAATGTTGTGCTACAAACGTTTGGCTGTGCATAAGCCACCGTACAGCCAACAAGGGCACACGAGCATTTGTACCTATCATGCACCATGTAAGCATACATCATGGGAGATCTGACGGAGACCTCACAACGGTTTGCCCGCATTCACACTGGTATCCAGATGCCATACTCACTGATTTTGGAGTGGTTTGAAGCGGGCAGCAGCAGCCTGGAATCGTCCCAAGTGGGGATCCCCCCCAGTCTCAGTGCAGTGCCCAACATTCCTAAATCTCTTGTGTCTGGCGGGTGTCACCACAATGGGGTTTTCGTGGCCCTGCCTGTCACCGGCCCCAACGAAAAAACGTGCCCACCACCGCCATGGGTCACTTGTGAAATCACTGCAATTTCATAGGTGGGACAGAAGTGTGCAGCACCCCTTCTACCACCATAGAAATCCATAAAGATCACAAAAATGTTGAAAAAGGTGCAATCATTGTGGCAAAATGTGTGACTCCAGGGGGGGGCAATCAGAAATGCGAGCTACCAGCCCCCCCCCCCCCATTCGGCTACACTGTACACACATGTTTGCAGCACAAATATAGGCTCAGATTTCACAAGTGACCCATGGCGGTGGTGGGCACGTTTTTTCGTTGGGGCCGGTGACAGGCAGGGCCACGAAAACCCCATTGTGGTGACACCCGCCAGACACAAGAGATTTAGGAATGTTGGGCACTGCACTGAGACTGGGGGGGATCCCCACTTGGGACGATTCCAGGCTGCTGCTGCCCGCTTCAAACCACTCCAAAATCAGTGAGTATGGCATCTGGATACCAGTGTGAATGCGGGCAAACCGTTGTGAGGTCTCCCTCAGATCTCCCATGATGTATGCTTACATGGTGCATGATAGGTACAAATGCTCGTGTGCCCTTGTTGGCTGTACGGTGGCTTATGCACAGCCAAACGTTTGTAGCACAACATTTTGCAACATGGGCCACAGCCTGTGGTCCAATGTCTGGCGCTTTATCTGTAAATTTTTTACGGCAGAAGCGCCGTAAAATTTTACAGCGCCTCCGCCATAAAATTTTTGCGTCATTAACGTGTCATACAGGATGTTTACTGGTCGGGTAAAAACGGAGAAACGGAGACCACCAGTTTTTGGTCTGCACGACTGGTCAAAGCTTTTAAAATTGCCGTGATTTCTGGTATGTATTTTACAGTTTGACAAATGGTACACTAGGGTCCGGACCAGCAAACAAATTTCTTTTTTCCAAAGCGATTTGCTGATGCAGAAAAAATTCGGCGGTCAAAAAATGGTTGCCGTGTTAAGGGTAAGATGGTTGACGTCACACAGCGTGTTGCGCACGGCAGACGGCGTTTTAAACGACTGGTTGGGCAACATTTCTACTGGAAGATCCAGTTTGAACTACTGTTTTTGCTGCATGGGGTGAAAAGGTTGGAGTCCTTGGTTGTGGCAGATTTCATTTTTGGTCTGTAAATTTTACGGCGCTTCAGCCGTAAAATTCTTAACATTCTTCGCTGCACTTGTTCCCCCCCGTGTGCCCCTGAACTTTACGGCGCTTCCGCCGTTAACAAATTGGCCTAGTGTCAAGCATATTGTTGAAAAAGGGGGGTAGGGACCCTGGGACACAAAAAGGGGTGAAAATGTGCTCAGCGCGCGCATGGCACTCCCGGGAAGTACGCGAATAGTGCACCCCAAGCTCATACCCCCCCCCCCCAACCCCCACCCATCCCCCCGTCCCGTAGTCCGAATACTAAGCCCAACCCCGAATGGGCATCGACACACGCACGGGTGGCAGCATGGGTATGGACATGGGCAGAGGCACGGGCAGAGGCAGGGACATGGGCCCAGGCCCAGGCACAGACTGAGACAAGGGTACTGGTAGCAGCACGGGCATGTGCAGAGGCATACACATGGATAGGCAGAGGCATGGGCACATGCGCTTGGGGTATGGGCCTACACACTGGCATGGGTATTGACACACACGCTTGCATGGGTATGGACATACATGGAGGCATGGCATGCACACTTGCAGGGTGTAGGCATACACACTTGCATGAGCATGGGAATCGACCAGGGGAACCGGTACGGGCATGGAACCAGGCACAGGCACAGGCACAGGCACAGGTCCGGGTAGCAGCACAGGCATGCCGTCTTGGGGACCCCCCCAAAAAAGGAAGGGAAATCCAAGTGGCCACGAAATCTGTGCCGCCTCGGCGTCCCCATAGAAAAGCGGGTTCAAAATGGCCGTATGGCCCCCTCAAAACAGAGAAAGGCTGGCGGCGTCCATCTTTGTTTTTTGGCGTAGGTTGCGTGCACTCTTTTTTTGGATGTAGGTCGCACAAAAAAAAAAGAATAAATCGCGTGCACTTTTTTTTGGCTGTGGGTTGGCTGTAGGTTGCGTGCCCGTAGCACCAACGTTTGTTTTCCACGTGTGGCTTACACCAAAACAAAGAAAGTGCACGCAACCCACACCAAAAACAAACAAGCGACTTACCCCTGACACGTACAACCATGGACCTGGCCCTGGGTTCATGCTTCAGCCAACCCGGGCAAGGGCATGGGCACAGGCAAGGGCACGGGCCAAGGCACGGGCACCGGCACCTCACTCGTCTGCAGCTGCTTCTTGTGGGCCTCAGTGATCTTCTCTGCCCCTCGCAGCTGCTCCGCAAGCGCTTCCATTTTCCCGTCTTTCTCTCGGGCGGCGGCCTTCAACTCCGCAGCCTCGTCGGCGCTGCTCTGCAGTTTGCCCTGTAGCTCCTCCAAATCCCGCCTCAGGTCCTCAATGGTCATCAGCTGGTGGTCACCTGTGGACTTGAGGCCCCCGATCTGCTGTGCCAGATCCCCGAGGCTCTGATCACGTTCCTCCACAACGCCCCTCAGCCGCTCCACCTCTGCTTTGTACTCTTGGAGGCACGTCTCCTGCAACTTGAACTCTGCCGCCGCCTGCGCCACCTGCGTGATCGGCCGGGCACATGAGCGGGTGGCCGGGCAACTGCTGGGGCATAGAGCAGGGGGATACCCAGTTGGTCAATCATCGGACTACATGACATGTTGTGGGTGAGCTACGTTGCGGGCCGGACGGGGGGGCATCAAGGCTGAGTGTATATGCTGATTGGTACTTCCGGATGTATGTACCCCCCCCCTTGTAATAGCCACGCAAAAAAACCCAAATTAATACGGTCCCTACGCCTACTGTAGCTTGGACAAGGCCGTAAATCCCCAGGTTCAGAAAGAGAAGATTGCATGGTGACCTGGTGCTAGAAAGGGGAATATTATGCACAAATATCCCCGAAATCAGAGTTATGTGGGTTCAAGTGGGCAAACACTCACAACAAATGTGTCCATGACCCTATGTAACTGGCAAATTCGTCACCAAACCCATGTGTTCTGCGGCTGCACGACATGTGTACGGAAGCAAATTAGGTCCCAAATTAATACGGTCCCTAATTGGACTACGGCGTAGCTATTACAAGGGACGGGGGAAGGGGGGTACCCGTTCTCCTTTGAAGGAGGGAATCCTCCACTTGTGGGTTGGTGGGTTGGTTGTCCACCCACTGCTGGGTTGGAGGTGAAGGGGGCGGGTTCCAAAAAATCCATGGGCCGCCTCTGCCTTGAAAACAGGCAAACCAGGGACTGCGCCACCAGGCAGCCACGACGCACAAACCCAACCACCCTCCCCATCTTCCCAGTTCTGTGGCCACCCCCCCTCCCCAAGTAGAAAATTGTGTTATGGCAGTGTGAGGCACTGGCAGCACACATCACACACATCAAAAACACATGCAACGTCGGGGGCCAACACAACACCATCAGTACCTTGCTGCCAACAAGACAGCGGCGGCTGGGTGCCCGGCTGCAGGTCACCAATGAGTACGCACCATACTTGACCCTAGTCTCCGGCATGCCGATGGCCGGCGGATGTGAAGGCAACCTCTTGCCGGAGACTGCCAGATGTGGCCTATTCCTGCCAGAGGCTGCCGGATGTGAGTGTTGTTGTGCGGTTGGGTTTTGATGGATTGTGTGGCGCGCTCAAGACTTCACACCCATCTTCGTCAGCGGCGACAGTCTCCAGGTGCGCCCCGCTGCCCTCCCGGAAACTTCTATTTACACTTCTGGGAGAGCGGTGTTTGCCCTGCCGGAGGGTGCCGGCTGTGGACCAAACTTCTGCCGGAGGCTGGCGGATGTAACCTCATGTTTCTGCCGGAGGTGGCCAAAAGTTTTGCCGGAGACCAGGGTCACGTATGGTACGCACCGTTCGGCAGCGGTGTGCACACACACTGACGCCGTGCTGAACTATGCAACCCCTGCGTTAGAATGGCATGGAGGGCGGCAGGCGGGTCCTACACCCCCACCCCCACCCCCACCCCTGTGGGCCCTGGATGCCCCCCCCTCCCCTTGCCGTGCGTGGCCCGGGGGGGGGGGGGTCTTCCCTTGACACCCACTGTTGTGCACATGCCAAATAACGCCTGTGGAGGTGCCATGTCACGCTTTGTGCGCATCACACGACCCGGCGGGAGCCCCATGACTGATGTGGCTCGGTCGGCCGCGTTGCACGGCCCCGTCGCTCGATGAATAGAAGACAGCCAGCGTCACGCGCCCTTGGGCGGCTGGGCGCCTGCGGAAAGGGCTGAGTCGGTGCTCTGGTAATGCTGCATCGACGTGCTGACCCTCATGCCACAGCCCAGTGGTGCACAGGAGGGATCGGGGCCACAGAAGAGACAGGGGGTGCAACGCCCCCTCACATCAGCGATAGCGGAGAGCAACCCTCCAAATGACTGGATGCAGAGCCTCTGCCAAGGCTGGCAGAGGACTGGACGCCACGGGGGCAGTGGTGCCGCAATGATGTGGGACAAACATCCCTCCAAACCCCTCGCCTCGCCCTACGAGAAGGCAGCACAAAGGACTTGGCAATGAACACCGGGCGTACTACTGGGCACCAAACCACCCTTTAGCGAACCACCCTTTAGGGAGCCCCCCCCGCCCCGGGGGGGGGGGCGGGGCGGGGGGGCATTAAGGAGGGCCGTAAGCTGGACTGGACACCCCCGCCATAGACACTTCCAGCCATTGTTCCCCAGCAAGCAGCACTGGGTCCGGGTTTTTGCGAGGCGGCTGTTCCGGTGCTTCCGCCTGTGGTCTCTGTCACTCGCCGTCACTGAAGACAGACGTCTCGTACCATTCTCGAGTGGGCATTCAAGCCTGCCACTGTTGGTTACCGCACTGCTGTAGCTCAGGGCGGGGGGGGGGGGGGGACACCAGGATACACAAGGGTGGCAAACAGGGGGACGCACCTGCCCCTTCAGCTCCGCCGCCCCGTTGCATGCCGTCCTCAGCTGCTGCGAGAGCTCCCTGTTCTCCTCGTCGCGCTGCTGCAGCGCCTGGTGCAGCTGCTCCGACGCCTCCTTGGCGTTGGCCTCCACCTGCTGCAACGCGCTCACCTTCTGCGCCACCTCCCCCTGCAGCCGGTCCACGTCGCCCTGGAGGTGCAGGGCGCGGTCCTGCGCAGAGTGCCCGGCCTTCTCCTGCTCGCGGGCGTCGGCCTGCGACGCCTGCAGCGCGGCCTCCAACCGCTTGTTCTCCGTCTCGACGGCCCCCAAGGCCCCCGAGAGCCTCGCAGCCTCGCGGCCCCGTTCCTCAGAGGCGGCCAGTTGCCCGCGGAGGTCCTGCAGCTGCTTGTCATTCTTCTCGTCGCGCTCCGCGGCGTTGGCCAGCGCTTGCTTCAGGCGGCTGATCTCAGAGGCGTCCTCGCGGGCCTTCGAGGAGAGCGCCTTGATCTCCGCTTGGGTGTCACCCGCTGCCTCCTGCGTGGCAATGGAGGGAGGGGGGGAGGGGGCGTGGGGGCTGGAGAGGAGCATGTGCTGCGGGGCGCAGCCCTGCCCAGGGACCGTCTCCGTGGCGGCTGTGGGGACTTTGTACCAACGCACTGCCTCATGAGCCCTGGCCCCTCCCCCATTTCAGATTGGAGGGTCATGCGTCTACACTACCCTGCGTCCGTGCAGGTTCTGATTGCACTGTCCAGTCCAACACCCCACCCTCCCTCCCTCCCTCTTCTCCCTCCCTCCCTCTTTCCCTCCATCCCTCCCTCCCTCCCTCCTTCCCTCTCCCTCCCTCCTTCCCTCTCCCTCCCTCCCTCCCTCGTCAGGCCGGGTCCACCCCGCCCGCCACCCATCCAGGACTCCTCCTTGGGCCAGAGGTACAGCCTGTGAGGGGCAGCCGCACCACTGCCACACTCAGTGCACCTCCTCAATATCTGGTGACCTGGCACCAGTGACACAACCTCCAATATGGTAGCTGCGGGACGGTCTGCCCGTCCGCACATCCAAGCAACAGCCACGTGTTCACCGGGAAACCGGTAGATCGTGCAACCCCCGTCATCCCCCTCCCCCCTGCGTTCCTTCCCACACTTTCATCCAGGACAGAGCGCCACTGTGGCGCAGCCAAGACAACCGAGCGCTGACGTGGCGCCATCTCAGTGGCAGAGCACCACCATGGTGCCGCCAACGTACCAGTGCGCCGTCGTGGCGCGATCTCCAGGGCAAAGCGCCTACGTGGTGCTACCCAGACAAACGGGCGCTGACGTGGCGCCAGCTCAGTGATAGAGCACCACCGTGGTGCCGTTGACATACAGGTGTGCCGTCGTGGCGCGACCTCCAGGGCAGAGCGCCACCGTGGCGCCACCCAGACAGCTTTGCGCCGACGTGGCGCCAGCTCAGTGACAGAGCACCACCGAGGTGCCGCCAAAGTACAGGTGCGCCGTCGTAGCGTGACCTCCAGGGCAGAGCGCCACCGTGGTGCCGCCCGGACCACTGTGCGCCGATGTGGCGCAACCTCAGTAGCAGAGCACCGTTGTGGTGCCGACGACGAACGCGTGCGCCATCGTGGCATGAGCTCCCAGGCTGAGCGCCATCGTGGCGATGCCCAGATAACCTTGCGCTAACGTGGTGCCAGCTCGTTAGCAGAGCACCACCGTGGTGCCACCAGCATACGCGTGCGCCGTCGTGGCGCGCGTCGTCGGGGCGCGGCCTTTGCGGCCGGGGGTCAACGTGCAACTCCGATGACTTCCACAGCAATGCACCACCGTGGTGCTATAGCTGTGGCACACGTCCCGCACCCACAGATCCCGGGGGTACTCAGGCTACCACCGGTGCGGGTGATCGTGTAGCGTGACCGTACTCGCACCGCCGGCGGTACTCAGCCCGCTGGCAGTGCGCATAGACGTACCGGGTCGTGTTCTCTTCAGCCCGGGAGCAAGTTTAAGTCAGGGGTGAAGCCCCAGGGAGACCTGCATCGCCTTGGGCCTTCCCTGGATAAGCTGACTCGGGTGGACCAGGCCGTCGGAGCAGGCGAAAGAGACCCAGCTAGTGGATCGGACCGTAGCTCCGCGCATATCGGCGTCCCGACCGGTAGGGCTTGGCGGGAGGGGCGTTCTCAGGTATGCGCGACAACGACCTGTCTTGCTATGGCGAGGACTTCCCTTGGCGGTGCCTCCGTTATGTGACCCCAGGGGACGTCGTGGCGACCCTCCATACGTGGGTCCCCACAGGCGCTCCTCCTCCTCCTCCCTCCCTCCCTCTTCTCCCTCCCTCCCTCCCTCCCTCCCTCCTTTCCTCCCTCTCCCTCCCTTCCTCCCTCTCCCTCCCTCCCTCCCTCCCTCCCTCCCTGCTCCCTCGTCCACACACAGAGGTATAACACAGGGTGTTGTTGGAGTTAGAATGCAGCCACTCAAGGTGTGCAAGCAACAGGATGGCGGCAAACATGAGCCAATTCACCGGAAGTAGTGAGCACCACCACCGCTCTTGACCTCCCACCCCATTTACGGGGCGGGTCGGGGCCTGTCTGAAGACCTTGGCACCACTTTGGACCATCTACATTCCCCGACTGAAGAAGGGGTCCGCTTGGGGTGGCTCGGCGCCTACACCCCCCATCCCGTGCCCGACCCCCCCGGCACTCCCTGCGTTCCGGACCTCCAGTTTGGCAATGCGAGCGTTCTGCTGCTGCAGATTGTCGTTGCCCTGCTGCAGCTGCCGCTTGAGGTCCGCCATCGCGACCTCGGACTGGCGCAGCTCCCGCGCCAGGCGGTCGCCCTGCTCCCGGGCCTTCTCCATGTCCGTGTGCTGCTCCTTGACGGCGTCCTGGGCCCGGCTGACCTCCAGCTCCTTGTGGGACACCTTCTCCTGCATCGCGGTCAGCCTCGCAGACAGCTCCGCGTTGCACTTCTCTTTGTCGTTCCGTTCGGCCTCGACTGCGGTCAGCTGCTGCCGCAGCTTGTCCAGCGCCGCCTGCGTGGGGCGTGGGGCGTGGGGCGTGGGCATGGGCAGGGGGCCCAGGGCCAGGCAGGGGCGGAGGAGGCATGGCATGGGCATGGGCAGGGGCAGGGGCAGGGGCATGGCCAAGGACAGGGGCATGGGCAGGGGCATGGAGAGGGGCAGGGCATAGGCACAGGTATGGACCGTGGACATGCACCGCCTCGCTTCCCCGTTGTCTAAGATACGGCCAAGCCTCAAAGGAATGTGCCTCGACAGGGCATACCTTGGACGAAGGGGGTGGAGGCGAGGGAGGGGGTGAGCGTGGGCACGCTGGGCAGTCCCAATTGCTGGAAAATAAGTCGCAAAAGACACAATATTCGGGCTGCAAACACTTGTGGTGGCCGGGCATTCTTCTGGGCTTCGTGCCGTGCGCATCGCCACATGCCCTGGACCCCTGCCCCCAGCACCCAACGGCCACATGGGGGGCGTAAATGGGCTGTTGCAGGGCTGGATGGTCAGAATATCGCAACAATCGCCATGTCCACCCCCTCTCGCAGCCCTCTCCCCCTCCCTTGGACCCAGGTGTGCATAGTGTCTGCAGAGGGCGACGGACCTATTCCACCCGCGGTTTGGGGACAGCGCTCTTCGCGCTCCCTCATGGGCAAGTGCACAAGCTGCTCAGGCGGTGTTCACTCTCAACTCAACTCTCAACAGCTCAAAATCGGAAGATTGCAGAAGGAGGGAACCGTTGATGTGCCCCACGGGACGATCTGGATTGGTTTCTGTCTGACTACATGACAGTTCCGTGGGCTGATGGGGTCATCATCTCACAATTTTGCTGCTATCTGGGGCCCAGGGTACATTGCGACGGGGGGCGCGGGGCCTGTACAGTGTATCTGCAACAGAAAGGCCTTGGGTAGATGTGGAGCACAAGACAATCCTCCTTCATGGGACGTCGCAGGCGCCCAAGAACAAAATTTTGGAGCCGCGGGAAAAGCTCCCCAGAAATCTGCTCTGCATCGGACCTAGAGCTGAGGGGGAAGGGGGGGGGGGGGGTCAACATGGTCAGGGTGCAGTGTCCGCCTAAGGCTCTGGCCGCGCCTGCCCCACGGCTTTCATCGCCCTCTGTCCAATGGCCATTGTCTGGCTGCTGCTCAGAGTACTTTGTGAGCCTTGCCCACTCCCGTTCCCTGCACCGGCTCGCCCTCCTGGCCCTCTGGACTCCACTGGATTAGGCGTAAATACTGGTCAGGGGTCACCCCCTTCCTGTGCTGCATTCCGCTGGGAGGGGGGGGGGGGGGGCGGTCGGAACGAAGTTAAAGCAAAACCCTCTCTATGCCTGCCCTTCCCCGGCACCCCGTGGCCGAATAGGATGACCTACATGAACGGACTTACAAGTGGTTGTTGATCGTTGTGGGCGATGGACTTCTTGACTTTTCAGCTGTTGGAGGGGGTAGTGGGGGAAGGGCGGGGGGCATCAAAGGTGGCGTGGGCATGCCAGATGGTACTCCCAGTTGGGCGCACTTGGTTGTGAGGTATGCAGGCGTGCCTCCAGGCGGCAGGGGCGATGCCATCGAGGCTGAGCGAGGATACCGGTGGGTACTTGCGGGGGTACGCACGTGGTCGCCCTTTTGAGGAGGGAAGCCTGCACACGTGTGGGCGGTTTGGTTGTCCACCAGTTGGGTTGGGTAGAGGGAGGGCGCAGAAAGACTGTGAGCTGTGGGCAGCCCGCTGGGCTACAAGACAGCCGCGGGGGAAACCCTTTTTACTGCGTGAGAGCGGGGGACAGTTGTCCCTCCGCTCACAAGTGCTGCTTCTGCCCCTTGGCGCCCCTCCCACGCCGGCGCCGGCATGTTTCGGACGAGTGGGGGGGGGGGGTTGTTGGCACAAGGCCTCGGTATCTGATCTGACGAGTGGGGGGGGGGGGGGTGGCACAAGGCCTCGGTATCTGATCTCACGAGTGGGGGGGGGGGGTGGTTGGCACAAGGCCTCGGTATCTGATCTCACGAGTGGGGGGGGGGGGTTGGCACAAGGCCTCGGTATCTGATCTGACGAGTGGGGGGGGGGGGGGGGAGTTGGCACAAGGCCTCGGTATCTGATCTCACGAGTGGGGGGGGGGGGTTGGCACAAGGCCTCGGTATCTGATCTGACGAGTGGGGGGTTGGGGGGTTGGCACAAGGCCTCGGTATCTGATCTCACGAGTGGGGGGGGGGGTTGGCACAAGGCCTCGGTATCTGATCTCACGAGTGGGGGGGGGGGAGGGTTGGCACAAGGCCTCGGTATCTGATCTCACGAGTGGGGGGGAGGGGGAGGGTTGGCACAAGGCCTCGGTATCTGATCTCACGAGTGGGGGGGGGGGGAGGGTTGCCGGCTGAGGTGCAGGAAAGCATCAGGAAGTACTTCGGGTGGGGGAGAGGGGGGGTGTCCTTCTTGAACGCGCGGCGGACACCTGATGCTTCTCATTCAGGGCGTCCGCCTTGACCATCTGCTCCCCTAGTGACTCCTGCACTCGGGCCAAGGCCTTGTCGCGGCCCTGCAGCTCCACCTTCACGCGGTCCAGCTCATCCTCGAGCTCTTGCTGGCGCTTGAGGCTCACCCCCAGCGCCACCTCATGCGCCCGGCCGTCCTCCAACTCCCGCCGCAGTTCCGCCGCCTCCTCCCGCAGGCGCTGCACCTCCCGCTGGTCCTCCTCCGCCTGCCGCAGCCGCTCCTGCACCGCCGCGTCCTCCGCCTCCATGTCCCCCATCCGCTGCAGCATCCCGTCAATCTGCTCCCGCAGTTTGTTGGCCGAGCTCTCGCTCAGTTCGTAGAGGTCGTGGTTGGTGGCCGACAGCTTTTCCGCGTCGACCAGCCGGCCATTCAGCCCCTCCCGCTCGAAGGCGCTCGCCTGAGAATGAGGGGCGGCGGGCGCAGCAACGGATGTGGCAGCAACGGGAGAGGTTTTGCACAGACATAGCACCAAGTCCTGCAATTCAAATGCAATAGCAAACTACATCAGTGCCCAGGGCAGTATTAGAAAGGGGGGGGGGGTCTGGGACCCAAGAGTGTGTGTACCACAAATGGCCCCACCAGATTTTCCCTCTTGGCAATTTCGTTCTTTCGCACGATGGTCACTTTGGACTTGGGGGGGGGACCCCCCCCCTCCTCCGATGGCGTACGGCCATTCTAATACTTCCCTGGCCCTTCCCCTTCTGTGCTCGAATGGGGTGGTCCATTGCCTTCGGGGCAGGCCGCCGTTGGCACGCCGGGTGCGGTCGGTGAGCCTGCGGTGCCATTACCACGCCCCGACCCTGCCACTGCCGTGCCATCGTGCCATCATCACACGCTTTGTTTATAAGTGGGGGCGGGCGTCTTTTGGCTCCGAGACCCGCCCACCCACAAAAAATCTTGACCCAAAATTTGGCTGAGGGAAAATCAAGTTTGAATAAGCGGCCCTTCGTAGGACCCCCCCAGATCCCCCCCAGAACCCCCCCCCAGGCACCCCCCCAAACGTATCAATTCCTGAAAAAACTACGCCTGGTACATTACCACATGCCATCATCATGACACGATCATGCCACTGCCACCCCATCACCATGCCATCGTCATGCTGTGGTCGTGTGCCACGTGCTATTGGTAGCAGACCTGGAGATAGAGTGCATCCACACTAGCACGGGATACACACTTTTCGTTTTTGGGATACACACTCTAGAACCCTGGGATACACATGTGATACATGCAAACCATGAAAAATGGGGCTGGGGAGCCTGAGCTAGAAGAGGAGTCATCATCCTTTGCAGAGGAAGCTGTAAGATGCGGCTTCAAAGATAAGTGCTTCATCGTGTCTGGGGAAGAGCCAGAAGGGAACGAAGGACTGGGGAACTGAGCGCGTAGGACTATAAATGAAGAAAAAGTTGGGATACACATGTGATACACACACTTGAAAGTTGGGATACACATTGGACACACACTTCTAAAGCCTGGGATACAGTCGGATACAATAATTACAAGTTTTGGGATACACTCTATCTCCAAGACTGATTGGTAGTGAGTTGTCCCCCCGCTCACGAGTGCTGCTTCTGCCCCTTGGTGCCCCTCCCACGCCGGCGATGCCTCACATTCAGTTATTCCCAGGGCAGTGAAGTCTGCGTGCCCGCCACCACCGACGTAGGCAATGTAACAGAGGCCCCAAGGGGCGCCGGGTCACCAAGGGCTACATGTCACAGCTCGCGGGTGGAGGAGGAGGAGGAGGAGGAGGTGCCATGGGCCTGTCACCCACCCGGGTCTGAGGCGCAGGCCTAGGACCTGGTCCTCAGCCACACTGTCTCGTCTCTATCCCCCGGTACAGCGGTGGTCTGGGCCAAGGGTGACCCCCCCCCCCCCCTTCCCGTCGTCAGAGACCCCCCATCAGGCGCTGACGAGCTTCGGAGTGTTCTTATCCGGGAAGCGAGCGCACCATCCCCCCGCACGGTACTGTGTAAAAGGTAGTCCGGCCTTGTGCTGTTCCCTGGTATCGCAGGGGTCGCCACCGCCCTGATCCCCTGTGGTCATCGGGCTTGGGTGGGGTTGAGGGGGGGGGGGACCTCCAACATCTGTTTGAGGGTCGCCATCTCCTCTGCGTTGGCATCCAGGTGCCTCTGAGCATCCTCCAGCTTGTACTTCAGGTCATCCGTCACGACGGCTTGGTTGCTGTTCTCCGCCTCCGACTTCCCGAGCTGCCGCTCCAGCTCTGCAATCTTGTCATCCCGTTTCTCCATGGCTCCCCTCAGCCGCTCCGCTTCCGTGTTGTAGTCACGACTGGCGGCCTCTGAGATCTTGAGATCTGACTCTGCCTGGGCCACTTGCATCTTGAGCTCCATTCTGAATGTGAGCATGAGGAGGGGGGGGGGGGGGGGGCATTTGTAACCGACAGTAACCCGCCCGAACCGCTTTGGCAACCTCCTTCAACCATCTATCTAACCGCTTCTGGGGCCTCCTCTTAGGTTCATTCCCTTCTAATGCATGCATGGGCTGATTCCAGCCATAGTCTACGGAACTCATTAGCACCCCGAGGCTGGAAGCTCAGAGCCTCCTCCTCCTTCCGTGGTATTTGTGCGAAAGGGGATTGCATTGCAAACCGACAGTTCCGGCACCTTCGTCGCAATCATCCACCGCAACACATCCCACATCCCTCTTCTCCGCGCCTTCCTCCACCACAACACACCCCACATCCCCCGCCATCTTCAGCTGCTGCTTCAACTCCTTGACCTCGTCCTCGCGCCGCTGCGCTGCTGCACGGAGCTGATCGGCGCCCTCCTTCAGGCTGGTCTCCATGTGCTGCACGGCGCTCTCCTTCTGCGCCGACTCCACCTTCAGCTTCTCGACCTCCTCTTCGAGACGCGCCACTTTGTCCTGGGCCGAGTTGCCGTGGGTCTCCTGCTGTCGGGCATCCGCCTGAGCGGCTTGCAAAGCCGCTTCCAGCCTCCGAGCCTCAGTCTCCGTCGCGTTCAAGGAGCCCTGCAGCCGGGCGGCCTGGCGCCCCCGCTCCTCGGCCACCACCAACTGCTCCTTCAACTCCTGCAGTTGGTGGTCGGCCTTCTCGTTGTGCTGCTCCGCAGTACTGAGGTGCGCAGGGGCGTGGGGATGGGATGGAGCAGAGACACGAGCGCGGGGTGGGGCTGGCGCACGTGCGTGGGGGGGGGGGGGGGGGGGCGCATGGGCAGGGGCAGGGGCAGAAGCAGGGGCAGAAGTAGGCACCCACCAGGAGAGACCCACGATCACGGCGCCCTGCATGGGCCGGGATGGGCACACAGGCAGGGGGCAGTATTAGAAAAGGGGGGGGGTCTGGGACCCAAGAGTGAATTGCGCCGAACCACCACGTTCAGGTGTTGGGGAGCGGACGTAATCCACCACAGCCCCCCCCCCCCCCCCCGGGCGTTTGTTCGCCACTCTGACTTGCTCTACCCTTCCCTGAACATTCCAAAGCGGTTTAAACGCTTGAAACGAAGGTCAGTGGACCTCACTTGGTTTCGGTCATTCTTGGGCCTGCTCAACTGCAGGGCAGTATTAGAAAGGGGGGGGGGTCTGGGACCCAAGAGTGTGTGTACCACAAATGGCCCAACCAGATTTTCCCTCTTTGCAATTTCGTTCTTTCGCACGATGGTCACTTTGGACTTGGGGGGGGTGGGGGGCTCCTCCGATGGCGTACGGCCATTCTAATACTTCCCTGGCCCTTCCCCTTCTGTGCTCGAATGAGGGCCCGAGGTCGAGCCCCGGTTGGCACACAAATAACAGTACTACGCCGGGTCGGGCGCGAGGGTCTCCTCCGTGACCCCGGGTGCCGGACGGGACCACCAACGGTTCGCTGCCCTTGAGGTGCGCCTGGGCCTGGCTTCCCTCGATGAAAGGCAAACCGTGGGCCCTTAACACCCTCTTCGGACCGGGAAGATGAGCCCAAAGCCCCAAGCCCCCCCCCCCCCTCCCCCTTCCACACTTGCCCCCCACGCGCAAGGCCCAGCCCCCGCCCACACCCCTTCCCGCGCGCGCGCCTACACACAGGACGACGGTATCTTCCGCCCACCTGCGCTTCGGTGGGGTCTGGTGGCTGTCGATAGTCCGCTCGGCCTTGGAACCGGACAGTCGGGTAGTTCAGCCTCGTGGTGGGGCAGGGACGGAGGCCCACGCCCGAGAGCCTGCTCTTGTATGAGGCCGCCAGCCCAACCCAACCCAACCCTCCCCCTTCCCCCAAACCTACGCCGACGGGAAGGGGCGGTCTTCCCCAGCGGAACATGCGTCCCCGGGATCCGCCCGCGCTCCGGGCGTGGCCCCAGGACGGCACGGGTCGTGTAGCCCTGCTTCGTCAGTCCGCAATGTGAACCGGCAACGGGCTTGTGCCCCCCCCCCCCCCCCCCCCGCGCCCGTCGGACCGCTGACCCTGTCCAACAAAGGGCAGCAAACCGGTCCGCCCAGGCCCCGCTCCCGTGCCCAGGCCTGTGGCAGTCTGTGACTGGGCTCGCTGCTCGGAATGGGGGGTTGGCAGGCGAAACGTCGTGGGAGGACGGCCGCAACGCCTGTGAGCCCCGGCACGTGCCCCGTCCCATCGCCGTGCGGCCTCCCTGGCACAGGCATGAGAGGGGGGAGGGGCAGGGGGGGGGGAGGGGGGGAGGGGGTTTTGGACCCAAAACTTGGTGTACCAAAAATGGCCTGACCTGATTTTCCCAATTGTAAATTTCGTTTTTTCCCGCGATGGTCACTTTGGTCTGGGGAGGGGGTTTTGGGGGAGGCCCCCCCCCCTCTTGGGTTTTAATTGTTCTAAAGAAGCGCTGGGGACGGGCGTGGGCGACGAGGGCACGCCGCAGGGCACCGGCACTGGACCTGAGGGCCTGTCTGAGGCGGCTCATCTCCGAGGCGTCGTCACGCATCAGGGCCATCAGCTGCTTCACTTCGGCCTGGCCCTCCCCGGCCACCGTCTCCAGCTTCGCCACCCGCCCGTGCTGCTGCTGCAGCTCCTCGTGGCTCTGCTGCAGCTGCCGCCTCAAGTCCGCGGCCGCCACCTCCGCCTGCCGCAGCTGCTCCGCCAACCGGTCGCTCTGGTCTCGGGCCTTCTCGGTGTCGGCGTCGCGCTCCTTGGCTGCCTCCTGCACCCGCCGCAGCTCGCCTTCCTTCGCAGACAAGTTCTCCTGCGCCGCCAGCAGCCGGGCTGAGAGCTCCGCCGCAGACTTGGCCTCCGCGTTGCGCTGCCCCTGCACAAGCGTGAGCCGGGGGGCGGGGGGGGGGGGGGGGCAGGACAGGGGTGGAGGCACCGGCAGCGAGGCTCTTGAACAGGGGAGAGCCCCACCTCCGTTTCGTGTGACGGGCAGCCCTGGGCAGGGGGCAGGGGCATGGACAGGGGCCGAGGCTGGGCATAGCAGCCACGCGACAGCTCCGAGCGGGGGGGGGGGGGGGTGGGGGGCCAGGGTGTGAGGCTGATTGCGATAGCCTCCATGAGTCCACGCAGGACTGCTGGTGGGGTATACTTGGAGCGCTGGGGTCCCAAGTTGAGCCAGGCGAGGGCCCCACTGAGGAAAGAAGCATTGGTCCTCTGCCAGGACGGGATGCCCATATCACATTGGTCGACGCACCCCCATGCCTCTGAGGCCCTGAGCATGCGACACGCACATGAGGCACAGGCACGGGCAGGGGCTTCAGTAGAGGCACCTCCACGGCCCCCAGCTGCTCCCGCAGCTGCTCCAACGCCTCCTGGTGCTTCTCATGGGCCGCACTGGCCTTGGCCAAGTTCTCCTGCAGCGCGTCCTCGGCACGGCCCAGGGCCTTGTCGCGGCCCTGCAGCTCCGCCCGCAGCCTCTCCAAGTCCTGCTCCATGTCCTGCTGCCGCTGCGCCGCCGCGGCAAACGCGGCCTTGTTCTCGCGGTGCCCCTCCGCGTCGTCGCGCAGCTGCGCGATCTCGTGCATGAGCCGCCCGATCTCGGCCTCCTGCGCCTTCACCATCCCCACGTTCTTGGCCGCCTCCTTCGCCTCCGCGTCGTGCTGCGCCACGCGCTGCTGCAGGCCGTGGCTCTGCTCCTGCAGCCGGGCGATGCTCTCCTGCAGCACCACCACCACCTGCGAGGGCCAAGGCGGTGCGGTCAGGGCTGTCCCGGAGGGGGCAGGCTGTTCCAAGCCTTGCGGCCGGCAGCACTTGATTTCTGGTGGAAGACCTGCGACAACTGCCGATGACTTTGGGTTCGATGACGTTTTTTCAGTAAAATTGAGAAAGACAATCGGACGTCCAGGCGCCAGCTTAGTATTTAGGTACACAGGCACACCACTGGACGGCACCGTGTGACCATTTCCACATGCGGTGCGGCGGAGAGTACCCTCCAAGCCGCATGGGTCATGAGAACGGCTGCATGCAAAGCTCCTGCCGGCACCAGCGGCGGAGTGGACCCCACAGGGGCAGTGCTGCTGCAATGGCCAGCAACTAGGTCACCAGTGGCTGCTCCTTACCAGGGGACTCACACCTGGTCTTTGCTGCTGTTCTTCACATTGGCTTCCTCATACTTGGCCAACAAGCCTCGGATCTCCTCGTCTTTGGCCGTGGCACTGGCCGTGAGCTGTGCGACCTCATCCACTGCGCCCTGCAGCCTGCCCTGGTGCTCCAGGAGGCTGCGCTTCAGGTCTTCAATGGCGGCGGATTGATGGCCATGCTCCGCCTCCAAAGTGCCCGTTTTGCGCTCCAGCTCTGAAATCTTGGCGTCCCGCTCGCCGACTACTCCCCGCAGTCTCTCAACCTCCGCTTTGTAGTCGCCATAGGCTGCCTCTGCAATCTTCAGGTCTGACGTCAGCTGCGCCAACTGAAAAAAAAGGGGGGGACAAATGTGAGTGGGGGTCAAGAGCGAGAGAGAGAGGGGGGGGGGGGGGTGAGGAAAGGGGGGGGGCGGGGGCTACACAAATACATACAGGCATTTATATCGCTGAATTGTCCCTGGATGGTTGTGTCATTGCCGGGTGGCTTCTGGATCATTGCTGCATTCTTGATCATTGCTGCCATCTCCCGGCCTGATACCAATGCCATCTCCCATGGGCCATCTGAACGCGCCCACTGCCCACAACATGGTCCTTCACATGAACCTTTAGCAGCAAAGGGGAAACAAAATGCAGAGCCACTCCTGGTGCACCATGGCAAACCTTCACACAATTGTGTGGTGCTAGATTTTGCCAACTCAAATTCTATTGCCTGTCGGCAAGGCACCTCAAAGAGGGAGGGAGCACAGTCAGCCCATTAGTGAGTTAGTCACAAAATCATTCAGAAGCCCCCCACTCCAGTCCAAACAACCAAATAGGGGAAAGACACTTAAAAGGGGTCTAAAACATGCTTTGCATAGGATATTTGAACATTGAGAATGGTCTGAAGATCAAAAAGATTCGGTGTGGTGTTGGAAATTTCCATGCTTGAGCTGCCGAGGGTGGAAAACCGCATAAGCATGTTGTGCCTCAGCCCCCTTGGGAGCCCGCCCACCCCCCATCCAAACACCCAAATAGGGTGAAAAACACATACATAGGGTCGAGAACATGCTTTACATGGGATATTTGATCATTGTGTATGGTCAGAATATCGAAAACCCAGTTTCGAAAATTCTATTGCCTTTGGCAAGTCCACCTCGCAGAGAATCTACCCCAAGCAATGCACACCCAAAATAGGGTGAAAACCACATAAATACCACCTAAAACCATGCTTTACAAAGCTTGGACAATCATTGTTAGTGGCCAGGACATCAAAAACCTAAGTTTCGGAAACTTCGATTTTTGAGCTGCACAGGGTGAAAAACTCCATTAGCAAGTTGTGTACCATCCATTAGGAGCCCCCCCCCCCCCCCCCCAACACACCCATAACCCAAATAGGGTGAAAAACACATAAATACTACCGAAAACATGCTTTACATAGCTTGGACAATCATTGTGAGTTGCCATGATATCAAAAAACTAAGATTCGGGAACTTCCATTTTTGAGCCGTACAGGGTGAAAAGCTGCACAAGCAGGTTGTGTAAGTCCACCCGGAGACCCCCCAGACCAAACACCTGAATAGGGTGAAAAACACACAAACACTGCCTGAAACATGCATTACTTGGGTGATCATTCAGAGTAGCCAAGATATCAAAAAACTAAGTTTCGGAAACTTCGATTTTTGAGCTGCACATGTAAGCCATTGTTGGCAGAAACGGTCATTGCGTGTCTTGTACATGGGCCATGACCGGCCCTGGAGATGGTTAGAGACTGCAAAACACGTCCTTTTGTATCCTAGTAGGCATACACTGTCATAACATCCCTGCTTGCACCCCTCAATGGGTACCACGGGGTCACCAAGGTCGCCAAAACCGCCGATATAGCAAAAATGACTGAAATGCCAAAACTTCACAAATGCCCGTCCCACTCCGCCCCATGCAAACCCATGGGGTCGGGACCCGAAAACGGGGGGGGGTCATTTTTTCGACATTGTTGACCCCCCCACCCCTCATGACGCCTAAAAAAAAGTGGGTTTCAACTGGGTATGGGGGGGGGTCTAGGGGGTTCTGGACCAAAAACTCATTGGGGGACACGTTTATTGGACAAAATAATGATTTTACAAGGGGTTAAACCAACAATTCAAGCGCTTGAGGTGGGGTACATGAATGGGCCCACAAAGGCCCCAAACAGGGGCGTATGCGGCGTTTTCCCCTACATACGGGCCCACCTGGCTTTGATCTGACAACCTGTGCGAGGTGATTTCCATTTTTACGCCGTACAGGGTGGAAACCTGCAGAGGTAGGTTTTCCCCTCTTCACGTGCCACCAAACAGCCATTTGCGGGCGTTCAGCGGGCCCATGGCGCAGGCTATATGGGCCTAGCAACCACTATGTGGTCCTCATACGTGCTCAAGTTCCTGCATTATTACCAAATGATCACCCGAACCCACCCAAAGGGCGACAAAAGGGTTTCAGAAAAAGGCAAATTCTATTACCTTCGGCAAAACCACCTTGCAGAGAATCTACCCCAAGCAATGCACACCCAAGTGACACACACACCCAATACTCGCAAAAAAAAACACACAAATACTGCTTCAAACAGAAACAGCTCCTGTAGTTTTTCAACGTGTACAGCTCAAAAATCAAAGTTTCGGACACTTTTTTTTTAAATCGTGGCCACTCACAATGACCACCCAAGCTATGGTAAGCATGTTTTAGGCAGGATTTTTGTGTTTTTCACCCCATTTGGGTGTGCATCGCTCGGGGTAGATTCTTTGCGAGGTGAACTTGCCGAAGGCAATAGAATCACCTCTGAGAGGTTGTTAGATCAAAGCCATGTGGCACGGCATATATGGGAAAACGCCACATACGCCTCCGTTTTGGGCCTTTTTGGGCCTATCCGCGAGCCTTCCTCAAGGGGATGAATTGTTGGTTTAACCCCTTGTAAAATCATTATTTTGTCGAAGAGGTACATCCCCCAACGAATTTTTGGTCCGGATCCCCTAGACCCCCCCACTTGAAACCCACTTTTTTGAGGCGTCATGAGAGGGGGGGTCAACGGTGCGAAAAAATGACCCCCCCCTTTTTTGTGTTGAAAATCATGAATCATTTCGTCTGTTTCGATTTTGAGTCGAAAAAGTTTTCAGGTTCCGACCCCATGGGTTTGCAAGGGACGGAGTGGGATGGGCGCTTGTGAAATTTGTGCACTTTTTTTTTTTTTGCCATTTTTGCTATATTGGCGGTTTTGGCGACCTTGGTGACCCCGTGGTACCCATTGAGGGCTGCAAGCAGGGATGTTGTGACAGTGTATGCCTACTAGGATACAAAAGGACGTGCTTTGCAGCCTCTAACCTTCCCCAGGGCCGGTCATGGCCCGTGTACAAGACACGCAATGACCGTTTCTGCCAACAATGGCTTACATGTGCAGCTCAAAAATCGAAGTTTCCGAAACTTAGTTTTTTGATATCTTGGCTACTCTGAATGATCACCCAAGTAATGCATGTTTTAATAGATGGTGTTTGTGTATTTTTCACCCTAGTTGGGAATCGGGTCTAGGGGGGAGGGGTCTCCCAATGGACAGTTCCTCGCCTTGGGTACCTCAAAAATCAAAGTTTACGAGGCGTAGTTTTTTTTATATTGTGACCACTCACAATGACTAGCCAAGCTATGCAAAGCATGGTTTTAGGTGGTATTTATGTGGTTTTCACCCTATTTGGGTGTGCATTGCTCGGGGTAGATTCTCTGCGAGGTGGACCTGCCGTAGGCAACAGAATTCATCAGCAGATCACTTTCTGTCCCAAAATGATGATTTTACCAGGGGCTAGACGTCTGATACCATATGTTGGGGTATGCCACGCGAACGACCCCAAAAAAAGGCAGCCTGTGCCTGATCTAACAACCTCTCATCGAGGTAATTCGCCCTCTCCAAACCCCCTGTGTGACATTCCGTCGGGTTGCTGTTTCTTTACGGGGCCCTGGACAGTCACCCATTCTTCCCTTTGCGTGCTGCGTCGCGTTGCTGCGTTCTATCGGCCGCTGCGGCCCATGTTCCTGCTGGTGTCATTTTCGCGTCAGTGGAGCCCAGTAGTATGCGCACTGGGATTGTGCTGGTTGTTGCGGGGTTTGTTTTACGTACTCAGGTCATCCACCACATGCCCCACTGCGTTTCCGTGTGCGTGCGGTCCAACACTTCCACCCCGCCATCCGGGTTCCTGGTGGTCCACTATGTGCCTGCGCGCCACGTTGGCCTGCGCCTGGCCTCCCAGGTAGAGGGGGGGGGGGGGGGGAACCCCACCCCCTTGGCCTGCAGCCCAGTTGCTCTCTCCCCAACTGACCACCCCAATAGCATTGACAACCGACAATAACCGCCCTGAGGCCAACTCTGTCCGACCGCCATCTCCCACCGCTCCTGACACAGCTGCTCCAGGCCTCCTCCCCCTCCAGTGCAGCCCTGGCCCCGCAGCACACCTGCCCCTTGTACACACTCCCGGCATCGCCGGCCATCTTCATGTGCTCCTCAAGCTCCTGCACCTGCTCCTCCCGCTGCTGCAGGGCCCTGCGCAGCTGCTCCGCACCCGCCTTCGCCGCGGCCTCTGCCTGCTGCATGGCCGCCTCCTTCTGCGCCATATCTGCCCTCAACCGCTCCACTTCGTCCTCCAGATGCGCGGCCCGCTCCTGGGCTGACGTGCGCGCAGCCTCCTGCTGCCGCGCGTCTGCCTGCGCGGCCTGCAGGGCAGCTTCCAGGCGTTGGCTCTCGGCCTCCACCGCACCCAACCTGCCCTGGAGCAAGGCGGCCTGGCGCCCCCGCTCCTCGGCCCTCTCCAGCACCGCTTGCAGCTCCAGAATCTCCTCCTCCCGTTTCTCGACCGTCCGGGTGTGCTCGCCGGTCGCATAGTTCAGGTCCTGCACCAGCCGATTCGCATCCTGCAGCTGCTGCTCTAGACCCTGAATGAAGGGGTCATGTAGTGGGGGAGAGCAGGGGTGAGGTCGGTGCAGAGAAACAATGGTACAGGTGGGGTATGCATATGGATACTGGCAGGGGTAGAGGGGCATGTATTGCATGAAGTCGCCCCTTTGAAGTGGGGGGGGGGGGATTAGGGGGTGGGGTTAAGGGGGGGGGGGGGGGCAAAAGGGCCGATCAAATGTGCCGGCTGGTACTTCCGGGTGGATGCACTGGTTTGAGTTTTTAGAAATTGTTGACATCGCTGGTCCCAAACCACTAACGAAAAGAACTTTGGCAGGTGAGAGCAATACAGTTCTCCCTATGGACAAGCGCTGCTGCTGCCCCTCGGCGTCCCTCCCACGCCGGCGCCAGCAATGCTTCAGATGAAGCCTTTCTCGAGACTGTGAAGTTTGGAGGGGGCTCATCACAACCGTTGCGGAAAACTTACCGGAGAAGGGGGTTGCGGACCACCAAGTGGTACCCATCGGTGTTGCGCAGCATGTCCAGGCATTTTGCCGTTGGTTTTGTGTGTGTGCAGGGGTGGGGGGGGGGGGGGGGATCCACATGGCCTTGTGGTCGAAGGATTGTCCCCCGGCATTGCTACGCGCCTCACCCCGTCGGTTTCTCCCATACCCCCAGCTAACTAGTGCAGCTCGCTAGACCTTCCAAGGCTTGGGACTAAAGGGGGGGTGGGGGGCGGCTTCGTGTTTCCTATCACAAGAGAGGGGGGGGGGGGGAGATAGCACCATGCACATCACACACCCCAGCAGCCAGCCCAACATTGTGCCACACAAGCACACGAATACGGGTGTGAGCATGACAGGCGAGTGGGCACAGAGAAAGCGGGTGCTCTGAGTGTGTAGGATACTCTGATTAGGCCAACTAACACCAGATGTTGCACATTCCTAGGGCAAAGCGCGGCTCAGGAGTAGGGGTGTGGGAACAGAGTGGACTTGGCACTATCCACCACGGGTGCCAGCATGCACACTCACACTCACACACACACACACACACACACACGGGCACGCACGCATGGTGCAAAGACCCAATAACATGCCCTACGCATAGCTGCTGCCCCAGTTGTGCTTGTGCTTGTGTGTGTGTGTGTGTGTGTGTGTGTGTGTGCCAGGGGGACTGTCAGCCTCTGATCTCACCCCTGCCCGTGATCTTGCAGAAGCACAATGGTTCGCCTTGCACTCCCTCTTATTGTCACCACAGAAAGGCGCCTGGCCTGCATCGACCGTTTACATGTCGTTCATGTTTGCTGGTCTGTGTTTGACCTGACTAGAAGACGAGTCACCCAGTGCATGGCTTTGCCTGTGATTCTCGGCTCCCGCGCGCGCACACACACACTCATACACACACACACACACACGCGCGGTTGTCAACAAACACACGAGCACAACGCCAAGTCCGGATGTCAATTCCTCGTCAGTTGGTCATCAAACAAGACAAAGCATGTCCAACGCCAGTAGGCGCCTTTCTGCGGGAAGCAGGCGCACAGCGGCACTTCTGAACACACACACACACACACACTTGGTGAAGGGGATCAAAGGATGAAAATGCGGAAGCACGCCGTCAGTGAGGGCGAGAGTATGCGGGCACGACACTGATCACCAAAAACAAACTCATCAGGCCATTGAAGACAAAAAGTAGGCAAGGTCCTTTCTGCAACAGGAGTATAGTTTGAGGAAGCACAGTTATCACAGGCACTGCTGGTCACATCTGGCACCTCTAACTGATTGGCCCTGATTAGCCTGGGGTTGTGAGGTTGAGATTGTCTGCCTTCGGCGCTACTTACATGTCCACTCATATCGCGGCGCAAATCTGTGGACACAGGTGTACCCACCTGCTCACAGACACACATCCTCCCACTGTGGACACACGTGGTCAGGGTGGCGCACTGAGGTGGCATGGGAGAGTAGGAGGTTCCAGTCAGAGCACCAATGTCCTGAAATCCCATTTGGAGACGAGGAAGGAGGGAGAAACCAGCTGCTATACTTGTCCTCCGCCCAGTGTGCCTGGCGACGTACACACACACACACACACACACTGAGTACTCCCATCTGCCGAGGGGTACCGCCAGGTGCGGGGCTCCGCATGGCAGGGCCCACGCGTCAGCCTTGGGCTGGCGTTCCAGCAGTGTCAGGCACACGCCTGCCATCAGCCCCAGGCAAAATACAGCCCCCCTCCCTGGGGCCAGGGCCCCAAGGTCCCCACACCGGCCAATCCGGGCCTTGAGTCCACCCTCGCGCCCCAACGCACATATGCCCCCCCCAGAGCCCCACCTCCCATCCTGAACCCCGTGCCACTGCCCCCGCAGCCATGTGCAGTGGCTCACCTTCACCCTCTCCCACCTCCAGGTCCCACTGCCAGTAGCCCTGGGCTGGCAGGCCAGGGCCATGCCAGTGAGACACACAGGGGAGCCAGGACCCGGCTGACACCCTGGCAGGTGGTCCTTGCCCTCTTCACTCCCCAAGATATGATATAGCCCTCTGCAGGGGATGCAGGGGATTAGGCCAGGCTGTTTTTAGAAGGGCACGGGGGGGGGGGGGGGAGGGTTTGTGTACCAAAAATTGCCCAAATTTTCCCTTCTTTGTACGAAAATTTGATGCTGCCCCTGAGGAATCGTTTGTCATAGACTGGAGTGAAGGTGTAGATGGAACCTATGGTAGACTGGCCTTGGTTGACACAGCCACCCAAGCGGGGGTTGGGGGCAAGGGGGGGTTGGCCCTCTTCCTTCCATTTTTCACATTCTGAAACAAGCCTGGGTTGGGCACACACACGTGCCACAAACACAATCTTCAACAGCAGCTATGCAAACCATACACACATATACTACAGCAAAATCCACAAAAAGGAGACAAGAAACCTCCTTGGGATCTGCAGAAAAGCTGTAGACGTCTTTCAGCCTGTGATGGAGAAGCAGGCGCACGCACGCGCACACACAGTTCAGCAGTGTACTTGCTGGAATTCTGGAGACAGACGAGATACCGCAACAGACAGGAGTCAGCAGTAGCAGAAACAGAGCGGTGTGCACGGAGACTCTGGCAGGCTGACCCCTCCACCGGCTGTCTACGATCACACGCACACGCAGACCGCGCGCGCACACAGGCACACAATACACACGCACCATCCAACAACAGCGACGCGAGTCACATAGACACCCACACACTACGTTCGACCAAAACAGAAGTGTAAAAGAGAATTACTCTCACTCCAGAACAGATGCTCTAGAGTACAGGGCATTCAGTCAACAGCAGGCAATGCAAAACAAAGCAGGGTACAGCCCAGCTCTGACCACCCATCCACCCACACACACACACACAGAGAGAGAGAGAGAGAGGGGGAGAGAGAGAGCATTCAGCCGCCCGCACAGCACTATGCTCACCACAAACCTCTTGTAACTGCCGCTGCTGAAGCTGAACGGCCTCGGCATTCTTGAGTTCTGTGCGCATGTCCGAAATCTGTGCCTCCCGATCATGGACCGTTTGCTGAAGCGCCTGAACCTTTGACGAGACCTCTGCATTCAGCACCTCCTGCAAACAGTGTGTACCACATGCCCTCCGCAGGATAACTGTCACCCCCGAAGGAACTCTGAGCTATTGCACGTGTGCACAAGAGGCGGTCAGCACAAAGCGCAGAAAGAAATTTGGCTCGTCAGTGGCCTACAAGACCATAGGTACCTTTCTGTCAAAAGTGAGACACGAAGATGCCAGTGGGTGGGCCACTGAGCAGGCAAAGTTCAGCAAAGGTGCAGCGGTACGTCACTGACCACCGCCATGCAGCAATCACTGGATCTTACTATCAATTACTACTGAGTTCACAGATGGTTGGAAAGACAGGCGACCCCTCCCCCCCCTCTCTCTGTGCATGTGTGTGCCGCCCAACACACCACTATCAGCCTTCGCTGACACACATCACCACTCTGCACTGCATCCGCACGGCTGCATTCGGACACGCACGGTGGCGACGAACACCGTTCCTCCCTTTCAGCAGAAGACATACGTTGCATACAACATATGTTGCCCCCTACCGCATCCTGCAGCCGCGCAGGCCCGTGCTCCATTGCGCTGCGCCTCCCAGTGAGGCGGCTTGCCGTAGCGCTGTCTGTGGCTCCGTGCCTTTCTCTGTGTGTATGGGGGAGTATCCGCACCGCGCACGCACCGCGCATGCACCGCGTGCGCACCGCGCGCGCACCGTGTCAGGTATTTGAACAACTTCTCCAGGAGATGGTCTACGGGGAGAGGAGTTGTAGATGGCACCTGGTGGGCTCTGAGGCGTTACCATTCCCCCTGATTGGCTCTGGATGAAAGGGTCTACGGAACAACCCCAGTACCCGCACCGCGCATGCACCGCGTGCGCACCGCGTCTGATACTCCCCCTATGCGTGCGTGTGTGCGTGCGTGCGTGAACAACACCACCACATCATAGGGGAAGGCCTGCATGGGTCTCCGGGTCGGCGGTCCCGACGAGGGCGCGCTCTGCGTCGCTCTCCCCTGCAAAGGGCGAGCTGCCGGCGCCCTCCCGCAGTTGCACCCCCGCCCAGGCCAGAGCCTCTGCGCAGGAGACGGCGTTGAGCATTCCGTTCCCGCGCGGCCATGCCGCTCCACCGTGCGCCCCGGAGGGCACAAGCGCTTGCCCAGCGCTCCTGTTTGGGGGGGGGGGGGTCCGGTTGCCTGCTCGTGTGTGCGTGCGGTTGGGCGCGCGCGCGTGTGTGCGCATAAATGTGAGAAAAATGAGCGAGAAATGAAGAGCCAAAGACGCCCATGGGACGGACGGTGCTGTGTAAACAGCGGTGCCGGCGATCCAACAGATTTGGGTTCAGTGCAGGTTACATTGGGCGGGTGCGGGTACAATGCGCCCTCTATGCGCCCGCTGTGCGCCCATTGTTCCGCCCACTGCGCGGGCCAACTATGCGCCCAATATGCCGTGCGCCCTCCATGCGCCCTGCAGGTACGACCCCCCTGCTACGCGCAAATACCCTCCAGCCACCGTCGGCTACAACCGCGTCTGCGTGAGGCTGTCCTTAATGACTGCTGTTCACAACATCGCCGTGTGGCGGACCGCCGTCAGTGACCCTCCAGCCAACGGCAATCACTTTACGGTCAGGGAACGGCAATCACGTCTTTGTAATGCACTGATGCCCCGGCAGTTCTGAAGCCTCAATTCGGTGGTTCCGGGGCAGGGGCCAGGGGGTGCCGTAATAAAAAATAAAAAAAACTCGGAGTGTCCAATACGCCCTACAATGGCGGTTGGTGGGTAACCGATGGCAGTTGGTGGGTAACCGCTGGCGGTTGGTGGGTAACCGCTGGCGGTTGGTGGGTAACCGATGGCGGTTGCTGGGTAACCGATGGCGGTTGGTGGGTAACCGCTGGGGGTAAGTAACATGGGGACATAAAAAAGACCAAAAAAAGCGAAGCTAGAATTGTTGCAGGGAGTGGGTTTGAACCCAGGACCCTTAGAACTAGAGCCTAGTACAACTACCAACTAAGCTATGCCAGGATCTGGTGACAGCTGACTATCAGAGAGTCCATGTCACAGTAAAACAAAAAAAAAAAAAGGTGAGTGTCCTTATGGCACCCCCTGGCAGGGGCTATTGCCTTTGATTTCAGTTCACGGAATCTCGGGACCCGGGCTGCACGGAGGCCAAGGGCCCGGCGGTTGAAGAGTGACCGAGAGAGGTCAGAAGATGTCCGCGCCCTCTACGCGCCCCCGATGCACCAAACCCATGGCACGGGACGCACAAGGCGGCGCCCGGCACGCGTCACCTGTGCACTGCGGGCCCTCTCCACTTCCGTGAGCTGGTGCTGCAGGCGCTCCATGGCCTCCTCCTTGCGCTCCATGAGGCCCGCCAACTTGGCCTCGCGCTCTTCGCGCAGCTGCAGCTCTGCTTGCAGCCGCTGCAACTCCTTCTCGAGTGCAAGCTGCCGTTGTTGGCCTGCAGACAGGAATGGCCGGGTGCTGCCCCTGAACAGGGGGTGTAGACGCAGTCCCAAGAAGGGATGTATCAGAAGAGGGGGGGTTGGGTTGGGTTGGGTCAAGGCCTCGCCTGGTCGCCTACCCACGGTCCGCGCCGCCTTCCCTGCGGGACCCGACTGGGCGGCCGTACCCGGGTGTCCGGTCACAAGGCCTACCGGACTGTTGACCGCCCCCAGACCCCGCGGTGGCGCTCGCGGGCGGGAGATGCCGCCGTGCCTGTGTGTATGTGCCCTTGTGTGTCTGGGGGGGGGGGAGGGCTGTGGCACACCTGCTTGCTCCATTGTTGTTCGGCGTTGGCGCACATGGCGCGGGGAAGTGTGTGCCTGGTGCTCCAGGCCCCGGCAGGGAGGCTGGAGAGCCTGACGCTGAGCCCGCCGGGGGAGATGTGGGCCTGGGCTCGCAACCTCCACGTCACAAGGACATGCTACCCAACCACTCCACGACTGCCTATTGGCACGGGAAGGCGGTGGTACGTGGCACGACTGAGGTCAGACCCGCACTCCTTGACTGCCTTAGGCACAGGTGGTGCTGCCTCGCGGGCTAGGTCCGGCTCCCACGGCCGAGGGCGTACCCTGGGCAGGTGGACGGGCACCAGGGCGCAGAGTGTGCTTCCCTGCCCTGGGTGCCACCAATGCTGGCTGCACTGGCTGCGGCGCTACAGCCCGCGTAGACGAGGGGGCCCAGAGGGCACCACACCCGAATGGCCTCTCCGTTGAGGAAGGGGGGGGGGGGCAGGGGTCGGCTGGTAGCTGTCTGGCCTCCAGGGGTCACCCACAACTGCACTGGAGTGCATGGGGCTGTGCTGGCCTAGGCGTCTGTGATGAAGTTGGAGGGGCACGTGCACACCTGGAGGTTCCCTGGGCAGGCCGCTCAAGGGATACCCACAGCGGTCAAGCTGTGAGCCCTTCACAGCCTCCACTTTTTAGGCCCTGAGGGCGCCGACTCCGTGCACCCCTCCCGTCGGGGGCGCAGGCTGGGGGGGGGGGGGGTAGGGTGGTGGATGGGTCTACCTGTTCACTTGTGTGGGAGAGGAGGACCACCTGCTGGGTTACCATGCGGGTCCCAGATCCCAACATACTTGTCGCTCGGCGTCCGCTCCCTGAGGGACCTCGATCACCATGTGACGGCCTGCAGTGAGGGTGCGAGGGCATGCGGCGGGGGGGGGGGGGGGTGCTGGGCCTGCTTTCGGTCCGGCCCCATTTCTGTTGGGGGGGGTGGGGGCAGCAAAAGGTCTGCTCCCCTGTTTCCTGGTCCCCAAGGGGAACCAGCCCACGGCCTGCACCCTCGCTTTGTGGTGGCTGAAATTTGGGCCGACAGAGAGAAGAGGGGGGGGGGGGGGTCCAGAACCCCAAAGATTGTGCACCAAAAGTGGCCCAAATCAATTTTTCCATCAGAATATTTTATTGTTTCCCACTACAAAATCTGGGTCCGGTCGGGCTACCCGCCCCCCTCCCTCCTTCGGTGGTGCGCCGTTCCACTACGGCCCTGCCCCCATCCCCCTTCACAACACAGCGCCAGCGTGCGCTGCCCCCCGAAAGAACTCCGTCCGCCATTTGAGGCGTGAGTGCAGGCGTCCGTCAGCAAAGGCCGGGCCTGGCCACAGATCGACGATGGCCGTCACCCTCCGGAATCACTGCGGCATCCACGACGGTACGGCAGGCCTCAACGCACCTTCCGCATTCCTGCCCCGATAGAGTTGGCGTGGGGGGGGCACTGTGGACAATGCCGTGCTGGCGCAACGGGCACAGGGCTCTGCGGTACAGCCTCAGAAATGTCCCGGTTGACACTTGCGGTGGAACGCAGTGGTCTGGGGTTTCAGGAGGAAATGGTCCGCATTGCTTGTCCGCAGACTGTCAGGAAACGGCCGGGCCGTCCAGCGATGCGCCGCCACACATGGTTCACGCTGTCCAGAAAAGCCCCTCGGCGCCCCCACCGATTGCGTGGCAGGTCAGGACCGTGCCTTTAGGCCACGTCAGGACTACTCTTGTTTCCCGTCGTGCCCTTCCTCCGGCGGGAGTCACGCACATCCGGACTGTCGTCCGTAGTCCACCCCCAGCGCGTTCAGACAGGACCCTTGCGCTCTCTCCCTCGCCCTGTCACCCGCATCCATGGAGAACCCATCATTGGCGGACTCTGAAAATGACTCCTCTGACGACATGTCCAACTCCGACTCTGTGGCCCCCAATCCCCCGGGGTCATCCCCCGTCAGCGACCGTGCCGGATCCTCCATGGGGGGGGGGGGTCCACCCCCCCCTTCTCCCCAACCGACCAACGGAATGGGAAGGGAAGGAGTGTGGTGAGGCCGATGGGCACTGCGGCCTACGGAGGGAAAGGCCAAGGGAAGGGAAAGGGGAGGGGAGAGGGAAGGTTAGGGCAGGGAGGAAGAGGAAGGTCAAAGGGCGGTGAGAAGCCGATGGGCACCACCGCCGATGGAGGGGAAGGGTCCAAGGGAAGGGCAGCGAATGGTGATCAGCCAGTAGGCGCCGCCAGCTGCAGACGAGATCATCACACCCATGGCATCATGCCACCCCCCCCCCCCCATGCATGACCACCATGGCGTCATGCCAAAACCCCCCCCCTGCCCCAAATCAGAGCCCTGTAGCATGTGCAGAGCAGATCATATGGGAGCGGGGTCTGGCCGAGTGAGTGTCAGCCCCTACAAGGACCGAGGCTACAGGGACTGCAGCATGTGGGTATTGGTATGTGGACACGATGCCTGAATGGCGTCATGCCAAAACCCCCCCCCTTCCCCGGCGCAGTGCTGCGGGGACCTGTGTTGAATGCGGCGTCTTGGATCTGCTGGGCCACCGTGGCCTCCCTGAGGCCCGCCAACTGCCGCTCCAGGTCCTGGATCTGCCCGTCCCGGACCCTCAACTGCCCCATGGCCCCCTCGAGCTCGGCAATGCGCTGGTGCAGCGCGTCCTGCTTGGCCTGTTGCGCGTGGGCCAGGGCCAAATGCTCCCGCGCCTGGGCTTTGTGCTCGTCGATGGCCTCGGCCTTCTGCTGCAGCTCAGAGCGCAGGGCCTGTGGGAGGGCGGAGGGTGCGTTGTGTGCGAGGGCGGGGCCCAGGGAGGAGGGGACTCAGACGGCAGGATGTTGGGGTGGGCGGGAGGTGTATTTGGGGGAAAGGGGGGGTTGCAGAGGATGCGGGTTGAACCATCGCAGGTGGGGCAGTGCTCCCCCCAGGCCCGGCGGGAGGTACGATTGGAGGTACGATTGGAGGTACAATTGGAGGTACGATTGGAGGTACGGTTGGAGGTACGATTGGAGGTACGATCAGAGGTACGATTGGAGGCATGATTGCAGGTACGATTGGAGATAGGATTGGAGGTACGATTGGAGGTACGATTGGAGGTACGATTGGAGGTACAATTGGAGGTGCGATTGGAGGTACGATTGGAGGTGCGATTGGAGGCAGGATTGGAGGTACAATTGGGGGTACGATTGGAGGCACGATTGGAGGTACGATTGGAGGTACAATTGGAGGTGCGATTGGAGGCAGGATTGGAGGTACAATTGGGGGTACGATTGGAGGTACGATTGGAGGTACGATTGGAGGTACAATTGGAGGTGCGATTGGAGGCAGGATTGGAGGTACAATTGGGGGTACGATTGGAGGTACGATTGGAGGCAGCATTGGAGGTACGATTGGAGGTACGATTGGAGGCAGCATTGGAGGTACGATCGGAGGTACGATCGGAGGTACAATTGGAGGTACGATTGGAGGTGCAATTGGAGGTGCAATTGGAGGTACGATCACAGGTACGATCGGAGGCACGATTGGAGGTAGGATTGGAGGTACGATTGGAGGTACGATTGGAGATAGGATTGGAGGTACGATTGGAGGCAGGATTGGAGGTACGATTGGAGGTACGATCAGAGGTACAATTGGAGGCAGGATTGGAGGTACGATCAGAGGTACGATTGGAGGTGCGATTGGAGGTACAATTGGAGGTACGATTGGAGGCAGCATTGGAGGTACGATTGGAGGTACGATTGGAGGCAGGATTGGAGGTACGATTGGAGGCAGGATTGGAGGTACGATTGGAGGTATGATTAGAGGTACGATTGGAGGTACGATCGGAGGTACGATCAGAGGTACGATCGGAGGTACGATCAGAGGTACGATCGGAGGCACGATCAGAGGTACGATTGGAGGTGCGATTGGAGGTACAATTGGAGGTACGATTGGAGGCAGCATTGGAGGTACGATTGGGAGTACGATTGGAGGTACAATTGGAGGTACGATTGGAGGCAGGATTGGAGGTACGATTGGAGGTATGATTAGAGGTACGATTGGAGGTACGATCGGAGGTACGATCAGAGGTACGATCGGAGGCACGATCAGAGGTACGATCGGAGGCACGATCGGAGGCACGATCAGAGGTACGATTGGAGGTACGATTGGAGATAGGATTGGAGGCAGCATTGGAGGTACGATTGGAGGCAGGATTGGAGGTACGATTGGAGGTACGATTGGAGGTAAGATTGGGAGTACGATTGGAGGTACAATTGGAGGTACGATTGGAGGTACGATTGGAGGCAGGATTGGAGGTACGATTGGAGGTATGATTAGAGGTACGATTGGAGGTACGATCGGAGGTACGATCAGAGGTACGATCGGAGGCACGATCAGAGGTACGATCGGAGGCACGATCAGAGGTACGATTGGAGGTACGATTGGAGATAGGATTGGAGGTACAATTGGAGGCAGCATTGGAGGTACGATTGGAGGCAGGATTGGAGGTACGATTGGAGGTACGATTGGAGGTAAGATTGGGAGTACGATTGGAGGTACAATTGGAGGTACGATTGGAGGTACGATTGGAGGCAGGATTGGAGGTACGATTGGAGGCAGGATTGGAGGTACGATTGGAGGCAGGATTGGAGGTACGATTGGAGGCAGGATTGGAGGTACGATCAGAGGTACGATCGGAGGGACAATCGGAGGTACAATCGGAGGTACGATTGGAGGTGCAATTGGAGGTACGATTGGAGGTACGATCAGAGGTACGATTGGAGGTACGATTGGAGGTAGGATTGGAGGTACGATTGGAGGTACGATTGGAGGTACGACTGGAGGTACGATTGGAGGCAGGATTGAAGGTACGACTGGAGGTACGATCAGAGGTACAATTGGAGGCAGGATTGGAGGTACGATCAGAGGTACGATTGGAGGCATGACTGCAGGTACAATCGGAGGTACGATTGGAGGCATGACTGCAGGTACAATCGGAGGTACGATTGGAGGCAGGATTGGAGGTACGATTGGAGGTACGATTGGAGGCAGGATCGGAGGTACGATCGGAGGTACAATTGGAGGTACGATTGGAGGCAGGATTGGAGGTACGATTGGAGGTATGATTGGAGGCAGGATTGGAGGTACGATTGGAGGCAGGATTGGAGGTACGATCAGAGGTACGATTGGAGGCATGATTGCAGGTACAATCGGAGGTACGATTGGAGATAGGATTGGAGGTATGATTAGAGGTACGATTGGAGGCAGGATCGGAGGTACGATCGGAGGTACAATTGGAGGTACGATTGGAGGCAGGATTGGAGGTACGATTGGAGGTATGATTGGAGGCAGGATTGGAGGTACGATTGGAGGCAGGATTGGAGGTACGATCAGAGGTACGATTGGAGGCATGATTGCAGGTACAATCGGAGGTACGATTGGAGATAGGATTGGAGGTACGATCGGAGGTACGATTGGAGGCAGGATCGGAGGTACGATCGGAGGTACAATTGGACGTACGATTGGACGTACGATTGGAGGTACGATTCGAGGTATGATTGGAGGTACGATTGGAGGTATGATTGGAGGCAGGATTGGAGGTACGATTGGAGGCACGATCAGAGGTACGATTGGAGGTACGATCGGAGGTACGATCGGTAGGATCAGAGGTACGATTGGAGGTACAATTGGAGGTATGATTGAAGGCAGGAATGGAGGTACGATTGGAGGCAGGATTGGAGGTACGATTGGAGGTACGATTGGTCGCAGGATTGGGGGTAGGATTGGAGGTTGGGTTGGAGGGATTGTTGATGTTGCTGACATCTGCCAATGCGATTGGTTTGCGTATGCGGTCATTGGACAACCGCCGACCGATAGCTCTTCGACCAAACCTCTGAAAACGCCCTTTCGGTCCGATCTCCACGCCCAAATCCCCAGCCCCAGGGCAATGCAGACCTGGATTTGATTGTCCCGGCTCTGCACCGTGCCTGACAACGCAGTCACCTTGTCCTGCTGGAGCTCCAGGTTGCTGTTCGCATTCTGCGCAAGACGGCGGGGCAATGCCAAGCAGCACAACCATGCGGCAGGCATGCAACACAAAAGCAGCAGAGACCAACACACCCTTCAACCAGCATCCATTCGTATGCCAACTACGCCCATAAGCAGTGTAGGTGCAGATGCCAGCCTCTCCTCTTTCACCAAAGGACATGACCACAGAGGTTATGGCATGCACCTCATGGGGTGCTGACCGAGATCAGTTTCCTCGGGGCTGATCCCTCATGAAACTCCGTGGGGCTGCTAATCCTGCGGCGTACCCTGCGGGGGGGGGTAATTATCGTGGAACAGCTAAAATTTGCACACTTTTGTACCTGTTGCTCACTCATGGCCAAGGCGACGTATGCATTTGGGGCTCAATTGGGGCTCAGTCATGCATCGCGGTGTCTTCCTCCTTCCTTCATCCGAAATGGAGGAAAACTGATGCGGTGCGAGTTACCCTAAAGCTAATTCCTCTGACCCTGCGGGCGCGCAGTAAGCCCTCCCATTGGCCCTGGTGGACACTAGTGGCGTGTCCAGTGGGTGCTGAATGCGGGAGTGCCGGCAACTACTTGCGATGGAGGGAAAAGTGTTGTGTATGCAATGACAGCTTCACGGGTGTTGCAGCAGAACGCCAACGCAGCACAGGAGGCACAGGGCTCCCGAAAAATTTATTTGGGGGGGGTGGGGGGCCCTTGGAGCCCCTTTTCCAACCCCCCCCCCATGGAGGGGGCTCCAAAGGCCGGCTCTCTTTTTCCATGTTTTCATGCATGTGTGGAGCAGAATGGGGCAAGACATGTGCAAGACAACAAAATATACAACACAGGCCCCCCCAATAAAGGGGGGACCCAAATTCCATGACAAAACCAGGGGGGGGCTCCTACTATGGTTGTCAGCCGTTCTAATACATCCCTACCCCCCCCCTGCCCCATAAGCAAGTTGGAGCCAAAATTTCAGACACTTGTATTGAGGAAATAAGCTTGTGGCCCTTGGAGCCCCTTTTCACAACCCCCCCCACCTAAATTTGGGGGGGCTCCAAGGGCCCTCCCCCCCCCCAAGTAAAATTTTCACCAGCCCAGCCAGTGTGCGATGCACACTCAAGGCAGAATTGCACATATCAGGAGATTGGTCGTTGTATGTGGGTAATGCGTCGTTGTGAAGCTGGTCACGGCAGGCACATGGGCAACGATTTAGAGGGATGCGTTCAACGAGGGCAGTTGCTGCTAATGCCACACGCATACGCTCGCACTCCAATACAGGCGGATGAATGCTGGTGGCGGGACTGCCTGGAGGCTAGTGTGCGTCCAAAACAGGTGTTGCATTGTGTATCCCAAGTCAGTCTTGTACTCCAGATGTTGTACAGACACCAACCCATCCCACAGGCTTGCACATGCATGGGATCATGCTACCAGCCAAGGGGGAGCGGCCTGTGTCACGTGTACGCACTGAGCCCGGAGCGTCAGGGCTGGGGGGCAATTCACCTGCAACTCAGCCACAATCCTCTCCATGCTCTCACGCCCACTCTGCAGCATGCCTTCCCCTCGGGCGACACGTTCCCGGAAGTCCGTCAGCTGTTGGTCTCGTGCAGCCATCTGGACCTCCATATCTGCCACAGTGTCCAGCTTACTCTGAGCAAAGGCCCTGGCGCTGGTGATCTCGGCCGCCTGCGGAGCACAGACGGGAGGGTGACCAGCAGCGTGCTCTCCAGAGGGCAGACAAGAGGGGAGTTCGTGACACACGGCAAGAGCCCTCCCTTCCACCAACTGTGATACTGGCGGATGCACAAGGAGGGAAGGGGCCTCAGAGGCGGCCCCAGACTCCATTAGACAGGCGGTTGGAGGAGGTTGCCAAAGCGGTTAGGGGCGGTTACTGTCGGTTACAAACGCCGTTGAAGCTGGCACTTGCCGTCAGGGGACGATAGCTGGACATAGGCTGGGCGCCCTGGAGGGGGGGCGGGGGTTACTTCCCCCCCTTCCAATGCGTCCCTGGACAGGGTCCATGTCTGCCCTGAGGTCCTCACAGCATGCAGGAATCCGACTTGTGCCATTCCGTTGCGGCTCTGTGACCTCTTGTGTGCGGACGAGGGAGTGACAATGATGGGGCCCCGCCGTCTGGAAAACGCCCAGGCACTGTACCTCCCCCTACACCCGCTCAAGTCCCCGGCCCACAAACAGGGAGGCCCGGCACACCAGCTTGGCCATGTCGGCCTTCAAATCCGCGATGGTCTGCGCACGGGCGTCGAGGTCCTGCCGCTGCTGCCGGATCTGGGCCTCCCGCTGCTCGATGGTCTCCTGTAGGCGGCGGGCCGCCTCCTGCAACAGGGGGACGGTCAAATGGGCATGTGACTTGGCCCACCAAGAGATGCCCACACACCCCCCAAGGAAGTATTAGAAGGGGGGGAGGGGGTCTGAAGGGGGGAGGGAGGGGGGGGGGTTTGGCCGGACCCTCCCTCCTCCCAGGGTCCCCTTATGGTCCCCGCCGAAGGCGGGCCGAAAATTTTTGAAGCTTCAATCCTCTTGGCACCGAAGGCGCCGAAGCAAAATTTTGGCTGTCAGCCTCAAACATTACAAAAGGAGGAGGGAGGGGGGGAAGGGGGTCCAAGGGGAGGGAGGTAGGGGGGGGTCAGGGGAGGTACCCCCCCTCCTCCTACGGTGTACGGCTGTTCTAATACATCCCTGCCCCCCCCCCCTCCCCTGCGTACCTGTTGTACTACGTGGGCCGGAAGAAAATTGCGCCGCATGGGAGGGGGGGGGGGGGGCACGGAAGCCCACTTCCTGAACCCCATCTCCCTCCTCCTTGGCTGCCGTGCCAGGACCCTTCCCCAGCCACCGACAGGCCTCGGATGACGGGGGGGGGGGGGGGCAGGGTACACAACATTTATGACTCCAAACGGCTCCCACAATGCGCTCATCATTTTGGGTCATGTATCACGTGGGGAAACAGCGTTTTGAAAAAAGTTCCGTCCGGGGCCACTTGACCGCCCCTTTTCCGTACCATTTCACAAAGGCCCGGCACGAAGGCAGATCCACTTCTCCACCCCCCCCCCCCCCCGCCCCCCTCCTTCGCCGGTCCTCCGTGCCAATGCCGCCCCCCCTCACAGAGCAGTCTTCAAGTCGCCAAGGCGGCGGGGAATAAGTCCCATGACACGGTCTCCCACATGGGACAACAGCCACGCCTCTTTGGGGCACACACCCCAGCCTCCCCGTGCCTACGATACGGCCGAGAATGCAGACAGACCGGTCGTTTGGGTCCATACCCCCCTCACCCCCCGGTGTCGCTGCAGCCCACTGCACCGAGTGTAGGTCGTGTTGGCACGGCGCCGTGTATCCGGTTTGATCCCTAAACCCCCCCCCCTTTCATTATCACGCATCCGAAATAATATCACGCATGCATGATATTGTTTTATACCTCCAAAATAATATCACGCATGCAATTCTTGACGTGAGAGGTAGCAACACAAAAGGCGGAAACCAGGATTTCTTGCAACACCATTGCGACTTGGTCCGGTTATTTGGAGAGAAATGCAGACATTGACAATTGCCTTGAAACTGGTTTAGGGTTGGGCTTGGGCTTGGGTTTAGGAGCAGATGCATCTCCCCTTGGGGGTGCACAAAGAGCCCAAGACAACCCACAAGCCGCTTGGCAGCCCTGGGCACTAACACAAAAGCCCCAAGATAAATACCCCCAAAATAAGGGTATTTGGTAAAACTGAGTACCAGACGAGGTAAAACTGAGTAAAATGTGGTAAAACTGAGTAGATTTGAGGTAAAACTGAGTAAAAAAAATTTTTTTAAAAAAAATTTTTAAAAAAAAATATTTTTTTTTACTCAGTAAAAAGACAATTTTTTTTTGAAAAAAAATGCACAAAAAACTGCACACTTTGATGGTAGGTGGTACTTTTGTTTAAGGGCACAAGGCCCCCGAGTCGATTCCCGGCCATTTGTGTTAGTGGCGCCCCACCCGGGCCAAACCATCATATATATATATATATCACACAACCGCTTCACCAAGGAGGGTTGAGTACCGTCTGAGAGGGTGGGGCCAACTACTTACAAGTAGTTACAAAAGACACGCTTGAAGATCAAGTCGGCCTTAGTATCTCTCTTGTGAGGCTTGCCTCTCGGGGTAGGATTCAGCTTGCATCTCTCAAAGAGATCTTCTTTCTTTTCCAGATGCAGCTGTCTGCAAAATGCTTGGTCATTTTCCAATTGACCATCAGCATTTTGGGGGTATTGAAGAGGCAACGCATACCACTTCCGACAGATCCACACACCGGGACGGGTGTCATCAGTGGCATTGGCATTGCCAGGAGTGGCATGCGTGGCATTGGCAGCAGTAACTGCAGCAAAAGCAACAACAGCAGCAGCAGCAGCAGCAACGGGGGCCGCCCGGAATTGGCGCAATCCTACACAAATCTCGGACTGACACAAGACAGTGGTATGGAAGGTACAATGAAGAACCTTACATTCCTGACACGCTATGGCGGGTGTGCCATCGCAAAAAAAGCATGTGTCAGGGGGATCCCCACCGCTTCAGAGCGGGGGGCAGAATCAGAAGTGGCCCACAAGTGGGCGAAATGGCTACCTCACCCCTGCCGTATCGGGGATCCCCACCGCTTCAGAGCGGGGGGCAAAATCAGAAAAAAGGGCTTTTTTCTACTAATTTTTTTACTGAGTAAAAAAAAATTTTTTTTTTCTACTCAGTTTTTCACTGAGTAAAAAAAAATTTTTTTTTCTACTCAGTTTTTTACTGAGTAAAAAAAAAAATTTTTTTTTCTACTCAGTTTTTTACTGAGTAAAAAAAAATATTTTTTTTCTACTCAGTTTCGCAACTGAGTAGAAACCCCACTTACTGAGTAAAAAAAACTTTTTTTACTCAGTTTGAAACTGAGTAAAAAAAATTTTTTTTAAAAAAAAATTTACTCAGTTTTACCACGGACCCCCAAAATAACCCTTAAAATGACCCGAAATTGGCCTAGTACGGCCCATTAACCCCCCAGCTTGGCATTCACATCCCTCCATGTCCGTGGCAAGCTTGATCCTGAGACCTATATCTAACAGTTCCATCGAAATCTATGCGAAGCCGGAAGCCACAGGAGGCACACGCAGCAGCATACCTGTGAAGGGGGAGAAAGCAAAGGGGGGTGAGGGTGAGCGTGATAGCAAAGGACCTCAAACCCCCCCCCCCAGAGCAAGGGGTCACAGTTGCACGAATCTTTTGCGCATCCCTGGGTGGCGGTCAAAATAATATCACGCACCCCCTATTATCACGCACCGAAATATTATCACGCGCATGATAATGAAGGGGGGGGGGGTTTACAGAACATCGTTCCCTCCTGAATGAGTTTGCTCGGAGGCAAACCGACGCGTTGGGCGGGCTTTCAAATTGGGGTTGGGGCGGCAGGGGGTTGATACAGTCCCTCTGGCTAGACCCGCCCCAAACAAAGGGCTCGATTGACGGGCCCCTCAAACGCCTGCCGAAACGGACCCCAAGCCCCGGAGGTGACCTGGACCTAATTCAGTTGAAAATGGGATTTTTGGAATCAGCGCGTCGAGGGGCTTCAGAAAAGTCATCATTTGCCATGCATTGGCGAAAAAAATTTTTGACCATTTTCAATGCTCAAAAGTTTTGCGGCGCCTTCGGCACCAGAGTTCATAATACCTGATTGATGGCCCTGTCAACTGAGCCCTTTTCCCGGACGTCCCCGGCGGTTGTACCCACCAACGGCAACTGGACTTGACCAAACAATCCGCGTGCACCAAAAAAGCAGACGCTGCTTTGGGTGACCGGTCAGAAGAGCTGCATGTCTGCCCCTGCCCATGCACCCGCCCAAATAGCCCCGCCACAGCCTGTGCCTGCCCCTGGCCTCACCCCAGCGCCTGCCGTAACAAAGGGACCTCCGCCTTCTGCTCCACCTTCAGGACGGCGGCGTCCCTCTGCGCCAGCTCCGACTTCAGCTGCGCAATCTGGTTGTCCCACGCCTTCTGCACTTGGATGGCGGAGGCGTTCGCGGTCTGCGCCTTGTACAGCTCGTCCTGCAGCTCCCGCACCCGCTCCTCCGTCTTCGCACATTCCGCATGACTGATTTCCAAAGCGCCCGCAAACTTGGCCCCATCACGAGCCTCAGCCTCCGTCTGTGACACGCACACACGCGTGTGGCAGTGGGGCAGTCCAACGCCATGGCATGCAGCACTGCGGCATGGGCGGCGTTGCATGCCGCAATGCGCGAAGCAGCAGCGCGGCACGCGGCCGTGTGCAGGGGTGTCCTTAACGGAAAAAAAAAAAAAGTGTTCCGGTTTCCCAAAAAAGCCCGCGGGCACTCCATGTGCTCAACCATGGTTGGTGGCAGTTGGCGGTTGGCGGTTGGCGGCGGTTGGCGGTTGGCAGTTGGCAACTGGCGGTTGGTGGCGATTGGTGGGGGTTGGCGGCGGTTGGTGGCTGGCGGTTGGTGGTTGGAGGCGGTTGGCAGTGGTTGGCAGTTGGCGGTTGGCGGTTGGTCGCCGCTGGCGGTTGGCGGCGGTTGGCGGCGGTTGGTGGTTGGCGGTTGGTGGCGGTTGGCAGTTGATGGGAGTTGGCGGTTGGCGGTTGGTGGTCCCTTGGGGCGGTCCTTAAGGGCTGTCCTTAGCAAAAAAAAAAACTACTAAGTCGTTGAGCGTCGCCGCCAACAAATACCTCCCAACCGCAGGCGGTGGGCTCACACGTGTCATCCGTTGGCTACCCACCCGAACAGCCTTGAACAAGACTGCGCGCGGCGCTGACGTGCAGGACTGCGGCAGCATCACTGCGGTGGTGCATACAGCACTGCAGGGAATGTGGCGTGCGGCACTGTGGTAGGCATGCAGCCTTGCGGCACGCCGCGCTGCGTCAGACAGGGGGTGGGCGGGCTTTCAACGCGGGAGGGGGGGGGGGGGGGATACAGCCCCCTGGCTAGACCTGCCCCCTCCCCCAACAAGAGGCTCAATTGACGGGCCCCCCCAAAATCCTACCGAGACCGACCCCCGGGGCCCCGGAGGTGACTCGGACCCAACATTCGGCAAAAATGAACATGGGATTTTGGGAATTAGTGCGTCGAGGGGGTTGGCTCATCATTTGCCGCGCATTTGGTGGGCGAAAAAATTGACCATTTTTGACCATTTTCAATGCTCAAGAAAATTCTCGGCGCCATCGGCGCCAGAACTCGTAATACGAGACTACCGGTCCTCTGAATCGAGCCAATTTCCTGAACCCCCGCCCCATTGAAAACCCGACCTCCCCAGCCGCGTGGGGCGCAGAACAGTGCCGTGGGACGCGGCCGGCAGCACCGGGGCACGCAGCGCTGTGCCAGTGCATCCCGTGCACACCTGCAGTAGCTTGGCCATCAGCTCCGCGCCCTGGTCCTGCAGGTGCTTGACCTGCCGCTCGGCGGACGCCAGGGCCTGCTCCAGTTTGTCCACCGTCCGCTGCCCCGACTGGACTTGGGCCTCCAGGATCTCATATCTGCGCTGCGCCTCCACAAGAGCGGCCTCGGCGGTGGTGGCGTTGGTCACCTGCTCCGCCGCGTGCGCATGGGCCTCCTACGGGGGGACAACCGCAGGCGGGTGGGAGGCGTTGAGGAAGCGCGGCACAACCGCAGGGCGGTGGCGGGCAACACGTTGCCGGCAAAGACGTATCCCTGTCCCCAACTTGCAGCAAGAAAATTTGCGGCCAAAGTACCCAAGCCGGACCGCTAGACCTACGCATTGGGCTATGCCTGTCTGCGAGTGGGTGCATCAGAAGGGAACGGACCTCAGAGGTTAGACAGGCGGTTGGAGGAGGTTACCAAAGCGGTTGGGGGGCGGTTACTGTCGGTTACAAATGCCATTGAGGCTGGCGCGTGGCGTCAGGGGGACAGTGGCCGGGCGTCGGCTGGGCGCCCTGGAGGGGGGGGGTGGGGGTTACCTGCCCCCGCACTCCAATGCATCCCTGTCTGCGGCCCATCCTCCACCGGCGGTCGAGGACTCCACCGGCGAGGAGGGTGCAGACCAGCGGAGAGGCACTGCGTCTGCTGCAGGCACATGGGTGTGGCTGTGAGTGTAGGTGTGGGTGTGGTCTGTCACATGCGGACAAAGGGGGCCGTCCGACGTGTTTGCCGTTTGCGTCGACCCCGGACCCTCGCGGCTGCCCCCCCAGCGCGCGGGCGGACCGCATTGCCCTGCCCCCGGCACAGCCCATGAGACCACACAACACGAACATGCGCGCCGTCGCATCACTGGGCAGGCGGGGGGGGGGGGGGGTACCTTCAACTGCCGGTGCAGGTCAGTGTTCTCGATGGTTGTGACCCGCATCTGCGACTCCAAATCATCGACAGACTTCTGCAAATTGTTGTTCAGTGCGTCCAACTCTTGGATCTGAAGCGAAATGCACAGGGGACGGGGAGGACAGAGGCGAGGGGCGAGGGCGGGAGGGAAAGGCAAGGGCAGAGGGGGGAGCGCAGGCGCAAGGTACCAACAATGGCCCGAAAAGCCGTTCCCTATTGCAAAATTTCTTTTTCCCTGGTGCAAAAACCTTTGGAGGGGAGGGGGGGGAGGGTCTGAGGGGGGGGTCACCCGGTAACCGACAGTAACCGCCCCCCAACCGCTTTGGCAACCTCCTCCAACGCCGCTTCTGGAGCCGCCTCTCAGGCCCCTTCCCTTCTGATGCACCCACTGTCGCAGACAGGCATAGGCTAATGCGCAGGTCTAGGTGTCCATTTTCAGGTACTTTGACCACAAATTTTCTTGCCGCAAGTTGGGGACAGAGAAAATTTTCCCCGGCGGGAATGAAATTGAAAGCAAAGGCCTGGGAGAGTGCGAAGCAGGAGAGGGAAGTGCAAGGGCAACGGAGAAGACGTCCGCAGGGGAAAGGCAAAGGGGATGCGGTGCTAGGGGGGGGGGGGGGTGCTGCTTGAGGGATGGAGGGCGAGGGGGAGGGACGTCAATTGTTCAAACAACCTTCAGAAAGAGGCTCTAGGGACTTCTAACAGCAACCTCTGAGGTCCGTAAGCTTCGATGTATTTTTGGCACACGCCAATGTGAGCGAAATCCCTCAGTTTCAGGTCAAGAATGGTGAATCGAAGTGTCTTGTGGGACTCAGTCGAAAGATTGACCTTGTCCAAGTCGATTGACACCGCCGCCAATGTACATAAAGGACTATTCAGTGTCTTTCAGTTATATACTGTCAGTAAAGAGGCTCTTGCTATCCCTCGGCGCGTTACATGCCAAGGATTCAGGGCCATCATGTCCCATCATGATGCATCATCATCAGACCAACATTAGAAAGTTTTATAGTGTTTTCAGCACTGTGTATTTGATGTGCCTCTCCTGCTGCTTGCTGCTGGTGTAGGGTTCCTGCTGCTTGTTTTTGATGATGAAAATGTTTTATTGTTGAAATACAACCAATCCAGGATAACCCAAGCCAGAGATAAGCAAGTAGAAGATAAACAGAATCAAAGCATGAAGGGCTGCAGTCACAAAGAGTTACATAAAGAGAACTATCAACAATAGACCACTGCAAATAAACATTCAATGCAACTCAGGATGAAATATTTTACATGTTTGAGAAAAACTGGGAGGGGGATGGTGGGGCAAAGGGGATTTGCACTTCACAGAATGCCTTTGGGGAGGGGGGTTCGTTCCGCTATGGTCTGGGCAGGGCCTTAAATGACCCCCCCCCCCCAAAGGGAAGGATTGGAATGAACGTGCACCATCAAACGACGGGGGCGGGGGGGGTAACCCCCTCCCCTGGACCCCCCCCCCCCAGACCAAAGTGACCACCGTGGGAAGAAACGAATGCACCCTGGGGAGATCTGGTGGGGCCATTTTTGGCCCACAAACTTCTGGGTCCCAGACCCCCCCCCCCGTCCTCTCTGCTACTACATCCCTGAGCCCCTCTGAAGGGTGACGTGTGAGCTGTCACGCTTGTTGTCTTGTTTCCCCCCCCCCCGGTGGTGCTGAAGCAATGGCCTGGTGGAGAGATGCGTGGCGCATGGTGCCATAAAGGCTGGACGAGGATGCCGGTTGGTACTTCCAAGGGTACGAACATGTTCTGCTTTTGAGGAGGGAATCCTCCGCGCGTGGAGCGGGGGGTGGGTTGTCCACCCATTCAGTTGGGTGTGCGGGGGGGGGGGGGATTCAAGGGTTCAGAATAATGCGAGAGGTGGGCGGCCTACTTAGCTACCCTTAACAGCCGGGGAAAGCGTGCCTCCCGTCCCGGCGCCAGCATGCTCCCCACAAAGCCCTTCCCAAGGCTGTGAGGGTGCTCACCACCACAGCCAATGTGGGAAATGTGCCACGGGGCCAGGGGGTTCCGGATCACCAAGTGTTACCCATCAGTGGTGCGCAGCGTTTTGCCAGTTGTTTCGGGGGTTAACTGCCCGTGCAGTGTGCAGCCCAGGCCATGCTGTGGGGGGTAGGCAGTGCTGTGCAGTGGGTGTGTCTCCAGCCCCGGGGGGGGGGGGGGATTATGGTCCCGGTCCTGCCCACCCACCCACCCACCCACCCACACGAAAGTGTTACCGAGGGAAAAAAGAAATTTTTTCAAAGGGTCTGGAAATCTGAGGCCGATTGTAGGTTCACCGCCCCCCAGGGGGAAGTGCAACTTTCCTCTTGGAGTCTAGATGGTGGCTGGCTGTTGTTTTCCGGTGGACTCTGGATGGTTGCTGTTATTTCCTGGTGCAACACCAATCATCTGCAAAATGAGCTTCTGGCAAAAGCCTCAGCATCGGCACGCGCCACTTGCTGCCTCCACCGTTCAAGGCCTCCTCAAAGGGAAGAGGAGGAAAGAAAGACTGCAGGTGAACAGTGCACAGAAGTGCAAATGGGATGAGATGCATTGTGCATGTACTGAGCAACACATACACCACAAAGGTCACAAACCTACAATTATTTAATCACACCCTGGTTTTGCGAGGATTTGCCTAATTCTGCACCGTCAAGCACCGGAATGAATTTAATTTTTTGTGGTAATTATTTTGCGTTTGCCCATGGTGGTCCCCGAAAATTAATTATTTTCGCAAAATATGCATGTTTCCCTGGTATTTGGTATGGCCTAGTACTGGCAAACCCACCGACCCATCCACCCACATCCGAAAACTTTTTCTCGGAAAAAAAATGAAATTCATAAAAGGGGCACAAAAATTGGAGGCCGATTTTGGGTGCACGTTGTTTTGGTCCTCGGACTGAACCCCCCCACCTCCCCCTCCTCCCCCGTGTTTGGCCCCCAAGCATCCACGTACCTTGCTATGCAGCTTGGAGTTCTCTGTATGCTGCAGGTCCAGCATGTCCTCTACCGATTGACACTTTTGGGTCAAGTCCGCGATCACCGCCTCCTGCCGGACCTGCGCCTGCCCGGCCTCCATCTGCTGCTGCTGGAACTTCTCCAGACGCGCGCTCTTCTGCTCCATAGCAACAGCCGCATCCTGCCGGTCCTCAAGGTGTGCGGCCTGCGTGGCCTGCAGCGCTTGCTGTGCCTCCTTCAGCTGCAGAGATGAAGGGTAAATGTCAGGCCGGATCAGAACTGCGTGGTTGTGACAATCTAGGGCAGGGATGTGTTCGACGAGAGGAGGGGGGGGGGGGGCTCCGGAACCCAAAAGTTTGTGTCCCAAAAATGGCCCAAATCAATATTTCCTTTTGTAAATAACGGTGGTGGGGGGGGGGGAGGCATTTGCCAGGGGACAAGTTCGACGGGGATAATTTCGCCAGGGGGGGGAGGGGATTTCGCCACCTCCAGGCATCCTGAAGCTTCAAACACACTGTCACGTCTTGGTGGGCTGCGGACGATCCCTGTTATTTCCTGGTGGGCTCTGGAATGGTTGCTGTTGTTTGCTGGCGGGCTCTGGATGGTTCTTGATCTTTCTTGGTGGGCTTTGGATGGTCCCTGAGAGTGCACTGCAGGGAAACAACAATACTGGCCCCTGCTCCGGACATTGTCAATTACAAGCTTCCGCCTGGTACCGAGCTGGACATGTCTGAGTGGACAGTATTCACCTGTATATGAATTCACAGTGAAGTTGTTGGTCACACCAGGGTTTTTCTTGACCGGGGCGGGGGGGGGGGGGTGGAAACCCACGAAGCCTACAATTCTGAGATACCCCCCCCCCCCAAAAGGTGGGACACGCACTGGGAACAACCCTGGGTCCGACACGGCGAAAATTTCGCTGGGGGGGGTATTTTTTCACCACTTTTCTTCAGGGCGAAATTTTCCCCGCGAAATTCTCCCCTCCCAAAGTCCCGCCCCCCCTGTATCGCTTTTTCCCACTATGAAATCTGGGTCCAGAGGGGGGGGGGGGGTCCAGGGGGGGATACCCACCCTCCGCCTATGGCCGTCAGCTGTTCTAACACATCCCTAGTCTAGGGTCACCCTCTACGGAGTGACAGTACAGAGCGAAGAACAGCACAGCGTCAAGTGACAGAATGGAGTAGCATTAGAGAACAGTACAGAGTGACGGGTGTAGAGTGACGGTATAGGGCGACATTACACTGCCGCCACCCCTCTTTGGCGTCACTCTGTACTGTCAGTAGTACGATCGGCATCGTCCGTGTCGAGGGATTAGCGTGGCGCAGTGCCGCAGGTGACCACACATTCTGCTTGCCTTTTCCGAAGGTGGTCCCATGATGATTGGTGTGGAAGGCGCAGCCTCTGCCCTTCACAAGCGGTAAATCGGTGTGGGCACCCGGGGTGTGGGCACTCTGTACTGTCACTCTGTACTGTTTGTGGCCTGCACAACGCTGGTGCTTGGGCAGCTGCATTGGTTCTGTCAGGCTTGTCCCTGTTCTGCGGCCATTCATGGTCTTCTTCTGTGGCTGCGTCTGGCCGTCGACATCCTTTTTCGTCCTTTGCGGTTATCATTATTCCCAGGCCAATATTGAACAGCGAACATCACCTTTAAGTGAGTTACACAGGTACCCACTCAGAGGGTACCGGACGGCTGTTGGAGGGTAACCGACAGGTGTTGGAGGGCAACCGACAGGTGTTGGAGGGCAACCGACAGGTGTTGGAGGGTAACCGACAGGTGTTGGATGGTAACCGACGGGTGTTGGAGGGTAACCGACGGCGGTTGGATGGTAACCGACGGGTGTTGGATGGCAACCGACGGGTGTTGGATGGTAACCGACAGGATGGTAACCGACGGGTGTTGGATGGTAACCGACGGCGGTTGGAGGGTAACCGACGGGTGTTGGAGGGTAACCGACGGCGGTTGGATGGTAACCGACGGGTGTTGGATGGTAACCGACGGGTGTTGGATGGTAACCGACAGGTGTTGGATGGTAACCGACGGGTGTTGGATGGTAACCGACGGCGGTTGGAGGGTAACCGACGGCGGTTGGAGGGTAACCGACGGGTGTTGGATGGTAACCGACGGCGGTTGGTAACCGACGGCGGTTGGAGGGTAACCGACGGGTGTTGGAGGGTAACCGATGGCGGTCGGAGGGTTACCAATGGCCGTTGGAGGGTACGAAGGTTGGTGGGTGACCGACGGTACTCGGACTGTAACCGACGGCGCGAGTCTTTAAAAGACGGTTTTTGACAAAATTCAAAACAAGAAAATGTGTCCCCAGGCGGACCGGAGTCCGGCTGTTTTCGCTGTTGTTTGGCATTAGGAGCGCCCCTGGCCCAAAATCTCAGTGCTACAGCACCAGAACTGCAGCTGCAATGTGCAGATTTGGGCCAAAGCACCGGCCGACCCGTCACCGCGGTCGGTTACCCCGTCAACTGCCGTCGGTTGACCGCCAAAGCGCACATCGGTCGATCACAATCCTGCCCCCCCCCAAAAACCGGGGGCCCTACTCAGCGGAGTGGGTGGGGGGGTGGGGGGAGGCAAATATGTCTTGCTCTGACAGGACAGCCCGGGCTGTGGCACACCTCCACATGCAGCCGCTCCATCTCCGCCTGCAGGCCCTGCTCGCGTTGACCACCCGCCTTCACCAAAGCCTCCAGCTGATGCATCTCTCGGACTTGCTGCTCGAGCCCTGCGAGCGCCTCATCCTTCGCGTCCAGCAGGGCCGAGGCCCGGCTCCCGGCCTCGGCGCGCTGCTCCAGCCCCGCGAGGGTCTGCAACAGCGTTGAGTTCTGCTCCACCACGGCCTCGTAATTCTTTTGGTGGGTCTGTTTCTCCTTCTGATGCTCCGCAGATATCACCTGTGAACAATGAACCAGTGCTTCAAAGGTGGGGGATTTGGGGGGTGATACCTGGTCAAGTTGAGCTAAGCGGAGGTGCTGGTAGACTTACCCTGTTTCACACAGTCCCCTACCAAGAGCTACTGGATTGCAACCACTCAAAGGCATAGAACTTCAAAAAGGTAGTGGGGGTGGGGGAGAAAAGGTTTGGGGGGGGGGGGGGTATGGCTCGTAGGGGGCCGCCCTCCCGTTTTCAGGGCTCGGGTGTCGGGCGACCAGTAAGGGCGAAGAGGGGCTCAGGGTTCGGGGAGTTCATGTTACCCCAATATCTACCCCTCACAATGACCCCCACGACACGCCGATCTGTTTGAGGTACTATTATATGGAGCAGTTCATCCAAACGATGTCCCCGGGCCATCACCGGTCCTCAGACTGCCCTTTCATAAAGGCCCCGACATCGGCGCCCCATTCTCCATATCCCCCCCCCCCCCCCGAGCGTTGCGATGATCCCCAGTGCAGATCAAACGAGGATGCCATGGCCCTCAGTAATCGCACGGCTCAGACATTTGGCAACAACAATTTGGGCACCAGCCCCAAACTTGGGGTCCAGAAGGACTCCGATACCCGAGCCCTCCCCTTCCCCCCCCGGCAAGCCTCTCACACCGCCCCTGGCCCTCAGCCGAGCCCCAGCCCCGGTCCTGCGCGCAGTCCCAGCAGAACACCACCAGCGCCACCACCACGACCACCACAAGAGCCCCAGCCCCAGCCCCAGCCCCAGCCCCAGCCCCAGCCCCAGCCCCAGCCCCAGCCCGAGCCCTGGCCCCAGCCCCAGCCCCAGCCCCAGCCCCAGCCCCAGCCCCAGCCCCAGCACCAGCCCCAGCCCCAGCCCCAGCCCCAGCCCCAGCACCAGCCCCAGCCCCAGCCCCAGCCCCAGCCCCAGCACCAGCCCCAGCACCAGCCCTGGCCCCAGCACCAGCACCAGCACCAGCACCTGCACCAGCATGACCAGCCTCCATGTCAGTACCAGCACAGGCACAAGCAAACTCACCATGTCGCAGAACCAGCACCGGTACCAGCAGCAACACCAGCCCCAGCATCAGCCCCGATACAGCACCAGCAGCAGTACCTGCACCAACAGCAGCAGCCAGCACCAACATTGACACCAACACCAGCAGCACCAGCACCAGCAAGAGTACCATTCGCAGGCCCAGCACACATCCAGCACACCGAACACACCAGCATCCCAGCACGCCCACGCATCAGTGCCAGCACACGGCACCAGCACCAGCACCACAAAAAAGCACCACGACCAGGCAGAGGCAGTGGCCGCACAGCAGGGTGCGTGCCGCGCTCCCGGCGATCCACACACCTCCACCTCATGCAGTTTCGCTTCCAACAGCTTTAACTGGTTGTCGCGCGCCTGCACTGTCGCCTGCAGCTGCGAGACTGCAGCCCCGCTGGTTTCCCCCTTGGCGGCCAGCTCCTGCTCCTTGAACATCATATCCTCCACCTCCGCGCGCAGCTGCGCGTTCTCTGCCTCCAGTGCCTTCATGGACCCCTGCAGGTCACCGACCTCCTTCTCCCGGTCCTCCAGCTGCGCAGACACACGGTCCAGCGCCTCCACTTTGCCTTTCACGATGCCTGGTGGGCGAGGAGGGAAGAAGGTGCAGCGCAGTGAGGAAGCAACCACCAGATTCCGGCACACTTCGGCAGAAGATGGGGCACTCGACCACCCCTTCGCCGTCCCCTCGCCAGGACCGCAACCAAAAAGGGTTGTGGCTGTATTGCCCAAGGGCAGGGGGGGGGGGGGGGTTCACTGCCGGCGTCCTGGCCCCCACCCATACCCGCACCTGAACCAGGACCGCACCCAGGCACGCAACCGACAGTGGTCGGATAGACCCTGAGCATGAAAGAAGGTCTGGGAGGGTGTTCGGACACGAGACGCCATCAAGCCCAGTCCCTTTGGAACGACCTTCATGGGTTGTGGACCTGCGGTCGCGGTTGCTTTGTGTCGGTTGAATTATGGACGTCCCCCCCTCGGACTGGGGCCGGGCATGGGACAATGGGACGCTGTTACGCTAGCCTCTGCTGTGTGATGGACCCTCTTGACCCTCGGGAGATCCAGCCTCCCGGGTGTTTGATTCTGGTTGTAGGTACGGCTCGGCCATGAGCACAATGACCCCCACGGAATCCCTTCAGTGGCATTCATGTGAGTGAAGTGAGGGTGTGTGTGAGGGTGTGTGTGAGGGTGTGTGTGAGGGTGTGTGTGAGGGTGTGTGTGAGGGTGTGTGTGAGGGTGTGTGAGAGAGTGTGTGTGAGGGTGTGTGAGAGAGTGTGTGTGAGGGTGTGTGAGAGAGTGTGTGTGAGGGTATGTGTGAGGGTGTGTGTGAGGGTGTGTGTGAGGGTGTGTGTGAGGGTGTGTGTGAGGGTGTGTGTGAGGGTGTGTGTGAGGGTGTGTGTGAGGGTGTGTGTGAGGGTGTGTGTGAGGGTGTGTGAGAGAGTGTGAATGAAGGTGTGAGTGAGGGTATGTGTCAGGGTGTGAGCGAAAGTGTGAGCGAGGGTGTGAGTGAGAGTGTGAGCGAAGGTGTGAGCGAGGGTGTGTGTGAGGGTGTGTGTGAGGGTGTGTGTGAGGGTGTGTGTGAGGGTGTGTAGAGTGTGAATGAAGGTGTGAGTGAGGGTATGTGTCAGGGTGTGAGCGAAAGTGTGAGCGAGGGTGTGAGTGAGAGTGTGAGCGAAGGTGTGAGCGAGGGTGTGTGTGAGGGTGTGAGTGAAGGTGTGTGTGAGGGTGTGAGCGAGGGTGTGTGAGAGAGTGTGAATGAAGGTGTGAGTGAGGGTATGTGTGAGGGTGTGAGCGAAGGTGTGAGCGAGGGTGTGTGTGAGGGTGTGAGTGAAGGTGTGTGTGAGAGTGTGAGCGAGGGTGTGTGAGAGAGTGTGAATGAAGGTGTGAGTGAGGGTATGTGTGAGGGTGTGAGCGAAGGTGTGAGCGAGGGTGTGTGTGAGGGTGTGAGTGAAGGTGTGTGTGAGAGTGTGAGCGAGGGTGTGTGAGAGAGTGTGAATGAAGGTGTGAGTGAGGGTGTGTGTGAGCATGTGAGTGAGGGTCTGTGTGAGGAGTGAGGGTGTGAGTGAGGGTGTGTGTGAGGATGTGTGTGAGGGTGTGTGTGAGGATGGCGGAACATTGTGTGGCAGACGAGTACCTTGAAATTGCCACGTACCCAGCCCTGTGCACACAATGCACACCTTCCTGGACAACGATTTCCGCCGCAATCTGGGCGTTGTCCCCACGCAGCGTGCTGATGGTCTCTGCAGATGCTTTGTTCTGCTGCCGCAGCTTCCCCAAGTCCTCGTCCTTTTGTGCCAAGATCTGCCGCAAATGCTCAACTTGGGCGGAGGTGCCGCCTGTGGCCTGGGACAGGGCCTCCTCTTTGGCCTGAAGGGGAGGTTTGGAGTGGGCAGAAGGCGGGAATGGATCGCGCCTGGCTGGTCAATGGGCCGCACGCACATCTGATGTGCCACTCCGGAGGGCCCATCTATCTGATGCTTCGCTCAGTGTGAACCATCTGAAGCGAGAGCGAGGGAAACTTTGAGCAATTCAGTGGTTGCATCAGATTTCCTCCTCTGACAGATGGCCCCACACCTGCAGCCACAAATCGTGCCTTCTGATTATCACATTTGTCCGGGAATATGGTTCATAGGCTACTGTAGATCCGGCGCTTCTCCGACCCCACATGGATGCTGCTTCGCAGCACAGTTGCCGAGCTTCTGTGTTCGCTTGGTGTCTACCGAATACCGAAGAGGTTTGCACGCGTCGTTCTTCTTTCTAAGGGTGACTCGGTAGGACCTACCCGTATCTGATGTGTGACTGTCAGAGCTTAGTGGTCTTGGTTGGACCCCCCCAACATGCATGAGCGTGTGCCTTGGAGAGAGAGAGAGACAGAGAAGGACATGCATGCAGCAAAAAAGTGCAGCCATGCCATACCACGGGAGGGGCAACCGGGGACATAGCACACTACGCAGGACCTGCAGATCCAGGTGCAGGCGATTCAGCTGCTCGGTCATGCGCCGGTGCTCACTCTCCAAACCCAGGACGTCCTTGTCTTTCTGCCGCAGCTCTCCCTGCAAGCTGGTGACGAGCGTCTCACGGTTGGCACCCTATGCGAGGCAGCAGTGGGATGGGGCCCAACCAAACACGTCACAACACCTTGCAGACTGTCACGACACCAAAGAGACGTACAAGAAGGGAAGGGGGGGGGGTCTGGGACCCAAAAGTGTGTGTACCACAAATGGCCCGACCAGATTTTCCCTCTTGGCAAATCTTGTTTTTTCCCACGATGGTCCCTTTGACCCCCCCCCTCCTCCTCCGATGGTGTACGGCCATTCTAATACTTCCCTGACGACACCTCACCTTTTCGCACCTCTTCGCACCTCACAAATACGGCCTGGCACACCCTTACACACTGCTGGGGCATGCATTCCAGCCACCACCCACAACATCCTTCATTCCATCATCACGCCGCGGCACCCCATGATCGGCACAGGGTGGCTCAGCCGTGGAGCACTGGGCTGCTGTCTCGGAGGAATCGAGGTCAATACTGGCACTGCCGAAGTAGCAATCTGGCGTACTGGAGCTCACGGATGTGGCTGAGCAAACAGGACCAAACGTTTGCTTAGCCACTGGGGGGGGGGGGGGGGCTGGGGGTCATTTTGGGGCTGCCTGAGGACTAGCCAACGCACCCACCCACCGAAGCAGACCACCCCCTCAGTAAGGGGGAGGGGGGGGGGGGGTTGGCACACGGCCTCGGTATCTGATTGTGTGCCTTTGGCAGTGCCTTTTAGCCTCTTTGCCACTGCTCATTCTGACCCTCTGTGGGCCCGAACGTGTTTTGGTTGTGTCAACGGAGCCCCCGGATGACTTGTCCTGTTTGACTACTCCGGGGGTCGGCCGTCCCGGAGACGGGGCTGTTGCCCGTGCCGTTGACTAGGGGCATCCAGATGCACCCTCCGAGTCCAGTAGGGGGGGGGGGGGTTCTCCCATCCCACGTCCCATGTCCATTGCATACTGAAAATTTCGAGGAAAGTTCAGTGATCTGTGATGAAAAGAAAGCGCCCTGGAAGTGAACCCACGCAAAACTTTTCATGAGCCCAGGGTGTAAACCACTGGACCATCTGCAGTCAGTGCCAACCTTGTCTCAAGTGCTGTGTAGAGCCTGACGTCTGATCCAAGATGGGACAAGCAAGACAACCTGTCACTGTCACTGTCACTGTCGACCAACTGAACCCACCCACCTACCCAGACCCGTAGCCCCCCCCCCCCCCGGGGGGGAGTAGGCACGTTGGGCCAAATTGTCCAAAACCAAACTAACCCACCCACCCACAGGCCAACCCCCCCCCCCCCCTGTGTGACATTCCGTTTGGTTGTTGTTTCCTTTACGGGGCCCTGGACAGTCACCCGTTCTTCCCTTCGCATGTTGCGTTGGGGCGCTACAGTCTGCAGGGCCCCCCTGTGGGTTGGGGCAACCCTCCAGCAAACATTTGAACAGGACAATGGTTTTTTATGTTGATCGTGAGAATTGCACTCAAATCACAGTTTGTGTTGCATCTGCATCATGATGGCTGTGGGGGTGTGCTTTGCATTGCTAATGGCAGATGTTTTACAAAAATTTTTTACAAAATTTTTTACAAAAATTTTTACAAAATGCCGGTCCTGCGAGGCTGGTCCCAACAGCCATTCACCACAGCCCCTCAGGGACAGCCCTGCACGCACCCCCACACACCTCCGCCTTCAAGGCGTCCAACGCCCCACTCAGCTTGGCCGCCTCCTGGCGTGCGGTCTCCAGCGTGGCGGTCCGGGTGTCCCACTCCCGGGCCTGGGCCTCGTGCTGCAGGACCTGGGCCTTCAGCAGCTTGACGTCCCCCTCGCGCTCCTGGAGCTGCCGCTGCACCGAGTCCACCGCCTGCGACAGCTCGGTGTTGCGGGCCTTCTCGTGCCCGTGGGCCAGCTCGGACGCCGCCAGCTGCCGCTTCACCTGCTCCAACGCCTCCTGACAGCGGTCCTTCTCACTGTCATCCTTCGCCAACTGCTTTGCCAGAATTTCCTGAAGAACGAAGAGAGCAGTGTCCAGGGGATTGTAGGCGCTGAAGGTATGCCCGTCTGGGGGTGAAAGGTTGTTCCGCCCCAACCGGGCCCACCCACCCCCAGGGATGCATTGGAAGGGGGGGCGACCCTTCAGGGCGCCCAGGCTACGCCCAGCCACTGTCCCCCTGACGGCAAGTGCCAGGTTACATTGCATTCGTAACCGACAGTAACCGCCCCCCAACCGCTTTGGTAACCTCCTCCAACCGCCTGTCCAACCGCTGCTTGGGCCCTTCCCTTCCAATACATCCCTCCCCAATGGCCTGCCATTGTAACCGACAGTAACCGCCCCCCAACCGCTTTGGTAACCTCCTCCAACCGCCTGTCTAACCGCTGCTTGGGCCCTTCCCTTCCAATACATCCCTCCCCAATGGCCTGCCATTGTAACCGACAGTAACCGCCCCCCAACCGCTTTGGTAACCTCCTCCAACCGCCTGTCGAACCGCTGCTTGGGCCCTTCCCTTCCAATACATCCCTCCCCAATGGCCTGCCATTGTAACCGACAGTAACCGCCCCCCAACCGCTTTGGTAACCTCCTCCAACCGCCTGTCGAACCGCTGCTTGGGCCCTTCCCTTCCAATACATCCCTGGTCCAACCCCAATGGCCTGCCAACGCATTTTGTAACCGCCCAACCTTGCCACCCAAGCGCTTTTCCAACCACTCGTGACCGCCTCGGTGGCCACGAAGCCTTTTGAAACCCCACGGGGGCGGCCGCCAGCCAATGTGTGACCCGAAGGGGGGGGGGGACCCCTCCCCCCCCCCTTGGTTGACCCAAACCTTGGGGGTCGGCGGGTCGGGCGGTCAGCCGCCGGGCCCCCCGGGGGGGGTCGGTGGGTACCCCAACATACATCCCTCAAAATGATCCCCATGACACGCTGATCGTTTTGAATATACACAAGTGGGGTAAAAATTTTTTCAAAAAAAAATTGCCCATCAACTCAGGCTGCCATCAGCCAAGGTCCGACCCGGAGGCCGGGTTGGGGTCAGAATCCTTTTTTGTGCTTTTCATCCATTTTTGAATTCTCCACGAAATTCTGAGTATTTTGAGTACAGACACATAGGGTCGAACAAAAAAATTTCCCCCTGCCCTGTGCCTAAAACAAAATCTCCGGCGCCTCCGGCGCCGACAAAGCACATTGTTCCGTACAACAATTTTGGGGTCCGTAGACCCCCCCCCCCTCTTTGGGGTCGGGTCCCGGCCAGGAGCACCCCCCGTGTGAAACCCTCCAAGCCTCACGCCCCCTGAGGCGAATCCCTGTCCCAGGGAGCAGGGAGTCCCCCCAGTCCCCCCCCAAACACGCCCCGGTCAAGACCTTTGCCTTCAGGGGGATCGCGTCGAGTCGGGCCGCAGGCTTTCCTTTTGAGAAGGCGATGGTGTCCATAGATCTTACCACTTCTGCGCCTCCTCCACGATGGGGAACACGGGTTGTCGGCCACTCACCTCGCCACAAGGGGTCCTCCCCGTCATGCCCTTGCAGGGGAGGGATGGGCAAACCCCCTCCCCTCCAGGGGTGAGGGGGGGGGGGGGGTGAGGAGTCGTATGAGCTCCTTTTTCAAGCCCCCCCCCGGGGGGGGGGGGGGCTCTCCTGTCAGGCCATTACGGGGGCAGACGATCTGCATGGGACCCCTCCAACACCCGTCGGTTACCATCCAACACCCGTCGGTTACCATCCAACACCCGTCGGTTACCCTCCAACCCCCGTCGGTTACCCTCCAACCCCCGTCGGTTACCCTCCAACCCCCGTCGGTTACCATCCGACCCCCGTCGGTTACCATCCATCACCCGTCGGTTACCATCCAACCCCCGTCGGTTACCATCCAACCCCCGTCGGTTACCATCCATCACCCGTCGGTTGCCCTCCAACCCCCGTCGGTTACCATCCAACCCCCGTCGGTTGCCCTCCAACCCCCGTCGGTTACCATCCAACCCCCGTCGGTTGCCCTCCAACCCCCGTCGGTTACCCTCCAACACCCGTCGGTTACCCTCCAACAGCCGTCGGTTACCATCCAACAGCCGTCGGTTGCCCTCCAACACCCGTCGGTTACCCTCCCCGACGTGGGGACCAAAAACCAAAAAAAAATGACAATGGCATTTTTGAAATCAGGGCGTCACAAAAGTGGTCCTTTGCCCCCCTTTTTGATGAAAAAAAAATTGCAAAACATTTTCGCCAAAATCAAAAAAGGGCCGAAATCAAGGCCTCTGACACAAAAGCCCCATTTCTGACCCCCCCCCCCCAACCCCCCAACCCGGGGTCCAGGGGGCTCAGACGACCCCTCCCACTTCTGGGGCAATTCTCCACCCGCCTTGACCCCCCCCCCCCCCCCCCGAGCACATGTCTGGGCATGACGAGGCCGTGGCGGAGGCGAGAGGGACCGCAAGGGAGGGGGGGGGGGGGGGACCTGCATGTCCGCCAGCCCGCGCGCACGGTCCTGCAGGTCCCGCCGCAGGGTCTCCAGCTCGCCCTCCAGGTCCTGCTGGCGCTGCCGGCCCGTGAGCAGGGCTGCGTTGCGCTGCGCCTCGGCGTTGTCCCGGGCCGCCTTGAGGTCCATCTCCAGCCGCCGGATCTCGGTATCTTTGCTGTCCAGCAGGCCTCCCTGAGGGTACACAGTCGAGGAGGGTCGCAGGGGGTGTCCGGGAGGGGAAGCGAGCGAAAAGAGTGCCTCCGAGTTTTGCGGCCTCTCGACGGTCTGCCAGTATACGGCGGTGGGTGGGTCACCAACAATGCACAAAAGGCAGAGGCGGGGGGGGGGGGGGAGGGGGCAGGGGAGTATGAGAAGGGGGCGAGGGGAGGGGGGGAGTATGAGAAGGGGGCGAGGGGGGGGGTATGAGAAGGGGGCGAGGGGGGGGGGGAGTATGAGAAGGGGGCGAGGGGGGGGGTATGAGAAGGGGGCGAGGGGGGGGGGGAGTATGAGAAGGGGGCGAGGGGAGGGGGGGAGTATGAGAAGGGGGCGAGGGGAGGGGGGGAGTATGAGAAGGGGGCGAGGGGAGGGGGGGAGTATGAGAAGGGGGCGAGGGGAGGGGGGGGATCTGGGACCCAAAAGTGTGTGTACCAAAAATGGTACACCCGACCAGATTTCCCCACACCCCCCCCCCCCCAAAAGTGATATCCAGTTTTAGGGGATAGAGGCCTCACAATCAAAAAATCCATTGCGGGATGGTCTTATTGGGCAAAATAATGATTTTACAAGGGGTTGGACATCCAATATCATGCCTTGGGGTATGCTACGCGAATGACCCCAAAAAAGGGGGGTATACGCCGCTCGCGCCTGCGCTTGATCTAACAACCTCTCTTCGAGGTGATTTCCATTTTTGAGCTGCCGAGGCCAGAAAACTGCATAAGCAGGTTGTGTGCCCTAGACCCCTTGGTACCCCCCCGAAGGAATGCTGAGTTAATGCACGTGGGCACAAGACGCGGCCAGCACAAAAACGCAGAAAGAAAATCGGCTCGTCAGTGGCCTAACAGACCATAGGTACCTTTCTGTCACAAGAGCGAGACACAGAGGTGCCAGTGGGCAGGCCACCAACACGCGAAGCAATGGGTCGCAGCGGTACGTTGAGAACCACCGCCAAGCTGGTACCATCGGACCTGAGTTGTTAACTACAATCGACTTCACATATAGTGGGAAACCGTGATCCCCCCTCCCCCCGGGGGCAGAGCCCCGTTCGGATGAGTTCACAGGGATCCAGGAGAGGAGAGAAAACAGAGAGGACAGGAAAATCGTGGCACCAGTCTGCACATATGGCACTGCATGGTCCCGGGTGTGGCATGTGCCAAGAGGCATACGCCGCAGGAGACCACACTGCATGTGCCTGGAGCCAACGGCGAAGGCGGAAGAAAACAGTGTCCCGCGTAGCTGGCAAAAAGTATACGACGTGGCAGCACCAGGCGAGGGTGCTGTCGACGTCCCAGGGTGTTCTGCTGATTATTCGCGGGACCGCCGAGTGTAGCGCGCGCAAAACTGTTGACCGCGGGTACCCGGACAAGCAGGCTAATTGCGCCCAGGAAGCAACACTCAGGAGGCAGCTCGCCCAGGTGTGCAGAAACGGGTGTATGTTGAGGACAGCACTAACGATGATGTTTGATATATGCTTGTGTGCGTGCGCTGGTGGTGACTGCAAGGTAACAGTGTACTTGAGGTGCCATGCGCTGGTGAGGCCAGAGGGCTGAGAATAAACCAGTGGGGGATGGTCACCGTGAATGTGCACTGTGAAACCCATTGCTGTGATGGATGGCTGCATGCACGTCCCTGCACATACCCGATTATCGTCGGTCATGCAATCACAGAGGACGGGGAGGGACCACGTTTCCGACAGCACGTCACAGACATGTTGCATTTCTGTAGAAGCTGTCGGCCCACGGGCGCCAAGGAGAACGTTGTCCCGGAATTGAGCCAGGGATATCGTGTTACCTCGTGGGGTAGACCACAGTGGGTGTCCACGGGGTGAAAAAGTGAGCTGTCCTAGCCGCCTCATCAGGTCCACTCGCGTTTTGGCTCCCCACACTGAGCGCAAATCCGCACTTTGGGCGCTAAAAGGTCCTCCCATTGGGATGGCACCTGTCCTGGACCATAATCTGCCTGATGCCTGGGTGTAAGTGTCAGTTAACAGGGAAAAATACACGAGATTCTCCAGGTCTGCGTGAGTCATGTGGAAGAAACGAGACGTAGTGCCTACACCTGCACGGTCCAGCTGTTTGTTATCGCGGTGTATGCTCCATACCACCTCCTTTGCATTCCAACGGCGCTTAGCAGCGAGCCATTTAATAGCTGCCGACATGTCCTGCATGACGGACAGGGGGGTAACATTGTTAAACTGGCCTGAGCAGTCGCACTCTGCAATCTGTGTGCATCCCCAGTCACTGAGGCCGTGTACCCAGGGCTGGAGGTCGCATATCCTGAGGACTAAAAAAGAGGCAGTGATTTCTTCCACTAGCAGGCGCAAAAAGAGTGTGAAAGCACGCGCTGCATTGCGTAGATAGAAACGCTGGATTTGCGGCCGGACTATCGCAGCGATGGGCCTCCATAGGATCATCCCTTTAAGGAGCGATTTGGCTTTGCCGAGTAAGTACAAGAGGGGGACACAGCGTGAGGGGTTGGCGGGCCATTTGTTTTGGCGGATAATGCGGTGCAGGGAAGACAGTATCTGGTCTGTGTTGTCCAGGGACTGTGCACTGTACTTTTCCTTTTCCAAAAACGCAATGGTCTGGTCCCATACCCACTGGCGACAGAAGGCGAACAGCATTGTTTGTGCCTTGTCTGCGGACCGGATACATGCGACAGCACTGAGACTGTCTGCGATGGTGGTGACGCGGGTACGGAGCAGGGGGGGGCTGTCCCAATCTGTTTCCGGTAACGCCTGTCTGAGGGTGATCTCCGTGTATGTGTGTGCAACGTGTAATGTGCGCGCCAGGTCATGTAAGCCAGTAAGTGCACGCTGCCGAGACTTAGCGCCAGAGCATGGGAGGGGATCCGTTCCACGGAGTGGGGCTCCGTTGTGGAGGATGTGTACCGGCAATAGGGCATAGTGACCGCCCACGTCGCGGACTGTGCCTGCCTGAGTCCAGGTGTGGAGGTGTTCGGGAGAACAGAAGCATTGGGGGCGTGTGGGTGCTTTCTCGTGTTTGTTGGATGGTCGCTCAAACGCGCGACGTACATTCAAGGGGGCAGATGACACTATGCGGATGTGTGCGCGCACCGCCTGGCGTTCCCATGCTGAGTATGTCGTCCCGCGGACCATTTGATTGATGATGGTTGCAACACTGGACCGCTGGTTCGGGGTGACATATGGGATGGTGACATTGACGGGACGGCAAAGGGGGATGTTCAGCTGAGAAGCAATGCGCTGGATGTCTTTCTGTAGTATGGCCGCCCGTGCGTAATCCCTGTTCACGCGCGCGATGTGTGCCTGACGTAACGTGGTTTGTAGCTGTTTTGTGTGCTGCGCGCCGGGTGGCTGGGATGAGGTGGCATTGGGCAGTGCGGGTGCTACGTCGTTCAGGGCCCATTTCTGGACCGTGTGCCACCAGGCTCTCTCACGGTAGCAGCCCAGTTCGACGTTGTCTGACAGTTCGACGGGGACGAGGGTCCAGTGGAGTTCAGTTGTCTGTTTCAAGACATCATGGAAGCTTGAGTCTTCCGTACCGGCGAGTGACGTAGTAGTGTGCTTCCGGAGTCGTTGGGTAGTGGCTTGGGTTGTCTTGCCCGCGTAACAGCACAGTAGGAAGGTGTGGACTGCGATGTAGACCAGGATGGTTGGGGGGGTAACGGATGTATGCCAGTCGTGTGTGCGTGATGTGGCGCGGAGCATGCGGATCAAGGGGTGTGATTCATATGGAAGGTAGGCGACACGTGTTTGGAGCAGTGATGCCCACCGGCCTAAGTCTTTGGAATCCAGGGCCTGACGCATAGCTCTGCTGTACGCTTTGTACAGGAACTGTCTGTGCGGGTGGGGACGCCACAGTGTGGAATAGCCGTGGTGGTGATGCAGGAAGTAACAGTGGATTCTCAGGCGCTGTGTGTTTGTGAGGTGCTGTATCGTGTGTGGGGCGGCGTACAGGTACCAAACATGTTGCTGAAACCGGGCAAAGGCTGATGGAGGTGCGAATGGAGGCGGTAGTGCTGTCTCTCTGAGGACCCAGCTACGTGACGTGATTCTGGACTGGTAATCAGCTGGAGTGTCAGGGTGACAAATCAGGATGTGGGATGTGGGAGTAAGCGGTGCGTTCCATTGGGACCAGGGCGCGGTAGGCGTGTGGTACGGTTCGTACGCGAGTGCTTGCACGTGTGTCCAGACATTGATGGCATCAAGAACACTGCAGAGGTACCGGACGGTATGAGGTGGTGGTGTCGGTACACGTTCAGCCGTACTGTGAGAACGGACCATTTGATACAGGGGTGTCTGTTGTGTGTAGTGCTGGGTGGCGATGTTCTGCAGTGTAGGGGGGTGGGTGAGCAGTGGTAAGAAGGGGTGCATGTGACGCGCTGCGAAGGCAAACAGTTTGATTTGGCCTGGTTCCATGTGGAACTGAGATAAAAGGAAAGATGTCGGGCCGGTTGGGAGATCCAGTGGATGATATGTATAAGTTTCCTGGAACGGTTGGTGCTGTGTGGCCTGGCACACATGCTCCGCCAGAGCAAGTTTTTGCTGCACGAGTGTGAGTTCATACAATATGTCAATCAGTGACGGGTCGTCCGCAGACTGTTTAAAGAAGAGGAGGAGGCAGAAGCCGTTGCAGGACCCTTAGGGGCATGAGCAGAGAAGATTAAAGGGGGCACCCGGGCACCACGGAGGAGCGTGCGGAGGCCTGCATGTAGTGCGCGTCGCGTGGTGTTTGCTGTAGAGAGGGAATCCAAAGTAGTTTTCATTTCTTCAGTGCTGTGGACAGTGACCCATTGTTGCAGACGAGACATTTGAGTGTCAGTCCATTCGGTGAGAAGGGCGTCCAGGAGTTCCGTGTGCCAAGCAGAGGTTGTGTTGTCCGCAGCCAGGGGCTCTAAATCGACCCACCATCGACGTGTACTGCTGCTGCTGGAAGGGCGCTTTTTGGCTGGAGTCGTTGGGGGTGCTTCCCGATCTGTCCCTGACCGTTTGCCGGTAGTACGCGCCGCTGGCATATCTTCATCCTTATCATCGTCACCGAAAGCCAGCTCTGGGCTGGAGTCGACACTGTGAACGAGGGCTAACGGGGAGGTGTCGGATGGGCGGTCGAGATCTCGCTGGAGAATTGAGTCGAAGTGTTGTTTCACCGGGGACCATTCCGCGTCGATGAAGTCTTGAAATTGCTTTTTATGAGGCTTCCACTCCTTATCTAGGAACTCCTGGAAAGTACTACGTGTTGTTTCTGCCTGTTGGAGCTGTGGTTCTGCAGCAGTTTTGAAAGACATCAGGACATTGACTTTGGTATTGAGCGTGGCAAGATCCTTTTTACAGTCCTCTATTACGCGGTGTGAGGTCTGGGCGCCTTAACATCCTGCTATAGTTGTTGAATGGCAGTTGCCTGTGACTCATGATCGGCAGATATGGTCGCAATTTTGGCATTCTGTTCACTTTGCACCTGAGGTAGTCGTCGGAGACACTCTGACATTGAATGGCCGAAGATCCCGCAGTGTAAGCAACCTCGTTGGACCCCATCATCAGGTGGGAAGTGGACAGGTGGGTCTTTTGTTTCGCACTTTGCTGTTGCATGGCTGCTATTGCCGCATCGGAGGCACCACAGAGTATTCGCTGGTACTGCTGCTGACGGCGTCTTCACTGCTTTGTCGTAGTCAGGACATGCTCGCATCCAGTGCTCCGTTGAACCGCAGATGAGACACGCGCCCTTTTGTTTTCTCTCCTGTTGAACTTTGCATTCATCGGACCAGTGAAGTTCGCCGCATGTCCAGCATGGATCTTTGGGTGGTCCGCGTCCTCTGGGTTCCGTACCAGGTACAGCGTCGCTTCGTTCCGGGCACTCGAAGGCTCGGTGACCACCGCGGTGACAGTGGGAGCAAATAGTGGGCCTGCTGAACTTTGGGGCCATGGTGGTATGTGTGAGAACGGGATGGGGGGCGCGCGGGATGAGAGAGAAAGGTTGTGAAGTCAAAGCAGTCGACAAAGCAGATCAGCCAAACGGAAGCTCCACTGAGGAGAGAGGCCAATGGCTTGAATTCCCAGAAGGAATGCTGAGTTAATGCACGTGGGCACAAGACGCGGCCAGCACAAAAACGCAGAAAGAAAATCGGCTCGTCAGTGGCCTAACAGACCATAGGTACCTTTCTGTCACAAGAGCGAGACACAGAGGTGCCAGTGGGCAGGCCACCAACACGCGAAGCAATGGGTCGCAGCGGTACGTTGAGAACCACCGCCAAGCTGGTACCATCGGACCTGAGTTGTTAACTACAATCGACTTCACATATAGTGGGAAACCGTGATCCCCCCTCCCCCCCCCCCACACCCAAATAGGGTGAAAAACACATGAAGAGGGTCCAAAACATGCTTTACATAGGAGATTTGATCATTTTGGATGGTCAAAGTATCAAAAAAATCAGTTTCGGAAATTTCCATTTTTGAGCTGCCGAGGCCAGAAAACTGCTCAAGCAGGTTGTGTGCCCTAGACCCCTTGGTACCCCCCCCCCCCACACCCAAATAGGGTGAAAAACACACAAAAAGGGTCTAAAACATGCTTTACATAGCATATTTCATCATTGTAAGTGGTCACAATATCAAAAATTGTTTTTGCAAAAATTTTCCATTTTTGACCTGTAGAGGGTGGAAAACTGCTGAGCAGTTTGTGCACACCCCAAATGCCATTGAACCACCTACAAACAGCAATTTGAAGCTTTTGGGGGGCCCATGGTTCGGGCTAGATGGGCCCAGTGGCCACTACGTGGGTCCCCATAGGTGCTCAAGCACCCGTATTGTCACCGAATGATCACCCAAACCCATCCTAGGGGCAACAGAAAGGGTTTCGGAAAAAGTGGAAATGTGAAAAACTTTCAAGTGTCACTGAACAGCCTACGCAACAGCAGTTTTGGGGCTTTCGGAGGGCCCATGGCATGGGCTACATAGGCCTAGCAGCCACTACGTGGGTCCCCATGGGTGCTCAAGTACCCGTATTGTCACCAAATGATCACCCAAACCAATCCTAGGGGCAACGGAAGGTAGTCATGAAAAATCGAATTTCAAAAAACCTTCACGTGCCACTAAACAGCCTATCCAGCGTGAAAACGGCTAAGTCCTCGTTGGGGAGGGGCCATATAAGGGGGGGGTGACTGGGGGTACCTGGAGTTGGGACCCGGGACCCCCGCCATGGGTTAGGGGGTTCATATACAAGAAAAAAGTTCTTCAGGACCCAGGTCCAAATACACACACAGCGGCCACAATACACAAAGAAGTTTTGCCCCCCCCCCCACCCCCCCCCCAAAAAGGGGTACCCCGGTGCGGGGGGGTACGGGGGTCAAAATCCAAAAAATCATTGGGGGATCATTTTTGGTCCTAAAATGATGATTTTACAGGGGGTTAAACGTTAGAAACCATACATTGGGGTATGCTAAGCGAACGACCCCAAAAAAGGGGGGTATACGACGCTCGCGCCTGCGCTTGATCTAACAACCTCTCTTCGAGGTGATTTCGGTTTTTCCAACGATGATCACTTTGGTTCAGAGGGGGGGGAGGGTTACCCCCAACTCCTCCGATGGTGTACCACCATTCTAATACTTCCCTGCCCCGGGGGGGGGGGGTCAGGATCCTGAATGGAGAAGAAGGGAAAGGACACGGCTCCTCAAGCACCTCCCTTGCTGCCCGGGGGTGCGCAAGACTACCAGAAGAACCGTTGCACTGCACTGACCTACATCAGGTTTGGCGATGCCCTTAGAACAGTGGGCAAACAGCGCAAGGGACTTTTCCCTAAGGCCCCTGATGACCATGCAGGGGCACTTCACGCTGCAGATCCGGCATGCGTCACCCCAGGGTCCTCCAGAGGGCCCCATCGCCCCACCCCAGCCAATCAGATGCAACATTCTCCACCCTTGCCCACGGGGCCCACGCACTCTGGCCACTGTCATGCCTGCAGCTTCTGCAGGACCCCCGCTTTACAAGGCGCTGCATGTGCAGCAGGGCCGCTGGCCATGGGGCAGGGATGCATTGGAAACCCGCCCCCCAGGGCGCCCAGCCTATGCCCAGCCACTGTCCCCCTGACGCCAAGTGCCGGCTTCAATGGCATTTGTAACTGACAGTAACCGCCCCCAACCGCTTTGGCAACCTCCTGCAACCGCCCATCCAACCGCTTCTGGGGCCGCCTCTGAGGTCCCTTCCGTTCTAATGCCGTGGGGGTCCCTTGTGGTGAGGGGTGTGAGTGGGCAGTGTGGCGCCACGCCCGGATCCCCCACACCCTTCAGCCCCTTCCGCATTTGCGTGCGTACGTGCGGCCCACCGCACGTTCCACGGTGCCCAAGGGGCTCACCTGCCGCGCGGCCTCTCGCGCCTGTGCCTCGTACTCGGAGATGCGGTCCGCCAACTTGTTGTTCTGCGTGCGGGCCTGGGCCAGAGCCTGCTCGGCTTCGCGCAACATGCGCTGCTGCTTCTCAGACACTTCGTCGTGATGCGAGTCTTGGACTTGAAGCTTGGCCTCGACTTTCATCAGCTGCAGGTGTACCGTCAGCAAGTGGGGTAGACAGGGGTTGCCATAATAAAAAATAAAAAAAAACTCGGAGTGTCCAATACGCCCTATGATGGCGGCCGGTGGGTAACTGATGGCGGTTGGTGGGTAACCGATGGCGGTTGGTGTGTAACCGATGGCGGTTGGTGTGTAACCGATGGCGGTTGGTGGGTAACCGATGGCGGTTGGTGGGTAACCGATGGCGGTTGGTGGATAACCGATGGCGGTTGGTGGGTAACCGATGGCGGTTGGTGGGTAACCGATGGCGGTTGGTGGGTAACCGATGGCGGTTGGTGGGTAGCCACCAAACATCAGAGAGTGACTGCCTTAGTGAAAAAAAAAAAAAAAAAGGCTGAGCGTCCTTATGGCAACCCCTGGGGGTAGAGGCCAGGGTGGAGGGGAGGGTGAGGTCTGAAGACGGGGGGGGGGGGCGGGTCACACAGCAGAGATGTACTGGTGGATGCCGGCCTTTGCCATTTCATGGGGTTTTGGTGTTTTTGCCTGTTTTTTTGCCAGCATGCCACACCACCTACAATTTTGCCACTGTTTTGTTCTCCTTTTGTCTATGCCCACTGCACAACTACCATGCTGGCCCCCCGTGGCCAGCCCTGCCCCCCACACTCTTGGGTCCCTCTGGGGTAACTCGCAACCGTCTACATCAGCTGTCCTAATTGGTGTAGTACGACGTAGGACCAGTTGCACAGTTTGGGCAAACTTGAGAAAAAGCCCGCGAAGAAATCTGTAGAGATGTTGGAACACACATCAGACCCACAGATGTTGAAGAATGTGTGCATGTCTTCTGACGCGGTTGCGCAGAAGGGGTGGTGCACCCTCGCCCCCAATTCAAATACTGTGGCTGTCTTGGTGGACCAACAAATTGGACGGACACAAACAGCATGACGGCTTCATTGACCTATGGTGATGCATTGTTGTGCATTCTCTACTGTGCTACGTCACAAAAAGGAAAGGGGGGGTAATTTTAAGTACTCAATTGTGCAGCCTTCACAATGCAGCGTCTCTGAAGTGGGTTTTTCGGGGCGGGGGGGGGGGGGGCGTCTAAACGGGTTGGCAGTAAAGGCTGTGGGCGCCAGACAGTACTTCCGGGTGTTGGTTTGGGTTTTCATGCTTTAAAGAAATGGGGGGGTTTATTAAGTGGGGGTGAATATGAAGTGGTGGGGCGGGATATTCAGTTGATATTAAGTATTCAGTGGTTCAGAGGGGGGGGTTGTGGTCCACAGTGTTACTAAGTGGCTGGTGCATAGTATTTGGTCGGCAGGGGGGAAATAAACCGTGGGAATTAAGTGGTTGGTGTATATTGAGTGCGAGGGTGAATCAAATTCGGGGGTGAATTAAATGGGGGGAGCGGGCCCAATGCAATAGACTCACCTCACAGAGGTTCCAAGATCAAAACCAAGCGTAGCAAACGCTACGTGCCCTCCTTTTGGGGACTACCCACGTACCATAGGCCAAGGGGTTACATGGCCCCTTGTAAAATCAAGTGGAGCCCCTTGTCCAATCCTTAACTAGTCCAAAGAAAAACATGAGTTCTTGGCCAGGGGGCCGCTAGATCCCCAGAACTGAAGACCCATCGTTGGTTGGGGGGCAGCAGGGATGGGAGAGAGAGGTCTAAAGATAAGGTGGGGGTGGCGCAACTGGGTTGGGCTTATTGTGGTCACAGTGCGTCCATCTAGACATCTTAGGCCTGGGAAATGTTGTTGTTTCGATATGGACCCACCAACCAATGGCAGGGTCCCAAGTCGTAGGTAGCCCCCATCAGCCCCACTGTTGTGCCCCAGTGGCCGTTTTCACCCTGAAGAATCGCAGCCTTTGGATGGCCCCCACCAACCCTTCAGCAGGCCTGGGTCATTCTTGAGTAACAATGCAGGCCCATACAAGCCATAGCACGAATGAGCCCCCTGCCGTGGTGCCCATTGGCCCCTGTTAGGGTTTTGTGGGGCCATCTTGCGCCATGGTGGGCGGAATTAGCCTATTGTCGCCACTGGGCGTCGATCGAGACCCAGGTGCCGTTCAACTTTCTTATGTATTGGCCCCCTCGTCAATGGCAGAGATCCTGGCTCATACCTCCAGGCAAACCAATCAGCCCCCTAAGGAGCTGATGTGGTGAGTGGCCGTGTTCAGGCGGAAGTGGGCATGGGTTGGCTGAAAACTTGCAATTTTGGGCACCCTGTGTGGTCACACACACCCCTCCCAGAGTCGCCAATCCTCGAACAACGGGTTGTCAGTTCAATTCTTGGAAGGCTTTTGACTCAAACGCTGATTGAAGGCCAAGCACGTCAAGGGAAGGCCCTCCAGTTGGTGAACTCTTTGCCTGCAGCTGCGACTGCAATGTGCTCATATGCTGTACCCAGGTCAGGTGGTTCACATGGCACCGGAATGCACCATCCAAATGCCTGCTCCAGTGCAACATAACACCGAGAGCAGGGATGTATTAGAAGGGGGGAGGAGGGAAGGGTCCAACGCAAAAACGGAGAAAATACTTTTTTTCCTGCCAAAGGGAAAATGTAGTTCGGAGGTGATAAAAATAACAAATCTGGAGTTTGAACCGGAGACTTTTAGCTTGGCAATTGAGTGTCTTACCAACTAGTATTATCTTTTTTACTGCAAATCTCTAAAGTTCATAGTGCAGGATTGCATAGGAATTTTTTCTCAAACCTTTTTTCACAAACAAAAGAGACATGTGCTTTTTTCTGCGAAGCACATTGAGTTCGTAATACAATGCAAGGGGCAGCATGCTCATTAGCGACATTCCGGTTCATTCAGATTCACCCAGGTTCACTAAGGTTCATTCAGGGTAAGGTTACAGGTTCACCAGGTTCACTCAGGTTCATTCAGGCAGGTGAAGGTGGGGAAGAGTCAAGAGCAGGCATACATCCCTGACCGAGAGGTTCCAGTCCCTAGGTGGTGGCCCCCAACAAGAGGGGAGGGGGTTGGGGGGGGGGGGTCATGCAGTTGAGGGGTAACACCACCACTCCTCCGGTACAAAATCTGTTCCCAGCCGCTTCTGTCCGCCCCCCAGCAGCCCACCAACCAACTGCAGCTGCCAGCCCTTGCCACCCAGCTGCTTTCCAAACCATCAGTAATCCCTTGGAAACGCTAATCCTGCGGCGCTGGCGGCATCTGCAGCGCGCAATTTGGGTAACTATCATGGAACATGGGAAATTGTTCCTTTTGTGGGCCGTTGGATGGGCAGTGGTCATCACAACATGTTTGTCCGTTTTGAGTACTGTGCCTTGCCCTTGTGGCCGTTTGACCTCCTTCCTTCACCCAAATTGAGGAACATTAATGCGGTGCTGATTACCCCACAGCCGATGCCCCTTCCCCTGCGGCGCCGCAGGGTTAGGGTAATTCCCCTTGGCAACCACTGGTGCAAAAACCTTGGAGCCCCTAGCCCCTCCAGTCAGCAGCCTCCTGCCCCCCATGCACATCCCTGATGGGGTTCAGGCCCACCTGCTCTGCCTTGCTCATGACTTGCGACCGTGCCTCCTCCAGACGGACGTGCAGCTGATCAATTGTGGTCCCTTGGGCTTGTCGCTCGGCCTCTAACGCCGCCACCTGAGGACAGCGTAGCGGTTTGGGTCACACGAACACAACAAGCGACATGCCCAACAGGCATCGGTCGGGTGAATGCTCAAGTGCCAGCAGATCAAAGATCAGGCAGGGGACAAGGGATGGATCTCATAGATACCGTAACCAGCATGCTACTCTCCCCAGACACACACACCTGGTGAAGGGGATCAGAGGACGAAACCGCGGAAGCACACCGTCAGTGAGGGCAAGAGTACGCGGGCACGACACTGATCACCAAAAACAAACTCATCAAGCCATTGAAGACAAAAAGTAGGCAAGGGCCTTTCTGCAACAGGAGTACAGTTTGAGGAAGCACAGTTATCACAGGCACTGCTGGTCACCTCTGGCACCTCTAACTGATTGGCCCTGATTAGCCTGGGGTTGTGAGGTTGAGACTAACTACCTGCAGCACTACTTACATGTCCACTCGTATCGCGGCGCAAATCTCTGGAGACAGGTGTACCCACCTGCTCACAGACACACATCCTCCCACTGTGGACACACGTGGTCAGGGTGGCGCACTGAGGTGGCATGGGAGAGTAGGAGGTTCCAGTCAGAGCACCAATGTCCTGAAATCCCATTTGGAGACAGGGAAGGGGGGAGAAACCATCTGCTGTACTTGTCCTCCGCCCAGTGTGCCTGGCGACGTATCCGGACACACACACACACACACACACACAATTTGCGATGCACAGCACAAAGCGTTGTTGGCTGAGTGAAAAATCCTCGTCAGTTGGTCATCAAACAAGACAAACAGAGCATGTCCGACGCCAATAGGCGCCTTTCTGCAGATGCATGAAGAAGAAGATGTTCAGCTGCAGCCCGCCTCAGCGTCAGCTTTGGAGCACACACACACACACACATCAACTCACATATATGCAGACATATATACAGCGTACATAGCTCAGTCATTGGCAGGTAGCAATTGGTGCCAGCAATCCTCTTTTTCACCCTTCACACACACACACACACACACACACACCGAGAGAAACCAACAAACCGACGACCAATGTGGATGAGCACAGGCAGGCGGTCAAAAGGCTCTAGCTTCAAAACACCTCATCAAGCCATCCAAACAGGGAAAGTCATGTGGCTAGGCGCCTTTCTGTAGCGAGGATGGGGGCATGGGGAGCAAGGTGGATGTTCGTCTACCCCTTGAGGTTGATTCATGTCAAGCCACCCCCCTGGGCACCAAACTTGCAAAGAGAGGGAGAGGGAAGATGATTCACCTGTAACCACAGCACCGTTTACATGTTGCTTCCAGATCTTGGAGACAAGCGTAACCGCCTGCTCACAGACACACACACACACACACACATACACACACAAACATGCACATATGTACGTGGGTACGTGGGTGTGAAGGAAGTGACCCATGGACTTGTGGGCAGATAGGTGTCCTCCGACATGTCACATTTGTGGATCTGCAGCACACAGGCAGCCCATGTACCAGGTCCTGTGGCACACAGGAAGCACATGAAGCCTTGAGACTGCCATGCAGACCACACCTTCTGATGCAAACCCATGAGAGCGCTGGAGTGCTCCTCCAGATGCTGCCGGTGCTTCTCTAACTCCGCGTTCTTTTCCAAAATGGCGCCCTGAGCGGTCTCGAGGTCCTTCTCGAGATGCGACTGTTTGTTCCGGAGGCCGGCAATGGTTCCCTCGGCCTCACGCAGCTTCTGCAGCTTGGCCTCGTACTCCACCTCTTGCTTATGATACTCCTGGTATCACCAAGAGAAGGCACCAAAGGCATGGGCAAAGCACTTCCATCGGAAAGGGACACAGACTTCTCGTCTCCGACTTACCCCCATTACAGCCGCTGAGGTATACTGTCAGTATTCGACTGAGAAGACTGAACAACGGCCACTGGGCCCTGGCTAATGCCACATAAGCGACAGCGGCAACCAACAGTTGGTGTCCACTGCCTGCCATAGACTCACGTACAGTGTACAGCGTACACAACAGCACAAGCCACGCTAAGTGACAACAGAGGGATTCACACACACACACACACAAACACACCCACCCACTCAGCAGACAGAGACAAACAAACTCGTCAGGCAGTGCATGTACATGTGCACAGGGCCAGGGCCAGGGGCAAGGCCAGGGCCAGGGCCAGGGGCAGGGGCACAAACTCACATAAAGGACTGCCATCCGGTTGGGTATTAAGCGGCAGCAGTAGGGGCAGCGATCGGGCATGCGTGTGCATCGATCCTCGTCTGCCTCGATCCTGGTTCCCCCCGTTCCCTCCGTTTAGTCTATAGTGTGCTTTGCAAAGAAAGGGCGTCCAGCAGTCGGCGGGCTCAAAGCCATGAAATCCCACTTCGCAACTGACATCCCTGTGCGAACCTCCCTCCCACCCCATCTTCACTGAGGCCCCCCCATCTTCACTGAGGCATATCTTGCACGCTGGTGCACAAGGTGCACCTGCAGGAAGCATTAGATGCGGTGCAACTGGTAGCTCTAGAACACCTCCCTTTCGGTGGACAAGGCTGCCAGTCCCGGGACACGCGGAGGCGATGGGTGCGATTCTCGGGGGTCTGTTGTGTGGGTGGCCAATCACTGACGAGGCTGCTCTCCATCACAGATGATGTGGCAAGTGTCACACAGGGCCAGGCAAGTGCCACCCGTCTCAGAGTTAACCCGGCTGTGGTGTGCTGCATTCCCAGGCACTGTGCCGCTTGCGTTATTGGTGGTGTCAGATGTTTTGTTGGAGGGGAGGGGGGGAGGGGGGGGGGCCTAATTAAGGTGAGCTGAGAGAAAGTGCAGGTGGCACCTTTGATAGACAAACCCTGTTTAACATAGCCCTCTACCAAGAGCTGCTGGATTGCAACCACTCGAAGGCACATACCTTTAAAAAGGAGTGGGACGGGAAGACAATGCAAGATTGGTCTAAAAAACGAAACGCACTGTCGGGGCGAGGACCGACTGCATTTTTGCTTTTCGGAGCGTTGTCTGCACATAGCACGGCATCAAGAAAGTGTTGCAGGTGACCAAGCCGCACAACGTCCTTGACGAGGCAACAGACACCATGCATCAGCGGCATGGGGGATGGGGGGGGGCAGACTTGCCACTAGCGTCTGCCAAGCCCGCCACAACCAAGCGGCTCTGGGCACTACCGAGCCATGCACCGGATGCAACAGGTTCCAACTGAGTTCTGGATGTGGGTGGGGCAAATGTTACTGAGTAGTACACGCAGTTCCCTGCCGGACGCTAGTGGCATGTCTGGTGGGGGGTATGGGTATGTACCACAAAATCTGGCGGGAAGAAAATTGCTTTGCGGGGGGGGGGATGGCACGGAGACCCATTTGCCCAACCCCCCCCTCCCCCTCCTTGGTCGCCGTGCCGGGAGGGGGGTTTGGGCTGGGGCTGCCCTTCCTGCCATGCCGGGGGGGGGGGGGGGGGTCCGACCTCAACATACATGGCTCAAAATGATCCCCACGTCGCGCTGATCATTTTGACTACACATATGTGGGGGAAAATTTTTGAGTGAAAAAAATTTTTCCAGGCCAAAATTTGCGTTCCGGCGCCTTTGGTGGCAACAACCGTCCTTACACAAAACAAAGGGCCCGGCACGGAAGCCCATTTCTGGAACCCCCCCCGCTCCTTCGCCGGGCGCCCATGCCGTCCCCCCCCCCCCGCAAAGCAATTTTCGGGCCGCCTCATCAGTGTGACCCGAGGAGCATCCCGCATTGTTGAGGTATATCATATATTATGGCGGCATCAGCACACGTGTCAACAATCTGACCCATCCGGACACCCACAAAAAAGCTGTCAGCGCATTTGGCGCCACCGTGCAGTGACGGCCAGACCTGCCGCTAGCACCCAGCCTGGTACCATGGGCTGGATGGGAGCCAGGTGTGGGCTGGGATGCCGTCAGCAATATCCCGCCTGCATCTTATGCTGGACCCGATCCTGCCCAATGTCTTCTGAGTATCCAAGCGCAGGCGCCACGCATTGCGACCGCCTTCCTCAGCACCCCTCCTTGCCCTCGAAGAAGCGCACCCTTTCAGTCATCCTCTACCCCGGCCCGCATGAAATGCATGCCCCCTTCGCCTGTAGTCCATGACAAAGGGGGGCGGCACCTCCATCTGAGCCAACAGCTGGTCATAATTTTTCACCCCGTCCTGCAGCAGGCGGTTCTGCTGCTGCAGAGCGTCGATCTGCTCGTTCTGGTCCTGCAGCTGCTCAGTGTACTTGAGGATGTGCTTGTGATGGGTCTCCTGGATGTCCGAGTACTGGGTCTTGAGGAACTCGGTGTTCTCAGACGACTGCCTCATGACGTGCTATAAGCGCAAAAGGGATGGCACGTGCTGTGAGCACAAATGCGATGGCACGTGCTGTGACAGCGACCCTTGCTGGCGCAAGCGGACCCAGAAGACGGGGAGAGAGGGAGGGAGGGAGGGAGGGGGAGGGGGATGTGCTGCGACAATTTCGCAGTAGTAATTTTGCTGCGAGATATTTCATGGTGGTTGCCAAAGACGTGGAAAATTTGCAGACCTCCTCCAGTGCCACTCACCACATCTACCACAGGACATCAATTGGGTCAGATCCGGCGCAAGTCAAAAGCACGCAAGCAATGCTGACGTGACAAACAGGCCCAGCGCTGATGCTGCCTCCTGCTAACCCAGCTTACCAGGCACGAACATCCGGCACAGGCACCGGCAGAGGCAGAAGCATAGGCACAGGTAGAGGCCAGGCGAAGGCACGTCATGCATCACACATGCTCCCACCCATCAACACAGGACCTGGACGCTCTGTTTACTCTCGGAGAGGTCGGCCTTCATCCGGTCCACATTGGATTCCAAGGATTTGACTTGGAACTGCAGCGTCGCGATCGTGGAGTCCTTTTCAAAGACCTTTCTCTCCACCTCTCTCAAATTTTCTGTTGCCTGCTCCAGCTTCCCATTGAGGACCCCGATCTCCGCTGGAGACACAAAAGAATGGTCCGTCGCAAGACATGGCGGTCGCTTGGCATCCGCTCGGGCGCCCCATCGTACCCTCTGCTTCGAGGTTCCAAACACAGAGACCACACAGTGCCAGCGGCCCCTCGCAATGCTCAGTGTGCACACTCGCTTGACTCACGTTTGGTGCATGGCACTCAACTGTTTAACGTTGGATGGATGTGTGTGGCATGAGACTTGCGGGTGTGTTCCGAGGCACCGTGTTGCCATGAGCAGCATCGACTCTTCACAACTATGATCCAGCCAGGCCTTGGCTTACTGATGCTGGGGGGATTGATTTGGGGCCTTGGACAACCCCCCCCCCCCACCCCCACAGTAATACCAACCACCTGCAGCTGATCCCCAACCGCATGTTGGTCAACGTTTGTCGAACGCAGGGCGGTCCTTAAGAGAGAAAAAAAAAATGTTCCGAAACGGCAGTTTTGCAAAACGACCGTGTGTAGCTCATATGTTCAACCATGGTTGGTGGCGATCGGCGGTTGGCGGCTGGCGGTTGGCGCTTGGCGGCGGTCAGTGGCAGTTGGCAGCGGTTGGTGATTGGTGGTTGGTGGCGGTTGGCAGTTGGCGGTTGGTCGCTGTTGGCAGTTGGCGGCGGTTGGCGGTTGGTGGTTGGTGGCGGTTGACGGTTGGTAGCGGTTGGTGGTTGGCGGTTGGTGGTCCCTGGGTGCGGTCCTCAAGGGCGGTCCTTAGCAAAAAAAAAAAATTGGGTTCCTGAGGGACCGCCCTGGTCGAACGGCCGTCTCGTGACTGGTGTCCCTTGAACGCCAACTGCGATTAGCGCAGGACACAGGCGCTGGGGCGGGGAGGGGGTGGTTCGGGGTGAGAGGATGACACAGGCGCTGGGGCGGGGAGGGGGTCGCGGGGCAGGGCGGGGGGGGTTGAGAGGGGGTGGCCAATTGCACTGGGCTCAGCGGAGCTCCTGGAGTTGGGGCGTATGGTGCTGTTGCTTTGGCAACCTTTCCAGGGTCTGGGGCCGTGGACCACGAGTCACATGGGGCGGGGGGGGGGGGGGGCATAGACCACTATCATCTGGACCCTACACCACCCCCCATGCTGCCAGAAGGACGGAGCCCCAGGGCCATCCTCGTGGGGACAAAACTTCCCAGCGTCGCACTGACAAAATAGGATGCTCCCTGTTCCCCTCCAACCGCCGTCAGTTACGCGCCAACCGGGCGCCATCCATAATCGCTGTCCCTGATGGGGGTACTCACGGACCTTCTTTGCTTGCGATCACGCTGGGGAGATGGGCGTCCCCAGACTTGCGGGATTCCTCGGAGCTCAGGCGGAAGCGGAGGGCATCGATCTCCTCCTTGTCCTTGCGCTTGGCGAGCTCCAGGGCCTGCAGCTGAGCACTGATCTTGTCACGTTCGGTGTTTGACGACTCCAACGCATTCAGCGTCTCTTGCCACTGAAAGTGAAGCCGTCGCAGGGTGCCCTGCAGCCCCAGGCAGTATTGCCCCAGGACCTGGCACTGCCTAAGCCCCAGGTTCAACGCTGCCCGAGCCTCGAAAACGCTTTACAGCAGGGGGGGGCGGTGTCTGAAGGGGGTTGGTGTCTAAAAGGGGGGGGGGGCTAATTAATTGGGATACATTGTTCTTTTTTGGGCCACAATGGGTCAGGTTTGCTTCACCGCAATTAGCTCCAACCGCGCCTGCCCCACGGTCTTCATTGCTCTCAGTTCAGTGTAACAGATCATTGTTCTCTGTGCTTGCTGTCCGAGTGTTCAATGGCTGGGGTTGAGGGCCAAGGTCCCTTCCTCCCTGCGGCACTGTACCAGGTCAGCTGTCGCCTGTTGGGCTGTAGGTTGGCAAACATGCAGCCAGGCTCATGCCCGTACGCCTGTTCTTTTTTTTGGGGGGGGGTACAGTATGGATGCATTTTAAATTGCGTTACATGTGTGGTGTGGAGCAGTGTGGTAACTTGACGCAGGTAAACAAAGATACACACCAACATCAACAAAGATAAAACAAAGGTTCTGCACTCAGTAACAACCCTGTTTGCATTTGGGCGGCACAGTGGGAACAGACCTTTGTTTCATGCTGCAGGCCTCAGAAATACCCAGGCGGGGTGGGTGGTAATAAACCCAGCAACGTACCCGTAATGCACCCAGTACCAGGAAAAATGGGGGGAAATGGAGGGAAATGGGGGGGAACATGGGGGGAAATAGGGGGGGAATGGGGTGTTATGGGGGGAGGTGCGGGCAAATAACAAGAATTGTGGGGATAGGGTGGACTGGTTTGGTTTCCCCAATTTCCCCCACTTTCCCTCATTTTCCCCTATTTTCTTCGGGAGCTTTCACCAATGCATCCCCCCATAGCCTTGTTGCCAATCAGAACCATGTTTTTCGACCTTTTCAGCCCCCAAGTTCCCCATTTTTCCATTGAGCATCCAAAATTTCCCATACTTTTCCCCATTTTCCCCATTTTTCCTAAATCAGCCCATTTCGGGGATAAGTGCTCGGAAACGTTCCGGAAACGGGTATTTCTGAGGCATTGCTGTGACGCAAAGCGATGTACAGCATTGTAATGTAAAATGTAATCAATCAGTGAGCAATGTAATCTCAATGCGCAGGGTAAATTGTGAATACATTGTTCATGTTTTTGGGATACATTGGTGAGACATTGAAAAACAAAATTGGGAGACAGTGGATACAACCAAATGAAACATTGGGATACATCTCATCCAGAAGACTGCTCCAGCTTGTGCAAAAATGGGTGCACTCCAAACCAGACTGTTGGACTCATACAGCGGGACGCAAGCCCCCCTGTCCAAACCATGTCATATCCATGTCACCTTTGTGTTGTTGACCACAAAGCCCTGCGGTCCCAAAACAACCTTGGCTGGGGGGGGGGGGGGGATCGCCGTACATTGGCAGTGCCGTGCTTGTGCAAAGCGCTGGGGGGGTGCAAGCGACACCCAGGGACATTTTTTGTGGAGATGCCCATGTGACATCGTTGGGAATGCACGCCAATTCTTGGGTGCAGAGGCACTTGGTCAGATACATTCTGCACAGCGCCTGGGCCCCGGCATGGGCATGGGGGAGGGACACAATGCAGGACAAGCACTTGGGTTTGCATTGGTACACAGTGGGGGCACAACGCATGACTACCGAGGCCCCTCTGCAGGGCTTTGGTAGAGCAAACAACCTACCCATCTGGCCTTTAACCCCCCCCCCCCCGCCTTTCCGTGCGTTGGCTCTGTGACTTCTGTGCTTGTTTTTGTGTCTGACTTTTGTGTTTGTGTCTTTGTCTTGATTTTACTTTCGTTTTTTTTGTTTGTCTCTTTTTGTTGGTTATGTTTATCATGTTTTTTTTTACTGTGTTGGTTACGGGGGAGGGTCACAAATCCTCAAAGCCAAGCCGTAGCCGTCCCAGTGCTCACTCCCATACAGCAAAGAAAGGGAAAAACCTGGAGGGGGGGGGGGGCAGAGAGGGAATAGCAGCTTAGTGTGGGAGGGTTGGTTGGGTGTGGATGGGACTGGTCATTCCATTCTCCATTGTGAAGGCCACTTTTCTGAGGGCCAAGACAAGGGGGAGGAGGAGGAAACAGCGTATGCTGTTACCCCACCGTAGCCAAGGATTAGACGGGTACGAACGTGGGAGGCCCTCTGTGCCTCCTCCACACGGTGTACGGCACGCAACGAAAAACAGGGATGCATCCCTAGGCCAGAAGGACGCCATCCCTTCACGCGTTGTTGGGCCTCCGACACAAGCAGGAACGGGCGTCCATGGATGGGGCACAGGACCCCTGTCCTGGGTGTCGGGGCCCGAAGTGCCACTCTCCATTTCCAAGCATGATACCAGGGGACAGTTGTATGGCATGGCCTATGCCCCACGGTTGTGTGCATGTGCCTCCTGCAAAAGGCTCCCTGCCAAGTCTTCACCTTCGAGCAGGCGGGGCTGGCACATGGAAGATCCTCAGGGCCTCCTTCGCGCACTAGCACCGTTTACCTAGGTCCGCAAGCACGCGCCCTGGATGGGAGGAATGGTTCCCCCATACGACCGTTGTATGGGACCTAAATTAACAGGTTGGCCATCCACAAATGGGTCTGGGGCTGCCTTATCGTGGGTGGGAGTTTCTATTCCTGGCAACGGTTTCCACTACTACCCGTTGGCTTGACTCCTTCCTAGTTGCATCGTGCCTGCTGTCTTACCGTTAGCTTGGACGTCCGGGAGTGATCAATCATGCATCTCACTGATTCGCAAGAAGCAGCGCCGCTCTAACGCAGTTTTGTGAAGCTAGGCGGGCATTTTGTTGCACCCTATATTCTGTTGGGGTTCATCATACATTCTCCCTCCAGTGGATGCGGGACAAATCGCGCGTGGCGAGTACCAAAGTGCTTGTTGAAAAATGCTCTGGGCATGTTGTCGTTCCGTACTCACAACCGGTGTGACCATACAGTGTTCCAAGTCATGCCAGATAGATGTGTATTCCTTCATAGTATTTGATGTTGGTTGCCACTTATACTTGCGGGTTGATTAAGTTGGGAGTTCATGACGGCGCAAGGAACCGGCGGCATGATTCGGCCAGAAAAGACACCCACTTGCTCCCCCCCTGGTGTTCGCCCCTAGGCCCGACGAAATACCAAGGGAGGTGGGGAACTGGAATCAGCCTAGATTTGTTCCGCTCCAAAATTGAAATAGGGGGTGGGTCCCTATTAATCTTCCCCAAGTTGAGCAAAGTTTTCTTCCAATTTAAGCAATATCTTCTGACCCCTCACATGGTCCCCCTTTGTTGGCCGGTTACCAGCATCCACAGGAGCACCGGGCCCCCACAATGCGTCAAGGTCGCCGATCCCAGGGTCTAGTAGGAGATGGGGTTGGGGGGGGGGGCTACAAAATATCCCTACACCCTACAAAATCTCCCTACCCCCTACAAAATCTCCCTACCCCCGGGCTTGGCCGGGGACATATTCCGCGCACTCCCAAACTTGGGCACCGTATGTGTGAAGAACCATCACCTGAGTCCGAAGCGCCCAAAATAAAATGCCACGGGGAACCCTGTCCATGGCATTGTGTCCCACACCACACCCCATCCACACAGCCCTGCCCCATGTCGCGCCCAGGCACACACTTGTCTCTCGACGCTGTTCTTCTCCAGCTCAAGTTTGTCCATTTGGATGTTCATCTCCCGCACCCCAGACTTCTCCACATCCACTTCACTGCGCAGCTGTTCGTTCGCCGTCTCCAGATTCGCTCTGACCTGCTCCAGCCGGCTGATCTCTGCGATCTTCTGCTGCACCTGCACAACGCAATGCCCAAAGGCGAGACAAACAACGTCGTTTCATAAAAGGGGCAGAAGTTGGTGATGATTTTGCGATGGCGGAGGGCAGCATCGGGGCCTGGGCTCTGTTCTGTGGCTCTGCTGCTCAGCTCGGACCCTCCCACAAGCCTTCCCTCTGCGGTCTCGTGCCCGTCGGGCGGGTTCTCGACGTCCGCAGGGAGGGGGGTCAATAGACGCCCCTGGCCAGACCCCCCCCTCCCCCGAAAAGGGGCTCAATTCATGGGGCCGCCAAAACCCAACTCGGGACCGCCCACCTGGGCCGCAGAAGTTATCCGAAACAATTGAAAATGGCATTTTTGGGATCAGCGCATCACGGGAGCCCTGAAAAGTCATCATTTGCCGTGTGTCCGGTGCCACAAAAAAAAAAACATTGACCATTGTACCCCCGGAGGGGATTTCTGGGGGCCTTCAGCTGGTGACTGAGCAATGGCCCTGTGCATAACGCCTCATTCTCAGACCCCCCGTGTGACATTTCGTCCTTCGTTGGTTTCCTTACGGGGCCCTGCACAGTCACCCGGTCCTCCACTCCGCAGAGTGCGTCGGGGCATCGGCGTCCGCTCGGCCGTGGGGCCGGTGCGTGCTGCTGCGGTTGTGTGTGCGTGGGGCCCAGTACTTGGCCTGCGGCGGCTGCTGCGGGGCTCATCCTCATCATGTCCGGGGCCCCGGACAGTCACCCATCCTTCCCCACGTGAAGTGTGCCGGGGCATCGTTGCGTGCTGGGCCATGGGGTTGGTGCGTTTGGCATAGTTTGCGTGTGAGTGGGGCCCAGTAGGAGCCCCCCCTGCTCAGTTTTCGGGGGCTCTATCGCCCTCGAGTTGAACACGCGACGTCCCCTTCTGGAGTCAGACCATCGCCCTCTGCTCCAGCGGCTCAGAGGGCACTGGACGTTGAGCCCCGGCCGACAGCATTCACGGGTTCAAGCCTCCCTGGGCTCCGCCGGTGGCCGGAGTTGTGGCGGGAGGAGCTGGGGGGGGGGGGGGGGGCTGGACTGGGCTGGGTGTGGGGATGCAGTGTGCCCCGTCTCATGCATGAGGCGCACGGGTAGGGTCAAGCACCAGGTGCGATGCCCACCGCACACCGACCAGGGAGGTGCTTATCCACAATGGGGGGCGGGGAGGGGGTTGGCACAAGGCCTCGGTATCAGATTGTTTGCCTTTGGCGGCGCCGATTGGCCTCTCGCCACTGCTCATTCTGACCCTCTGTGGCCCCGAACGTGTTTTGGTTGTGTCAATGGAGCCCCCGGATGACTTGTCCTGTTTGACTACTCCGGGGGTCGGCCGTCCCGGAGACGGGCTGTTGCCCGTGCCGCTGACCAGGGGCATCCAGAGGCACCCTCCGAGTCCATGCGGGGGTTTGCCGCCTCCAGCACTGACTTGAGCGCGCTGGGGGTGTGCCTCTGCGGGATCATTTTCCTGACAGGGGCTTCTAACAACCACAAAGGGGGGGGGGGGCTGATCTGACCCCCCAGGCCAAGACACCCACACACCCAAACCCAAAAAACGTCCTCTGGGGAAGTTTTGAAGCAACAAGTACACGAAAAGTACACTTTTGTTTTGCCCTCAGCCCCCCCACTTCCCCCCCCCCCCCATCCCACAGGCCAAACACTCGGCACAGCCCCGATGCCGACACACACCTCCATGAGGTGATTGCGGCCCATGTCCTCGATCTTCTCGTCCTTGTGCCGCAACTGTTGGCTGTGGATGGCTTTGGCGGAATCCAACTCCAGTTGCATGCGGTCTAGCTCAGACTGCAGGTCCCTCTGCCTGCTGCTCTGGACTGCCTCCAGCCTGGGAATGCGCCGCGGCCAGAGAGGTATGGCAGAGGGGTATGGCCCTCACTGTCACAGGCACATGCACACATGCAGGCCCGCAGTACGCGTCGCCTGCATGTGTGCACCAGGCCATGGGTGGGCAGGCAACTGGTGGGGGGGAAGGGGGTGGATACAGTCCCTCTGGCTAGATCCCTCTCCAAAAAAAAGGCTCAATTTACGGGCCCCTCAAAATCCTGCCAAGATGGACCCCAAGCCCCAGAGCTGACCCGGACCCAAAATGGGGCAAAAAAAAATTAAAACTCGGATTTTTGGAATCAACGCGTCGAGGGGGTTCAGAAAAGTCATCATTCGCCATGTATTTTTGGTGAAAAGAATACTGTGCAAACTTTTGAATTTCGCGGAACCCTAATTTTTGCGCAGGCCGATTTGATTTTTTATGCAAAAATATTGCGCGTACAGCCAGAATTTGGAAAAATTAATTTATTTTGCGATTTTTTTTGCAAATTTCAATTTTTGCGCAGCTATTTGACCCAAAAAATATTTCTTTTTTTGGTTTTTTTTTTGCGCATCTTGCGCAACCAAATTCTTTCATACAAATGATCATGCTCTTCGTGAATGGATGCTTTTGAAGGCGCTCTGGTATGATGATGCTGCTTGTCCCCGGTCCCAAGGTCCCAATTTCTGCACCTACCAGCCCCTGCCGCCATGCCGGGAATTTCTAAATTTGGTCTGATGCTTGTCACCAGTTTCAAGGTCCCAATTTCTACACCGCAACGTGGGAAACACATGCACAAAATCCGACCTTCCGGGACACAGAAACTGGGACTCACATGCACTGTTGGTTTTCCCCATATGTGACCATCAATATAATGAGACACTAAATAAATGCCAGCCTGTCACGAGGGACGGAAAGCCGGACAACGGATTGGCCTTCCTCCGTTTGGTACTGGACATCGCCAACAGGCCGACGCGGGGCAGGTACGGCAGGGACCTCAACTGTTTGCACCATACCCAGAACAATCCCATAACAAAAATCAGAGATTTCTGCCCTGTGGCCTTCAGCTGCAAAGCGGGCCACAGCAGTTTCATGGGGGATAACTTGAAAAAATGATTGCAAACTGAGCATTGTATCTGCAAAAGAAGAGGAATACAGGGACATCCGCACACAGAATTAATTAATTTTTGCACACTTTTGCGCACCCTTTTACCGTTTCCAATGCCTGGCCCTAAAAAATTAATTTATTTTTTGAATTTGTTTTTTTGCGTATAAACACACGTTGCCGACAGAATTAAATATTTCCTTAAATCTTTAAAATTTGCACGGTAGGACCGTTACAAATGCTTCAAAAAAATTCCCCAGTTCATAATAACTGATTAATGGTCCTGTCAATTGAGCGCTTTTCTTGAAACCCCCACCCCCCCCAATCCCATGTTTTGGGGGGGCTCTATTGACCCCCTGTGTGACATTCCATCGGGCTGTTTTTTCTTTACGGTGCCCTGGACACTCACACGTCCTCTGCGTGCTGCGTACGGTCGCTGCGTTCTGTCGGCCGCTGCTGGTGTCATCCACGTTAGCTTTTAGGTCGCTGCCCAATGGACAACCGCGTAGCCGGCTCCAACCCCCCGCAGGGGCAACCCCCTTACTTAGGTTTGGGTTGCCTTCCCCTCCCGGTGTGGTCGGGATGGTGATGGCTTCCGGGAGTGCATCAGGGAAGCATCCCTTCTGTGTTGTGTGTAGGTGTGGCCTTGGTTGTTGCGTGTGTGGTGGGCGCCGGGTCCCCCCCCGCCCCAAAATGTGATATCCAGTTTCAGGGGACAGAGGCCTCAAAATCAAAAAATCCATTGGGGGATCGTTTTATTGGGCAAAGTAATGATTTTGCAAGGGGTTGGACGTCCAATATCATGCCTTGGGGTATGCTACACGAACGACCCCCCAAAAGGGGGGGGTTATATGACGCCCGCGCCTGCGCTTGATCTAACAACCTCTCTTCGAGGTGATTTTGTGTACCAAAAATGG
>OZ038393.1:18794733-19044002 GCA_964036045.1 Eutreptiella sp. 'Long Island Sound 2002'
GGGGGCGGGGGGGAACCCCCCCCCCCCCCGGTGTACGGCTGTGGGAGCACTTACTGCGTGCCACAGGCGCGCCACAGGGTAAGGGTAATTAGCTTGAGTGTACACTGTCTTGGAAATACATACACCGGAACAAAAAAAAGTTCCATGCACATTGATCTGTTGACACCATTGCTGTCTAGAGGAGAGACTGCGGCACTGCCACATCGAGCCGGGGCTGAGCTCGAGGGCGGCATCTTCAATGAGCAACAAACGACATCTGTACAGTGCCTTGTCTTGCGTGATCGAGCGCTCTTACATGCCACCACAGGTTTTGGTGAGCTTAGTTCAGCAGATTACCTCCAAAACCCACAAAAACCATTGTTCCGTACAACCATTTTGGGGTCTGTAGAGCCCCCCCCTCCACCCCCTTGGGGTTGGGTCCTAGCTGGCAACCACACCTGTGCTACCTGGCCCTTGCCATCTTGTGAGTGCCCAACACAGGGAAAGCGCAAAGTTGATACACGGCCCATTCCATATTGGGGACAGGCAACAAGTGCACCATTTGTGAGGGGAAGAGGCCGAAAATGGTAAAAATAGTAACAAAAATAGGGGAAAAAGGCGTATAGGGACACCCGTTACATAAAAAACGCATGTGTGTATGTACCACTATATTGCCTCTGTTCCAAGATAATTACCAAAATTGCATGCCGCAGGGTGCGCTGCAGGTGCCGCACGATAAGCACCCCTGTTGGCAAAATGCCACCACCCAAAAGTAGCAAAGACCACTGGTATTGGTGGCAGTTGGTCGCATGCTACCCGTCACCTCCTTGTTTTGAGCTGCCAATGAACTTGGCCCTGCTTTTGCTTATTTGTCAATAGGGATTTATGTGAACTTTATGTGAGCTTTTGGTTATTTGTCAATAGGGATGTATGTGAACTCAGGCATCGAAGGGGCATGAACAGTAGAAGCCACAGTAGTGGGAGGTGCTTTGGACTCTTGAGCCCCACAACCTATAGCACACTGCAGCATCACTAGGAATGCTTTATTTCGCTTTTTCTCTTTTCTTTTCTTTTTCCATTTTACGTTCATTTGCCCTCCATACATTGGAGGGCAGATTGTAGTTTCCAACCATATAGACATGTATATGGCTGGAAGCCGGACAAACGGAGGGGTCAGACACTGACGGTGGTTGAGCTAACCCGGCAAGGGTGGCTTGCCTACACACTTTACACAAATGCGAGGCTCCAAATTGGGCTCGATCCATCGTCAAGCAGAATGAGGCATATGTAGTTGTTATGCAAAGCCCCCACGGGACCGTGCAAAAGCTATTGTCCCGTGGGTTATGTGATAACACATGACACATAACATCCTCGGCATTGAATGTGGGTGGCTGTCTCACCCATGATTTCAAATCCCAATTCATGTGATCCAAGAAAAGATGGAGAAAGGTCCTCTACCAGCTCAAATCAATACATGCGTCTGCAACTGGATGCATGTGGCAGGTGCAGTTTCTTTGTGATTATTGACTGCACGTTGCACTCTGAACCATGCACTACTGCCAAGGTAACACGAGTGCTTAGGAGTGGCTGCACGTTTCAGCCTACTAAGCCCTGCACCCGGGCCCTTCGGGCGCTCCACACCCAAGGGCATGCCACACGACACCCAGCGCGACGCACAGGTCACGCACGCTCCACACTGAGGGGCATACACAGGCACGCTCCACGCAAGGCCATCAACAGGCGTGAGCAGGGCGCACAAAGAAACTGCTCAGCAACGCATTGGGTGGAGGACGGCATCGGACGGATCTGAACAGACGACGCATTACTCTGAGGCTCGGTGTTCATGTGGAGCACTTCCCTGCCGGACTGTGTCCGGTGGCGTCACTCTCTGTGGCCTCTTCCCCAACGGACCGAAATCACCTCGACATCACCTTCAGCTTTCCCACAGCCCCGCCTTTCGTTTTGTTGACCTCTGGCGCTCTTGGGTGTCACGTGCCGGGATTCCAGACTTAGAATGAACAAACCCAGGGACAAGCACAGGGTACGCATCCACACACCCAGGGACAGGCACGCGCATGTCTCCACACACACACCCTGGCGTCCAGATCCATTGAAATTCTCTTGTCCTCGTGCTGAATGTTGGTGATCTGTTTATGGGAGACCACGTGTTCGACGGTTCGCTCTTCTATGCTCTTAAAATGCCGCTCCGTGAGTTGTGTCAGTTGGGTCTGCAGTTGCCTCTCGACGTGCGACTTGGTGTCCTCGAGAGCTTGAATAGAGGCATTCAGCCGCCCGATCCGGGAGTTTTGCTCCGCACTCTAACAGCGTACGGGATGTATTTTGGCAGGGCGAACATGGAGATGAGCGGGGGATCACCTGAGCCATCCTGTGCCCATCACGCCTGGGCCACGTTGTCAGCATGCCACACCGATATTGCAAAGCAAAGGCAGAACCCATGTCCAATTACATGGAGATCTGGCATCCAGATGGGGAAATGATGAAACGACACATGGGCCTCAGCCCCTGCTTTGCACCGCTCAAAAACGTTTGGGGGTTTGCTCTCTGCCTCCCCCCCTCCCTCCCTGACACCCACCCACACTCACCCACCGACCTCCCCACTCACTCACTCTTACTCACCCCGTCCCCTTCTCAGTCGCACAACAAGAGGTCATGCATGGCAAAAGAGCAATGATCATCACACTAATTGCCACGAGGAGGCCTTCACGCCACCACCACGCCGTGCACACGCTGGTAGCATGCCATCGCCGTGCTGTCCCCATGCCGTGGCGTTCCCGTGCCGCTTCGATGCGATGCGCCCCAATGCTGTCAGCGTGCCACCGCTGTCGCGCCGGTCACATGCCCTGAGCATGCCATGATACGGCGCTCCAGCCAAGCTCTTGTTCACAGGAACCAGCATCAGGCCCAGCACAGCAATGGGCTCCCTGCCAAGTTGCAACGCCTCTACAGAGCGGTTGCACACAGAGACCTCTGCCGAAAATCTTGTGCGGATGTCCCCAAGCTCGGTCATCAGTCTCTTATTCTCAGCCTCCAACCGCGCAGCCTATGGCACAAACCCAGCAGAGACCGTGGACACGGGTGGTTCACGCCCACGAACAGATCAAATTTCAAGTGTCAAGCGCCATCCGTAAACCGACGAGTGCCGTCGGCCAACGGGCAAGTGCCAACGCCCCGAAGTGACCCACCGAGAACCCCCCTTCCCTTGTGGACCGCTGTGTTGGTCGGTTAACCAACGGGGTTGACGGCTTTCAACCTTCAGGAGAGCCCTGGCGTGCGGGTTCCCGTGCCGCGCAATCTCCATCCCCAGCAGCAGACTGCCCACAGGCGCTCCAAGGAATTCAGCAAGCAGCCCCCACGTGGGCATTCGGTGTCTAGACCACACGCCCCTCAGGTGCGGATATGCAAAAGTCAGTGCTGTGGACGACGTGTTTTTGCGTTGAATACAGGTCGCGGCGTGCTGAAGACCCCTCCCCCCCCCCAAAAAAAATCAGCCGACAGTGAGCGTCCGAGACATTGAAGAGGTCGGAGGCTGTGGCAGGTAGAGAGCACCAGACATGGGAACGCCAGCGTGAGGGCAATAGGTCCCCTGAGCAAGGGCTTGTGCACACACTGTTGTGACAGTTTTCAGCCGCAATGGCTGAAAAATTAGAAAATTCCAACTGATAGTTTTGATATTTTGACCCCCAACAATGGTTTAAACAAACACTCTCAAAGCATGCTGTGTACCGTCTTCATGAATTTGGCCACTAGGTGAACACCTGCAAGCAGGAGGATCGGGTATTTGTGCAATCACAAAGAGAAGTTTTGTATTGCGGCCAACTGACTGTTGGCAAGTGCGCCAAACTCTTTGGCGCACGCGCCCACGGGCTCAACTCAAGAAATGCCCCCCGCCCCCCCCCCCCCCCCCCAAACAGCTCTTTGCGTCTGCAAACTGCAGAACTCCAGCCTGTGGCAGCTCATCGTCACTGCCTAGAAACTGCTGCACACCGCTAAATACCCCCGGTGGAAGGGGGCGGCCAGTCCCCTATCGCAAGCACCAATCCCAATGGGTTGACAAGGGGTTGACACAGAGGTCGTCGTCTAAAACTACAGGTGCCTGCGCGACTGGGAAACACACAACCGCCTCCTCCTATTTGCTTACCATACCGGACATTCCTATTCTATGAGAAATATCCCTGAACGAGGTTTTTGTGGATGCAACACCCTTAGCGCTCCACCCCACCCCACCCCACCCCACCGTTCGGCAACAAATGCCCCCACACGCCAGTGCGACCAATGTGCTAACGTATGGCTGATCCGGTCCGCCTCGAAAAGAGCTGCCACCCCATCAGCGAATCCCGTCCACCCTTGACAAATGTCACAGAGCTGCGACCCTGTCTGAATGCCTTTACCGTTGGCATACTGCACAAACGGGAAAACACAAAAAAGACCAATAGCAAAATGCCTGGACATGCTGCGCACCACTGATGGGTAACACTTGGCAATCCGGAAACACCTGGCCCTGTGGTACACACATCAGTGGTGCACCCTCCAAACTTCACTGTCATGGAAATTGCGGGGGCATGGACACCCCCAAGCCCAGTTCCCAATCCAAGGCAGTGGGCATGTGAGGGCCTCGGGGCACGCAACCTCATGACGGACCTCATGCCACATATGTGCCTCTGTGACAGCGGACACCTGCTTGAGCGCAGTGACTGGTGTGCCCACCAGGAGGCTCTGTCAATTCCCTGCCACACTTCGGGAGCACACCCGCGTAGGGGGCAGGATTTGGAGGGATTTTTGGTGATTTGCCATCCTGTAGGAGGCAGCCTGGTTCCGCAGGACAGTCCCCACGTAACACCCTCAGGGGTAGAATGGGTCGGGGGGGATTGGGCGAGGCCAATGAAAGCATTCAAAAATCAGCTAGTTCTGGCAGGGGCAGCTGGACAAGGCTGCCGGGCCTTTCTGGGTGGTTTAAACAATGGCATTGGCTGGCTGTGCAAAAGTTTGCTGTCAACTGATGCGTACTGAAAATTTTTTTTTTTGAGTGGCAGCGATCCTCTGCCGGGCGAACACTGACAGTTCCAAATCAGTTCATGCGTATCGTCCTGTGAGTATGTACACCGGTGGGACCCTTGGTTTCCAGGCTCTCAGCGAACCTGTACTCACTTGGCTGCACCATGCACACATCTGACTATGATAGTGGTTAGCCATTCCCCCGTGAAAATAGTCATTCCCAGTACCACAAGATATCCAATGGGACTATGATTGTGCATCGAGCCAAAGAACGCTTGCTGTGTGCACTTTGGTTGGTGGGTTGCTGTGGGTGGCGTGGGTGGTTGTTGGGGTGCGGCGGCATGTCCCTTGACCGGCCAGTGCGGGCGTAATGTACACAGCAACCCCCCGCGAGATACATCCGTTGACGACGCCTGCTGGCCACGATAGTACCCATCCCCGTGCCTGCCCCTGTCCCATGCCCCATGCCCCATACATCGTTTATAAGGGGGATGGGTCTTGGGAAGGTCTCGGTCGAGTTGTGTGGGCCAGCATTGGGAGCCCCCTTCCTTTGTAATTGTAATTCCTTTGTAATAGGCCTAGGAGGGTGTGTGGGTGGGTCGACAAGTGCCCCAACATGCCTATGCCCGTGCCCAGACGCAATGCCCTTGTCATATGGCACTTTTTGTGTGCCATGCGATTTTCGTTTTGCTGTTTGACGGCAGTTGCACCCCCAAACAACGTTGGCGGGAAACTTTTTGCATTTGATGTCCGGCGGACGTTGATGAATGTTAGGCAATCATCCGTTGTTGACCCCCTCCCGAACTTTTGGGTGCGGTTGGGACTCCCCGCCCCCACAATTTTAGGGCCGGAGAGTTCAAAAACACATTTTTGAGCAGGTATTTCGAGGGGTAGGGTTGGGTATTGTGGCGTACTCAGGGTAGGACGGGCTAGTAGTCGGGTATGACATCAGCAGCAGCAGCAGCAGCATCAGCAGCAGTAGCAGTACGTACGCACGCACCACACGCCCGGGCAGGCACAAGGGCACAAGCATGGCATGAACAAGGGGCATCCGTCGAGGCAGGGGCAAGGCCGGTATTCAAGACCTGGGCGTCGGCTTGCCTGACCTTCTGCTTCCAGTTATCCTTCTCTGCGGCATGGCTGGCGCACACTCGTCTCATCTCCTCGTTGAGGCGTAGCGCCTCCTCCTCTAGCTGCCTTTGGTGGGATCTACAGCACCGTGCAAATAGCGTGCGGCGCGACAACTCATGCCTCGTTCCCGATGCGGCCGTTTGATTCCCAAGTATGGGGATGCGCATGGTCTAAGGCAGATTGGCTAGCTGATTAGCTAGACAAACAGCTAGTTAAACGAGCCGTTGCAACGAGTTCGAGGTGCGCCAAGCAAATAAGCCAAAACTCGGTTGGTCCAACGAATAGAGAGATCGGTCAACGGGGTCGGTGGGTCGATAGTTGGCTGGCCGAGGGAACATGTGGTTGGTTTGTGTCGCGGCATCTCCGACCGCCGCACCGCATGCTCATGCCTTCACAACACAACTCACATAACCTCTCATCTAAGATGCCGCCATGTTGCAACCGCTTTTGGCGCTCCTCCGCCAAATCCCCTGTGGCTTTTGCGATTCGCTCCTCCAACAAAGCGATTTCCCGGTCTTTAAGGGTAAGCTTGTCACTAGCCTCCTTGGCACGCCGCTCCTCTCCTTGTCGCAAGGTATTGACGTGGGATTTGAGCTTGTGCACTTCATCTTCCAAAATTCGACTCGCTTCTTCGGCTGTATGCAACGCTTGCCGAAGCTTCAAAATCTCGGAGTTTTGCTCTTGTACCTACAACACGACAATTTGCACGCGCACACGCTTTCGTTTCGGGCACTCACGCTTCTGCCGGAGCTAAATGGGTGTTCGGTGTGTTTGATTCGGTTTTGCGTCATGTTTGTTGATCGTTTTTGTCACGGATTGCTCTCTTGTAGGTTAGATACGGAGGGTTTGACGGTGATTTTGGTTTGCTTCTTGGCATTGTGGCATGTGGGTGTCACGGCACCCCTTGCTCCCCCTTGTTGGCTCCGCGGGACGCCCGCTTGCGTTGCCCATGTGTTCATAATGCAAAGCAAGTATGTATGTCCACACGTGCGTGCCGTCCACAGTCTGCCGTCGCTTGCTAGCGAAAAACTCGAAAAGAAACCGGTACCGCCAACCATTAATATGTGGTTCAAGGACGCTCGGACCATGCACTTCGTTCAAAGGAGGTGGATGCCATAAAAGCGATTTTGCCCGCTCCCTTTTGCATGACGTCGTAACGTCCCATGGCGCAAGTGCGTGTGCTTCAACGAATTGCGTCCCTTCGCATGGTGTCCCGATTTCGCCGCAAACTACGCACGTCGTAACCACTATCCTCACCTAAGATCGCACCTGGGTTTGCAACTTGTTCCTCTCCAAGGCAATGTTGTATTTTGCATCCTCGGCTTGCGAACACTTCAATTTCAAATTTTCGATTTGTGTCTCCAAATGTCGTTCTCTGCAAATGAAAAACATCAAGGAGCACAGACGAAGTGGTGGGCACCCCAACTTCACACGCGGCGTAAGCATATGCAAACGGAGCATGGCAACGTTTGATCCCACATGAAGGTGCGGCTCAACCGGGGTGCAAGGAGGGACTTGGGCAAAGAGGTTGGCACAAGCTAACGCAACATAGGCCCGATGGTATACTCGAAAAAGGACGAAAGGGATGGAACACGACGGCAATGAAGTTGAGTAGAACACAACAAGAGCATGCACGCACGTAGACAAACCGGGCGTTTGCCGCCGGAGACGGCATGCTTCAATTTGTGGCCTACGATCAACAGAATCCAAAAGCCGACCGCTATCAAACCATCTCGGTAGATCTAAAGAGCAACCAAAGGTAGAGAAAGAAGGCAAATTCCACGAAGGAGCAAATGTGGGTATGCTCCGCCGAAACTTCAAGGGATTATCGTCCAATAATAAGTGTTCGGAGTCAACCCTTCCGAATCGTCTCTTCGGACAAACGTGCACATAGCCAATTCCTTCTACCGTGTTGCCGACGGAGATCCTTACAAAGCCATCCAAAACTTGGGCCACCCACAAGCATTATTTTGGGCCCTCGCTCACAATAAGGCAAGCAACGCAACTAGGAGTTTGTTGTCTCAACAAATGTGAGGTAGCCAAAAAACCAAAAAACACCATGCCTACGTGCAATACAACTGGCGACTCAACTCAATTCCTTGGTCTTCACGTGCAAGGATGTGGCTTGGTCTGCGTTAAATATCTGAGCACGAGCCCTAAGTTGGGCTCCGACTAGCTTGAAAGCACCGCAATATTATGGTTATTTGATAAAGTTGAAATACACTTCAATAAACCTGTCAATGAGGGCAATAAGTGCCCTCGAGAGCAACGATGAAAATTTCTCATCAAGGCACATGAATGAGCACCATTCGCATCCGGCGAGTGCGTGCATCAGAGATCCATAGATAAGTTTTAAGGGTGAAGGATTCCTTTCCGAGCGAAACCGAATTGGAAGGTCTGTACTTTTTGTTTGGCTGAGTACACTGAAAACGAAACGGCTCAGTTGTCCTGGGCAATAAGACTAACGAACGTGCTTAATCGATGCAACAGAGTTTTCCCCTAGCGATTATTGCCTGAAAGCGAAAGTGCCGAAACCTGTGAAGTGAACTGAACTATGCATGGAAATTAGCCCACCGGCGAAGTCGCCGGTTCAGCTTCCGTGCCCCATCTGTGCCGTTCCGCGGAAATGCTGGTACTATCACTCACTCGCTTGTTTATTCGTTGAATTTTCTCACTATGGGTCCGGAACCCTTTGAATCGATGGAGGCTATCACTATAGTGGGGCTTAATTTATGGTTTTCTCATTCTCCTTTGCGACGCGGAAATGCTGGTACTATCACTCACTCGCTTGTTTATTCGTTGAATTTTCTCACTATGGGTCCGGAATCCTTTGAATCGATGGTGGCTATCACCATAGTGGGGCTTAATTTATGGTTTTCTCATTCTCCTTTGCGACATTGTAGTCGCTTTTGCAGTGCGCCTTCCTATTTGAATTTCGTATCAAATTCCTTTCAGTCACCGAATATACGAAGAAAAACCGAAAGTGGATCAACCAACCACACAAAATGTCATACGTTGGGCCTTGACACTATATAATTAGCACTCTGCAGTTTAACTTCATACGTCTTGCACTACATTGAAGTCGAAAAAGGCGGCTTCGGGGCCACGTGGTTTCCTTGGTTTTGCACCAGAACTTTTCTAGCAAACCCATTTCATGTACCACCTCGCTTTGAGGCGCCATCCCCAAATATTTGTCAACGTCGGCATCCTTTCCCGCGGTGTTCTATCAGAGGCCTTCGAATTTTGTAGCGACCAATACGAAGTGGTCAGGGTCAACGCAAAAACCAAGGCCTGAAAAAGTTGCGATGCGAGACCGACGAAAACTCGATCGCGCTGCCACGTGGGAGGCTTTTTCCAAAGTTGCCCCTGTAGGTCGCGCAGACCTCCGCGTACGGGAGCTTGCATATCTTCCGCGAGGGCATTACCCTAGCTGTCAAGATCCCCGCAATTTATGGGGGGGGGGCATGTTCAAACTGACTCTCAACTTCGCAGAGTGCTCCCAACAGTGTGTTTTCGGATTCGGGGCCTTTGAATTGCGGGGCATCCTCGGTGAGGTTGCATTCTATCTTCCATCCCTGTTGGCGCCCATTCCGTTCGTTATTGGTGAAATGCGACGACATTTTTGGAACTGCGTTCAAGGTGTTCCACGTGACCTCGTTACGGTTGCGCCAGCGTCTGGGTTTTGGTCACGTGAGAGACTTGTGGATCGTGGCCAATCTGGACATACGCACCTAAAATTTGCGATGATTGCCACTGGAAAAACTGGCCCTGTGTTGGTGCCGTGTTTCGTGCACCGTGTGGTTATCAAAGCTACATTGTCGAATTTCGGTGTGAATGGGTGGCCGCATGAGGGCTTTTTGCAGAAGGACGAGCGCGCGAGCAGCGACTGTCAGTCTCCGAAGGTAGGGATGCATCGTCTTTCTGCCTCAATTTACGGTCCAGAGGAACCACCCTGCGTGGAGAAAGAGCAGGTTCGTAGTTCGGCGAGAACAGGTACACGGAACCTCGGGAGAAGAGTACGTGTCGCCCGTCGGCTCTATGGCTCGAGTGTATCACACAACTCACACACAAATGGACACAGACACCCTGCCCTCCGCATGCCGATGGTGCGGAGCCCAAACGTCACAGTTGTGAATCCGGATGGCAAGGTAAGCTGTGAAATGATTGGTGCATTTGGACTTGTTTTTCAACCCGAAAGACCTGTGTGTCCACTATTCCAGCGGCACCAGCCATTTCTGCTATTGTTGTCTGGGCTCCTGGACACTTGGCAAGGAAATGGGATAGTTTCTGGGAACTTTCCGCAATCCAGAGAGTATCTGGAGTCCGGTTGATGTCGCACCCAATTCCTGTAAACCTATCCAGATTCCGGAACGTCCTTTCGGAATGTGGTTGGTGCTATCCGGGTGTGGACGGCTCCACGCATAGAGGGGTGTGTGTGTGTGTGTTTGTGTATGTGTGTGTGGGGAGGGGGGGGGGGGGGGCAACAGGATGTGCCCTTCCCTATGCTACAGAAAGGCGCCTAGCCCCATGGTCTGTTGAACACATCCATGTCGGCCTGATGAGCTGTTCTTGACTGTCCAGTGCACTGCCCTGTTTGCCCCCGGGTGTTTGTGTTGGGAGTCTCTTGCCTCGTGTGTGTGTGTGTGTGTGTGTGTGTGTGTGTGTGTCTGTCTGTGTTTGTGTCTGTCATTATTCTTCACTGGGAGTCGCTTTGGCGTTGAGAAAGTCTTTTTCCCTTGCATTGCTGCAGTGTGTGTGTGTGTGTGTGTGTGTGTGTGTGTGTTTCAACCGCTTTTCTTGCTTTGTTCTTGTCTCGCGGTTCTCAACGTGTGTGTGTGTGTGTGTGTGTGTGTGTTGTGTGCGAACGCGCACGCGCGCGCGCAACGCAATGCCAAGGGCAACAAGCAAAAGCTCCACAGGTGTGTGTGTGTTTGTGTGCGTGCGCACGCGCACGTTGGGATGATTGTGCACACAAAACTTGAATCTGTGTGGCTCACGTTATCGTTCTGGTTGTGGTTTGTGCACCTGCTTTGCCTATGCAACCTATGCATCTGCTTGCAAACAACCAAAGCAGCACTTGTATCGCGTGACCTAAACCCACTTCATTGCTGGGAAAGTATGGGATATCCGGTCAGGGCTTTTTTGCTCGGGGGGGGGGGGGGGTCCCACATCACCCACCCACCCCCCGAGGACCCCCCTTTAAAATATTGCCCAAATTTTCCTCCGGGCCTTTCGCTGATCACAAATTTTCTCTGGCCCACAGGAGTCCTTCGGAGATCCGCTTGAGAGCCCACAGTGAAAGCCGGAGATGGACCAGAGACCAGAGATGGTGGTGTGGCAATTTGGGGAGCAATTTCGGGCCGGGTGGGTCCAGCCCCCAACCCCCCAGTGGTGCTGAGTTTGTAGAGGCGCCGAAGAAAGTTTTTCAGTCTAAACCAATTGGCAGGCCAAATCCCACACGTACACAGCGTGAACGGTGTGACATGCATGGGCCAGGAGGGCAAAGTGGTGCATGCTCAAGATGTGGCTTGCAGAAAGTCGTGACAAACGGGTGGTGGCTGATGTTCAAACGTGGATAGAAAGGGAGCTAAACAGGGCGATGCGCCGCTGCATCTTCTGCCCCATCAAGTACTTGCTGAGCTCCATTACTCACAGGGATCGTGCGGAGGTTTTGCCAGCACCCCAAGAAGTAACGCCCTCTGTGTGGGTTGAGGGGTTCGAGGCCCCGATGCCTCCCCTCCTGAGTGTTGTTGCTGCCGGCTTGGATTCGAGTAGTGGGTTTGAGGCGGCATGCCCAGCACCCGTAGAAGGCAGCAGCCTCAGCTCAATCTCCAGGGCCCACTCCGGGTCCATATCATCCGACGCGTCCTCTGTGGGCACTGTGGGTTCTTTGGAAGAGTGCAGTCCCGGCTGGGGGGACGGGGAGAGAAGGGGAGGGAGTAAGTTCCTAATGGGACCAGATTAGCCTCCAATCGCGCTGTCAGCACAGATGTTAGTAAAGCCTTGCTGAAGTGAAGAATGTGGAAGCAGAGTCAGTCATCAAGTTCTGTGGGTGCCTATTGTCCATTCTGCCGTTCTGAGTGCAACTATGCTGGATTTGCGTCGGGGCACCGCGGGCTCCAGTGCGCTCATTTTGCTTTCATCTATCAGAATTCTGCTTATGGGACTGGGCACCATGTCCACATAGTGTGTGTGGGTTGGATGTTTTTACTGAATCCATGCAGACTTTCAACGTTTGCGTTAAAAGATTTTGCTGAATCCCAACGCAAACGGAATGCAACAGTGACCGCTGAGCTGAATGGTAATTCTAGCAAAGCCAAGACGTTTAAAGCTGGCAGGTAATCTGTCATGGAAGGCGGTGGACACGTACTCCCATGAATCTTACTCTGTTCAAAAGTTGAAGGACAAGGCGTTCATGTCAGCAGCCCGGGGATTCCCAAAGTACCGAATTCTGTACCATGAAGACAACAAGTCCTGGGTTGTGGCTGAGTGTGATGAAATGCATGAGGTGAACAACGACTGGGCATATGTTGTGACCAAGCCCAAGCTGCAGCAATATGATGACAGTTTCCTATCCCCAGAGACAAATGACATGGTCCCCAAGTCTCCTGTAAAGGTGCTGTGCTGTGTTTTGCTGTAGTGCGCCGTAGTTGAGGAGTGCCATTTCTTTCTTTTTGCATCTGATGGACGTGGTGTTGGCCTAGAACCATGCCAATGTCCATCACTCTTTTCATCCAACAAAATGTATTACGGGGTATTCGCTCCCTTTGGAAGGCGAGTGAACCATGACAAACTGTGATGGGGTGCTGGACTTGGAGACTCATCCAGAGTTCCACCACACACATGCTCACGTTGTCCAGTTGTTAGATCCAGCATAGGCGCAGGCGCCATATACCCCCCATTTGGGGGGTCATTCGCAAAGCATACCCAAGGTATGGTATCCAATGTCTAAACCCTTGTAAAATCATCATTTTGGGACAGAAAATGATCCCCCAATGAATTCTATTGCCTTCGGCAAGTCCACCTCGCAGAAAATCTACCCTGAGCAATGCACACCCCAAATAGGGTAAAAACTACATAAATACGGGCTAAAACATGCTTTACATATCTTGGGTGGTCATTTTAGGTGATCACGGTATCAGAAAAATAACTTTCAGAAACTTCGATTTTTGAGCTGTCTTGGCTGGAAAACTGCAGGTTGTGTACCAATCCCTGGGGAGACCCCCCCCCCCCCCCGCGCGCCCAATACCAAGTAAAGTGAAAAACATGTAAATACGGCCTAAAACATGCTTTGCATACCTTGGATGGTCATTTTAGGTGATCACAGTATCAAAAAAATAAGTTTCGGAAACTCTGATTTTTGAGCTGCCCAGGGTGAAAAAATGCATAAGCACGTTGTGCACGGCCCCATTCACTAGGCCATTATTGGTGGAAACAGGCATTTCGCGTCTTTGGCACGGGCTTTGACTGGCCCTCAGCAGGGCTGGAGACTGCAAAAAAACGTCTTTTTGTATCCTAGTGGGCATATACTGTCACAACATCCCCACGCACACCCCTCAGAGTGGGTAGCACGGGGTCACCGAGGTCGCCAAAACCGCCAACATAACAAAAATGGCTGAAAAGTGCATAAACTGCATCAGCGCTCGTCCTGTTCCGCCCCATACAAACCCCATGGAGTTGGGACCTGGAAACCCTTTTTCGGCTAAAAATTGAAAAAAAAAAAAAAACAAAAGATTCATGATTTTGGACCCTAAAAAAAGGGGGGGTCATTTTTTCGACATTTTTGAGCCCCCCCCCACCCCCCTCCCTCAAAACCTCAAAAAAATGGGTTTCAAGTGGGGAGGGTCTAAGGGGGTCCGGACCAAAAACTCATTGGGGGATGCACTTGTTGGACAAAATACTGATTTTACAAGGGGTTAAACTAACAATTGAACCCCTTGGGGTGGGGTACGCGAATAGGCCCTTATGTACGGGCCTGCCTGGCTTGGATCTAACAATCTGTGCGAGGTGATTTACATACCTTGGAGGCTCATTTCAGGTGGTCACAATATCAAAAAATTAAGTTTTGAAATGATGAGCTGCCTAGGGTGAAAAACTGCATAAGCAGGTTGCGTATGAGTCCCTTGGGAGACCCCCCCCCCCGGACCCAATACCCAAATATAGTGAAAAACACACAAAATAACCAAAAACCCCAATATAGCAAAAATGCCTAAAAACTGCATAAAACTGCATACACGGTCATTTTGCATCTTGCACGGGCCATGACCGGGCCTAGGGAAGGCTACAAGCTGCAAGAAACGTCCTTTTGTATTCTAGTAGGTATATATTGTCACAACACTACTCGCACCCCTCAGTGGGTAGCAGGGGTCGCCAAAACCACCAACATAGCAAAAATGGTTGAAAAGTGCATAAACCGCATGAGCGCTCGTCCCATTCCACTCCATACAAACCCTATGGAGTCGGGACCCGGAAACACTTTTTCGACTCAAAATGGGAAAAAAACCAAAAGGTTCATGATTTTCGACCCAAAAAAGGGGGAGTCAATTTTTTGAACCCCCCCCTCTCATAACGCCTCAAAAAGTGGGTTTCAAGTGGGGGGGGGGGGGGGCTTGGGGGGTTTGAACCAAAAACTCATTGGGACATGCGTTATTGGACAAAATAATGATTTTGCAAGCGGTTAAACCAACCATTCAACCCCTTGGGGTAGGGTACACGAATAGGCCTAAAAAGGCCCAGAATGGGGGGGTATGTGGCGCTTTCCCATCTTTATGCGCCTACCTAGCTTTGATCTAACAACCTCTGTGAGTAGATTTTTCAATTTTGAACCTCCTATCCCCCTGTACCCGGGTAACCTTCTTTTTGGAAGGGGGTGGGTGGGGGCCGGGTGGGGGGTCAAAACTACTTTGTGTAGTGTGCCCACTCCGCCCCATACAAACCCCATTCGGGACCTGGAAACACTTTTGCGGCTCAAAATCGAAAAAAAACCAAAAGTTGCATGATTTCGGACACGAAAAAAGGGGTAGTCATTTTTTCGACATCCCCCCCCCCTCATGACGCTTCAAACAAGTGGGTTTCAAGTGGGGGAGGCTAGGGGGGGTTCGGACCAACAACTCATTAGGGGTTGCATTTTTTGGACAAAATAATGATTTTACAGGGGGTGAAAGGAACAATTTAACTCCTTGGCGTAGGGTACGCGAATAGGACCAAGATGGGGAGGTATGTGGCGTTTTCCCCTATATACGGGCCTGCGTGGCTTTGATCTAACAACCTCTGCGAGGTGATTTTTCAGGTGGCACTAAACAGCCTACCCTACCCAGTGTGAAAACCGCCAAGTCCTCACTGGCAAGGGGCCATATGGGGGCGGGGTGATGGGGGTTACCCGGAGTTGGGACCCGGAATCCCTGCCATGGGCTAGGTGGTCCATGTACAAGAAAAACGTTCTTCATGACCCAGGTTCAAATACACACACAGCGGCCACAATACACAAAGAAGTTGTGACAGCCCCCCCCCCCCCCCAAAAGGGGTTCCCGGGTACGGGGGGGGGGGGTACAGGGGTCAAAATCAAAAAGTTCATTGGGGGATCATTTTTTTGGTCCTAATATGATGATTTTACAAGGGGTTAGACGTCAGAAACCATACCTTGGGGTATGCTACGTGAACGACCCCAAAAAAGGGGGTATACGACGGCTGTGCCTGCACTTGATCTAGCAACCTCTCTTCGAGGTGATTTTCAGCCGATGTATGCCAGCCCACTGGCAAGGGCCTATATGGGGGGGCCAACTGGCGATACATGGAGTTTGGGCCCGGTACCCGCCACTGGTTAGGGGGTCCATGTCGAGGACAAAAATTGTTCAGGACCTAGGTCTGAACCAACACAAAGCCTCCCCCTATGGTCCAGAGCCACCCCCCCCCCCCTTGAGGAGGGGCAAGTTCCTCACTGCCCTCGTCTTCCTTCTCATTTTTCAATGGCAGTACCTGCTGCACCGCAGCAGCTAAGCCAACCCGTATTGGTCAACGCGGGGCGGCAAGCCAGATTTTTGGCACAAGGGCTGACCTGGTCCTCCCCCTTGGCCTCAAAAGGTTTTTGGCTGGCATACATCGGCTGAAAATTTTTCGAAGATTCGACTGTTCTCGAAACCCTTTTGTCTCCCCTCGGATGGGTTTGGGTGACCATTTGGTGACAATGTGGGTACTTGAGCACCCAGGGGAGCACCCGGGGAGGCTGACGCAGTGGAGGGCAGCCAGATCGGCTCCATGGGAACGCGAGCACGGAAGAGACCTAGTCCCCACCAGCTGGTCCCTCCCAGCCGCCAAGGTGGAAGTGAAAGCAATTGATTTAACCGGGGGAGAGTCAAATGAGCACATTGAGAACTGTTAAACCCCCATGACGAGTGATACCATTCTGGGAGCAGGGCCTGGTTAAGGTTGACTGAACCCTCCTCGCCTGCCCCATGGGGTGTTGGATAATTTTTTCTTGGGCACCATGTAGTCAGGTGAAACTTTGCCATGCAATCCCTCCCTTCCCACATGACTCCAATGGCTTTTTTCATGTCTCATTTATGGTTTCTTGGTGACAGGGCACATAGTATTCCTTGTACTTCACACTTATTTCCACTTTGGCACCAGCAAGTGTGACAAAGCGTTGCATCAGTTTGTAATGCCCAGTTTGTAATGCCGGGGTGGAACAACGAAGTTTCTTCAGTCGTTGAGCCGCCGCTACTGTGCGAATACTCATTGAGTACCCCCCCCTCCCCCCTTAGGGGCCTCAGGGCCGTCACTTTGGTAACCATCCCCTCGGGGGTGGCGGCGTTGTGGATGCGCGGTACACTACTATTAGTAATATTAGCTGTGTTATTCTCAATTATTTGTGGTGACCATTTTTGGTTGTGCCGACAACACTCCCACTGTGCAAGGGCTGGTGTGTACACCTCCCATGTGCCCCCCCCCCCTTTTTGTCCTGCCCTTTTGCTGATTTCAAATTGTTGAAGGCCCCGTGTCAAGTTCCAAGGGCTGCACTGTGCATTGTGCTGAAATGGGGCCGTTTTGAGTCCCCCCACCCCAAGTAATTGCAGAGTAACAGGAGTGTATACCACCATAAGTGACCATTCTCCCTCTCATTGATGGTTTTCAGGTCAGCAACAGGTGCTCTGCAGGCACTCCCAAAAGGATGCTCACTTGAGGGGGCTGGTCCGCACAGCGTGCACAGTATGTGCAGTGCCCTTGATAGGGCATCTGGGAGCAGCAGTCTGCCAGCAGCCAGGGTTATTGGGCATTTCTGAGTGTTGGCTAGTTTCTTGGAAGGTGGAAGAGATTTGATTGCACCCCATTCGACCACTGCCCCTTCTGTATATGCAAATCTTTATCCCTCTTTTTCAGGGCTTTTAGTGTTTCAGCAATGCTCCCCTTTTTGTGTATACTACTGCTGGCTATCCAGCCATGTGTTTCTCGCTTCCAGTCCGAGCCCAATGTAATTTTTCTCCTGGTACAGGGGCGCCGCACCACCCATAAGTTTGTCAAGCTTCAGCTCAAACAGCCCTCGTGGTGCCAGTTCTGTAAGGGCTTCATCGCCAAGCGCAGTGCCAAAGAGTGCATTTACTGCAAGTATTTGATCCACACAGGGTGCGAAGAGGCTCTGGAAAACCACCCCCCACGCAGGTATTGCGTGGTCTCAGACACTGCCGTGGACCACGCCATCATATATGAGGCCAGTATGTTGATGAAAGCTTCACACTCTCTGAAGGTGTTGAATCCAGCACAAGCTCTTGCCCCAGCCTGGACTCTGCAGAAGCCCATTGCATTATCCTGTGCCTGTGCTTTTTCATTGTTTCCTGCCCTTTCTGCTCAAGCCTAGAGTGTTTGGTAGTGGACATGCGAGGGTTTGTTTCAATTTTATTCAAAAGGGTCAGTCCAACCGAAGTCGGTTTGCCCATAACTGCCATCGGTTGGCCCACCACCACTGTTGGTCAGCCGAACACTGATATCAGTTTCTCTCAATTCTCGGCTCAAAGTGGCTGCCGTTAGACCACAAGTAAGCTACCCCTCCTGCTGCAGTGGCGTACGCCCTCCACACAATGCACGGAGCACAGACGTCCCATTGGCCAAGGGAGCTGAAAGGCGATGCGAAAAGCCATTTTGAGAGAGTGAGACATTGTGGCGCTGGTGGATCCACACATGCACACACCGATCAACGGGGAAGGGTTTCCAGCCCCAGGCCGCACTTGGATGCAAAATGCTTGGATTTCGGCGATATTTGCCATGCCTGTCGGTCACATTGACATGTCCCTACTTCCGCCTCAGGGCGTTGTACTAGTTCAGGTGGTTTGTGCATGTCTCACTGCTGACTGCGCACCCTTGATTGTCCTTTGTCCCTTCAGTGGTGTTGATTGCTGTCCTGCAAGGGGGGGTGCGATAACAGAAGATGCCAATATGTTCCCTCTTCGTGTCGAAGAACGGAGCTATTTTCTGGATGGCCCCAATCATACCATTCATGTCCAGCTCAAGCTCCCTTCCTTTTACCTGCCCTTGGTGGGCCTGAACCTGAGCCTGGCTCCCTGCCCCCTGCCCATGCCCTTGTAGGCTACCAAGCACCAACGGCAGCAGCATGCCGCAGCATTCTGCAGCATGCCGCAGCGCCAGATTCTGCGAGCTGTTGGTGGGGGTTTTGAAGCATGCCGCAGCATGCCGCAGCGAGCCAAAATTTTCACATGGTGGACTTTTTTTTTCATAACATGTCAAACCTTGGAACCCTTTGTTGCACAGATGTCTCAGAATTGGATGGTAGCTCAGTGGTCTATGTACCAGGTTCCAGTTAGGAGGGTCCTGGGTTCCACTCCCGGAAAGGGCAAATTTTTGCCTGTCAGTTCTTCTCTATTGTTGCATGGATTTTCGCTTTTTTGGTGTTGTTTTGACATGTCAAGTCCTGAGGATACTCAAACTACCGAGGCATCACAGGTTTTTGAAACCTGTGCCGCTTTCGGAAAATGATGGTACCCTTGACCAACAGCTTGAAGCATGCCGCAGCATGCCGCAGCGTGCTGCAGCGAGCCAAAATTTTCTTGGGGACCGTTGGTGCTTGCTTGTAGCCTGCCCCCCTGCCACTGCACTTGCCCCCGCCCTTGCCCTCGCTCACCTCAGCCTTTCTGGTTCCCGTTAGATTTGCTCTTGCCCCTTCCCTTGCCCTAGCCTTTACCCTTGTCCTTCTCCTTCCCCTTGCCCTTGCCCTTGCCGTAATTTTACCCCTTACTGTTGCCTCTGCCCTTGCTTTTAAGGAAAGATGATCTTCGCAAATTGAGGAGACCTCAGGAGATTTTACATTTTTTGATCGTTTGACAATGGCACGGAAAGGGGGGAAGTGGTGGAGAATGGGGCAAATGGTGAGCAAAATGGTAAAATTCATCATCCTTGGAGTTGTGCTCATGATGGTTATTTAGTTTTTATTGTTGGTACCTCCACTCGACATGTCATCACAGTTATGTTGAATTTTGTGCAACATAATGATTATTGGTATATCAAGATCAGTTTTTTGATGGATTGGATTTGTGGTAGTGCACTGGCCAAGCACAGAGAAAGAAATGCTACTTCAAAGAAACCTGCTCTGATTGGGATTGATGATGGCCCAAGTGGTGGTAGCGGTGGGGTTTTTTCCCCCACATATGTATGTAAATGTTGGTGATTGGTGGTTGGTGGCGGTTGGTAGTGGTTGGCGGTTGGCGGTTGGTGGTCCCTTGGGGCGGTCCTTAAGGGCGGTCCTTCACAAAAAAAAAAATCTGGTTCCTTAAGGACCGCCCTGGTCTCCTTTCTGGTGGCAAAACAGGGGAAAACGGGGGAAACGGGAAAAAACAGGTGGGGGATTGGGATCCCCCGGGGGTAACAGGGGGGAGCAGGGGGGGGGGGGGGGGGCTAGCAGATGGTGACTTGTGACTGGTGCTTGCTCTGGTTCCAGTGGTGGGTACCATGTTCTCTCTGGTGGTACACACGGTGCCGGAACCTCACGTGCAGCACATTGTGAAGTGGCCTTGGATGCAGCCCGCCGCCAACCACCACCAACCGCCACCAACCGCCAGTCGCCAACTGCCAACCGCCAATCGCCGCCAACCGCCAACCGCCAACCGCCACCAATGGTTGAACACATGGAGTGCCCGCAGGCGTTTTTGGAAAGACTGGGTAACGGAACACTTTTTTTTTTCCCGTTAAGGACCACCCTGAAGGAGACCGACATTTCTTTGGTGTGGAGACCATCTAGCCCTGCTCCCCATATAGCCTGTCCCCATGCCTTTTACCCTTACCCTTCCGTCACCCCGCCCTCCCCCGCCCTGTGCTCTTGCCCTGTTGTTGTTGTTCCCTTCCCGGAGCCTGTTCTCTTGGCTTAGGTCCATGACCGTGAGGTAGTCTTTGAGGTGCTCCCTGACACCAAAGGGCTGCACCTGCGCATCGCAGGCGGCGCTACACGCAAGTTCAAGATCGACAACCTGGTGGTGCAAAAGAGCCAGAAGAACCGGGCCAAATTCAAGTTATTCTTTCCGAAGGAGGTGTGAGACCCACAAGCACCCAGCACGGGCCACAAGTAGGGATTTGCTTGAAGGGGAAGGGGATTATGGGAGCAATTCCAGAGCAGCTGCACAGTGGTTACACGGGACTACGAAAGAGGTTGGGGGGCGGCCACTGGCGGTTGGAAATGCGGTTGGTGCGGTTGGGGCCAGCGTTGGAGTGTGGGAATGCCTTTGGGGCAAAGTCATGGCCAGGGTCTTGGGAGGGACGAGATGCCCACCCCCTGATCCCCCCCCCACCCCCCGAAAGATGGTTTGCATTTGTCTGTTTTTGAATTAGGTCTCATCCCCCCCCCCCCCCCCAGACCCAGCCCCCCCCCCCCTCATCAAAGGAGCCCTGCCCGCCCTGCCCCTCTCGACCGGACCCCGCCCCCCCGCACGCAGCGAGGACGCCTCTCATGCTTTGATGTATCTCCCCAGATTTTAGATGTTTGATGTATGGCCCCCCCATGAGCCATGGAGGTTCGGCGGGGTTGGGAGCCACTGAGGCCTGCACTTGAAGGAGGGAGGCCACGGGCTGGTGCTTATAAAGCCAGTTGGCCGCGGTTGGAAAAGAATTTGGGTTTGGGGAGCAGGAGCCGGCGGTTTCCGTTGGCTGCAGTTGGAGTTGCAAGGATGCGGTTGAGGAGAACCCGACAGTTGCCACAGAGCGGGGCGAGGGGTCCACGTCAACTCAGCGCAGTGCAGGCCTAGGGTCGCTCGCCAAAGCAGCAGGGAGGCTGCAACTTCTGCCAAGCGGAGGGACCCCGGTCGCTGGCAGCGCTGTGTGTGCAGACTAGAATTCTCCGGAGCACTGCTCTCTGTCCGATCCACTTCCTGTGCACAGGGCAAGGGGTTCCTCCAACCAAGCAAAGGAATTTTGTTTGACATCATGAGCACCCAAGTCGTCTGGCAGGTGGCTGTGGTCGACCGCTCGGCAGTTGCAACCCACATCGGCTTCCTCCTGGCGCCAGTGGGTTTGATCCCACAACCTCAACTGGAGAAACCGCACCTCAACTGGAGAAACCGCACCGGCCAGGTTCTCTTGGCGGTTGGAGCGTAACTGACGGGACCCCCCCCCCCAATAGGCCAATAGGCGCTGCCAAAGGCAAACAATCAGATACTGAGGCCTTGTGCCCCCCCCCCCCCCCCACCGTGTCCATGCTCAGGGGAGTGACGACGACCTGTGGAAAGGGGTGAAGTTCGAGATGGATTCTGCAGCCGAATGTGAGAATTTCTGCTCCACTCTGGAGCTGATGCACCACGAACGCCCCGAGAGCCTGGTCGGCAACAACTTAGAGCCCTGTTCTCTATTTGTGTTCACCTGGAACATGGGCAACAAGGCCCCGGACAATCAGGATCTGCGCGCTGCCCTCCCCTGCACGGGGTACGACCTGATCGTGCTGGGGGTCCAGGAGTGCGACTACCCGCCACGCGGCACCAGTCGCAACTGCGAGAACGACTGGTTCCGATTGGTGGAGGGCCACCTGGAGGCGAACTACGTCAAAGTGGAGGGCACCAGCCTCTGGTCCATCCGCTTGCTGATCTTTGTGTCAAAGGCCAAGGTGCGTCACGGCCCATGCCCGGCACCTTCATACCCCCTTGGGGGTGCTAATCCTGCGGCACCTGCGGCGCGCAATTTGGGTAGTTATTGTGGAACAGGGGAAAGCAACCTTTTGTGCCTGCGGCTCACTCATGGCCAAGTGGACATATGCATCTGGGGCTCATTTGGGTCTCAGTCCTGCATTCTGGTCTCTTCGTTCCTCCTTCTCTCACTCAAAATGGAGGAAATTGATGCGGTGCTAATTGCCCTGAAGCTAATTACTCTTACCTTGCGGCGCCTGCAGTGCACATGCGCTCCCCTTGCCCCATGCCCAACAATGTCCTTGAGGGTTGGGAGGGGGTGCCCCCCCCCCCCCTCGTTTGGGGCAAATTTTCTTTTGCCCCAACATCTCTTGTCCACCCCAAAAGCACCCACCGGTTTGTAACCCCCGGATGTTGCCGTCTCACCCGCCAGTAACTGCTCTGCCAACTGTTTGTGAAACCCGCCCTCCAGCCTCCTGCCGTGTCCTCCTGCCGCATCAAGTGCATCCCTCGTATGTCCGGGCGCTGATTCAAAGTGAAAGAACACAAGGACCAGGTATACCCCCGGTGCAACTACAAGCACATTCGTAAGTCAAGTTCGGCATGTCTGGCCGGCAGATGAACCGTTTGGAACGAGCCTTTGGAATGCTGACCCTCTTCCAGCACACACGTGCCAATGAAGCCGACCTTTCATGCTCTGCTGAAAGGGCTGTTTGGTGATAGAAGCCAGCCTGAATCACCTCAAAGAGAGGTTGTTAGATCAACCGCAGGCGCAGACGCCATACATCCCCCTTTTTTGGGGGTCGTTGGCGTAGCATACCCCAAGGCATGATATTGGATGTCTAACCCCTTGTGATATCATTATTTTGCGAGACAAAATGATCCCCCAATGGATTTTTTGCTTTTGACCCCCCCCCCCCCGTGGGTACCACTTTTGGGGGGGGTTGGGGGTTGGGGGTGGGGGTCAAAAGTTTGTGCTTAGTGGGATTCAAACTCTAGTCTTTCAAACAGGTGAAGGACAAACTGCCGGCGGGCGCGGCGCCGGACCGGGTTTCGAACCGGCACCCGCCTGTTTGCGCATTCCACATTTTACCACCCGACTACCGGCATGAGTTGCAAATTGTTGCTTTTTCTCCAGCCGAAGATAGAGGGTGACACCAGAAAAACTAAAATACATTTTCATGCTCTGCTGAAAGTGTTGTTTTGCTAGAGATTCATTCCTCATGTGTGCACAGAGTTATTGAATTTTTGTGTGAGCTGACCTTCTGAGCCACAGACCAGTTGTTTGCTTTTGCATCGAACTTCTTTGGATTTGTGCTATGTCTTTGAAACCGGGTGTTTCTGACTGCTTGCCTGCCTGCCTCATTGACTGCATGCCTGCCTGCCTGCCTGACGGATTGGCTGACTGTTAGCCTAATTGACTGACTCTAGTGTTCTAGCACTCTCTGCCAGGTGCCTTGCCGGAGGCAATAGAATTTCCTTTTGTGACAGATTCATTAATTTTTGTTTGTTGTTGGTTTACATCCATACACAACAAACAATGGGGACAAGACAAGGCCTGCAGACGAGGTTGGCAATGAGGTTGCTGTGCTGCGTGCATTTTCTGAAAATGGTTTTCCCCTCTGGGTGCAACGGGTCCTGGGTGGTTATTTGGCTAAAAGCGTTGCCGAATTATCAGTCCAGTGTCAACAAGCGGGGAACTCCAGAATTCCATTCCAGAATTGGCTTAGGGCATCACTGTTCTCCTTCAAATCGGTTGCTCTGGAGAATGTTTTGGATTTAGTGGTCGCCCGGGCAGAAGTTGGCAAGGCCACTTATGGTCCTACCCAATATCGTTGCATCTCAAATCCGTTTGACAAAGTATCTGGCAGCGCCCCGCAACGTGGGGTCCTGCACGAGCTTGTGCTATTGCCAATGCCCTTTCAGTGCTAAATTACCTTGTGACCTGCCTAATTATGATCTGGGATACCTGTATATCAGTCAAAGACCTGACCCGTATTGTCGGTCTCATGGTTGGATGGGAGCCCATGCTACTGGTCACTCGCCGTTTTTTTTGGGGGGGTCTACAGTGCGATTTATTGGGCCAGGTCTGATTGGGTCATAGTGGTTCCAAGGCTCTGGTTAGGGGCTCATTTTGCACTCGGTCTGGGTACCGTGGGCGTATTAGCCTACTGACCGCTTGTCCGGAATTCGGTATTTTTCTTGACAACAGGTGCAACATGCCACATCTGGCAAAGATTTTGGGACCAGATGGTTGCTACAGGGGCTGATCATGGTCAGGACCCGACCCCAAGGGCGGCGGGGGGGGGGGGGGGGTTCTACGGACCCCAAAATGGTTGCACAGAACAATGTGCTTTGTCGGTGCCGGAGGCGTCGGAGATTTTGTTTTAGGCACCCGGTACGGGGCAAACTTTTGTTTTCACCACATGTGTGCTCAGACTTCAATTCAAACTTCAATTCAAAAACGCACAAAGCCACTTCCTCCTTTTGTTGGGGCCCCTCTGCATGGGGACAATGCAAGTTGAACAATTTTGCCTCCCATTTTCTTTCCTTTTTTTTTTTACTCCCACGCTTTGGCGTGGCCCCTCAAGTTGCGGATACGGACTCCCACGCTTTTGTGGGGCCCCTTGAGTTGGGGATACGGACTCCCACGCTTTTGCGTGGCCCCTTGGGTTGGGGATACGGACTCCCACGCTTTTGGCGTGGCCCCTTGAGTTGGGGATACGGACTCCCACGCTTGGCGTGGCCCCTCGAGTTGGGGATACCGACACCCACGCTTTTGTGTGGCCCGTCGAGTTGGGGATACGAACTCCCACACTTTTGGCCTTTGACAATTTCCGGCCCCATTGCCACTGAACGCGAAGCCTGGTGCGCCGCTGACCCTGTCCACTGTTCTCTCTATTCTTCTCTCTGGGGCAAACCAAGGTAGTAGTAGTAGTGGCAGTAGTAGTAGCAGCAGCTCCAGCACCAATGCCTCCTCCAGTACTAGTGCATCCTCCAGCAGTAGTGCCCCGTCTGGCACCAGTGACTACGTGTCATCGGAATCCATGTCTGATGGGCCGGCAGCCTGCTGGGTCACAAGGTTGCAAGCAGACTGGCCAAAGAAGCGTCCTTGGCCCAAGAGTACCGGCAAGACGGCAGGCGACAAGTGGGAGGATGATTCCAATGCTTGAGGCTCCTTTCCCTTCTCTATATATATGTCCGTGGGTTGTAACAAGGGGAAGGGACACTTTTTGTGGGCCAATGGAGGCCCGCATAACACGTTTTGCATGCACGGTGACTACGTGCATAAACGGGTTCCACAGGGAAGAGAGAGAGCTGACCCAAGCCAGCCTAAGAGACATTCGATGGCCTATGGGCGAACTCAAGGCAACATTCAGTATTGGTTTGGAAGTGCTGTAGTGCAGCAGAACAATCATGAGCTATGACCGGTCACATCGCGTCTTGTTAGCTTTGTCTGTTTGTGCGTTCGGAGGTGCGCGACGAAAAGGTGCTGGGTTTGGGTCAACGAAGCAGGGGGCGGGGGTACAGCCCCCAAAACGGTTGCACACCCCTTGGGGGTCACACCGCGCGGGGGGGGGGGGGGGCGTCTCCTCGGTTTTGGTACGCGACCCCCCCCCCACCCTTGCCCTCCGGGCTCACTTAGTTGCCAAGGGTCAATAGCTACTGGCCATACATATGCCGCAGGCACCCGAAACTTTTTTTTCATTCCCCTTGCCCATTTTGTCCACTTTGCACCCCAACACTATCCTTGAACCCAACCTTGACTCTAATGCCCACCCCAACCCTTAGCCTACTCCGAAACCCCCAAACGTTACCCTTGACCCTAACCAGGATTGAATATTGGGACCGAGCTGGTGGGGGAAGGAACATCGTCTAGGAGACGTCAACGACAAATGAGGTACACATTGGAAAGTGGATGAGAGCGGCTCAAAAGGGGCTCAAAATGTGCTATATTCATCTGTTTGGGCACCACAACTGGACTAGGATCAATTTTGGAAAACCATGGTTTTGACCTGTTTTTGAGCCATTTGTCGTCCCAAATTGGCCTATTTTCAAGGCCCTTTCGGCGTTGAGAGGGGCCAAAATTGCTCAACATGGGCTCAAAATGGGCTCATTCCACTTGTTTGTGCACCCCAAATAATCCAAAAGTATCTTTAGAAAAACACATTTTTGATCCATTTTTTGACTGATTTTTGGTCCCAAAACAGCCCATTTTCAAGGCATTTTGTGACTTTGGAGGGGCCAAAATGGCTCACCACGAGCTCAAAACGCGCCAAAATCACTTGTTTTGGCATTCCGTGTGGTCCATGATCATTTTTGAAAAAAGTCATTTTTTTGCACCCGGTAGACCTTGTTGACCCATTTTGGCACCCACCTCTTTGGGCTACATCTCGCAGCGTGCTGCAGCCCACTGGGCCTAGGTATGGGGGTCTAGGTGTCCGTTAGGGCATTTTTAAGGGGTGGAAACCACCAAAACTGGGTGGTTGCGGGTGGACTAGGCGCCCGTGAAATGGTGTTTTGAGCGTAGCCCAAGATATGGTCAGTTTTTGGTTGGAGGCCGTCAGCGGCCACTGTGCACTAATTCTGGGGCTTTTGGGGGCCTTTTGGGGGCGGTTTGCGGACATATTATGGAGTTAGAGGGCCCTAGAGGGCCCTTTGGCACGGGGAAGTCAAGCTGCATGTGTAGAGTAGCCACTTTTCCCCTTCATTTGACCGTTTTTAGCAGGTTCTAGGGTGGTTTTGGGTAAAAAAAAAAGGCTGATTTTGGCCCCAAATTGCAGATTTCGAAATGGAGGTCCAGCACTTGCGACGACCGTTCCCGGCCGCCACCGTTGAGTTTCTAGCTCATACCCTCTATGGTTGTCCCTCACACCCATAGGTAACATCCACCACAATTTTGGCTGAATCCGAAGCACCACGACGGAGCTGTGATTTTTGCCCATTTCGCGCGTGCTTTTTTTTTTTTTTTTTGAAACGTGTACCAGTTTGAACGTGCTTGCTGCTTGCTTGCTGCTTGCTTGCCAAACCTGTTCGGTCCACCCTAGACACTAAAGAGGGTTATAAAACCAAGACTGGTTCCACCAGCTCGGTGACCCTAATCAAGACTGAATATTGGGACCAAGCTGGTGGGGGAGGGAACATCAGCTATGACCGGTGAGGGACATCAAGAATGATTCACACATTGATGGCTCTTGACAAAGTGAAATCAGCTTGCAAGTGAACCCCATCACCACGAGGCCCACTTTCAAGGCTTTTTGGACTTGTGAGGGGCCAAAATGCCCCAAAATGGGCTCAAAATGGGCTCATTTCACCCATTTGTGCACCCCAAATGGTCTAGGATGAGGTTTGGAACAATGCATTTTTTTGACCCATTTTTGACCCATTTTTGGTCAGAAAACAGCCCATTTTCAAGGCATTTTGGGATTTTTTGAGGACCAAAATGGGCCACCACAAGCTCAAAACGGTCCAATAACACTTGTTTTAGCGTCGCACATGGTCTAGGATCATTTTTGAGAAAGGTCATCTTTTTGCCCCTACTGGACCCTGTTGACCCATTTGGGCACCCACCTGTTTGGGCTTCGCAGCCTAGTGGGCCTAGGTATTGGGGTCTAGGCGTCCGTTTGGGCAATTCTGAGGGGTGGAAACCACAAAAAGTGGGGGGGTTGCGGATGGAGTAGGTGCCCTCGGAATCGCATTTTGAGCCATGTAGCCAAAGATATGGCCTGTTCTTGGTTTGTGGCTATCGGCATTTGGAGCTTGTGGGGGCCTTTTTGGGCCGTTTCCGGGACATATCATGGAGTTAGAGGGCCGCAAAGAGCTCGTTGACACGGGGAGGTCAAGCCGCACGTTGCGTGTACCCACCGTTTCCCTTCGTTTGGACGTTTTGAATGTGTTAAAGGGCCTTTTTGGCCCAAAAATGGCTGTTTTTGGCCCAAAACTGCAGTTTTTGAAACTGAGGTCCGCCACTTGCGAATCCCGTTCCCGGCCGCCACCGTTGAGTTTCTTGCTCAAACTTTGTGTGATTGTACTTCACACCCATAGGTATCATGCACCAAAATTTCAACCAAATCCAAAGCACCACGACGGAGTTCTGATTTTTTCCCATTTCGCGCGTGCTGCTGCTTGCTGCTTGCTTGCTGCTTGCTTGCTTGCTTGCTTGCTGCTGCTAAACCTAGTAGGTCCACCCTAGACGCTAAAAAGGGTTATAAAACCAAGACTGGTTCCACTAGCTCGGTGACCCTAACCCTAACCAAGATTAATTATTGGGGCCGAGGTGGTGGGGGAAGGAACCTCATCTGCTTCAACGACAAATGAGGTACGCACTGGAATGAGTGCGGCTCAAAAGGGGCTCAAAATGAGTGGTATTCATCTGTTTGGGCACCACAACTGGACTAGGCTCATTTTTGGAATATGATGGTTTTGACCCGTTTTTGAGCCATTTGTGGGCCCATTTTCAAGGCTCTTTCGGCCTTGAGAGCGGCCAAATTTGCTCAACATGGGCTCACAATAGGCTCATTCCACTTGTTTGTGCACCCCAAATAGTCCAAAATTATCTTTGGAAAAACACATTTTTGATCCATTTTTGACTGATTTTTGGTCCCAAAACAGCCCATTTTCAAGGCATTTTGTGACTTTGGAGGGGCCAAAATGGCTTGCAATGGGCTCATTCCACTTGTTTGTGCACCCCAATGGTCTAGGATCATTGTTGGAAAAACACATTTTTGGCCCATTTTTGACCTATTTTTGGTTCCAAAACAACCCATTTTCAGGGCATTTCGTGACTTTGGAGGGGCCAAAATGGCTTGCCAGGGGCTCAAAAAGGGCTCATTTCACTTGTTTAGGCACCCCAAACGGTCTGGGATCACTTTTGGTGAAACACACTTTTGACCCATTTTTGACCCATTTTTTGTCCCAAAACAGCCCATTTTCAAGGCATTTTGGGATTTTCGGAGGGCCAAAACGGGCCACCACGAGCTCAAAATGTACCAAAAACACTTGTTTTGGCATTCCATGTGGTCCATGATCCTTTTTGAAAAAAGTCATTTTTTTGCACCCGGTGGACCTTGCTTCGGGCTACCTCTTGTAGCTTGCCGCAGCCCACTGGGCCTAGGTATGGGGGTCTAGGCGTCCGGTAGGGCAAATTTGAGGGATGGAAACCACCAAAAGTGGGTGGTTGCGGGTGGACTAGGTGCCCGTGAAATGGTGTTTTGAGCAACGTAGCCCAAGATATGGTCAGTTTTTGGTTTGGGGCGGCCAATGTGCACAAATACTGGGGCTTTTGGGGGCCTTTTGGGGGCGGTTCGCGGACATATTGTGGAGTTAGAGGGCCCTTTGGCACGGGGAAGTCAAGCTGCATGTGTAGAGTAGCCACTTTTCCCCTTCATTTGACCGTTTTTAGCAGGTTCTAGGGCGGTTTTGGGTAAAAAAAAAAGGCTGATTTTGGCCCCAAATTGCAGATTTCGAAATGGAGGTCCGGCACTTGCGACGCCCGTTCCCGGCCGCCACCGTTGAGTTTCTAGCTCATACTTTGTGTGGTTGTCCCTCACACCCATAGGTAGCATCCACCACAATTTTGGCTGAATCCGAAGCACCACGACGGAGCTGTGATTTTTGCCCATTTCGCGCGTGCTTGCTGCTTGCTTGCTTGCTTGCTTGCTTGCTGCTTGCCAAACATGTTAGGTCCACCCTAGACACTAAAGAGGGTTATAAAACCAAGACTGGTTCCACCAGCTCGGTGACCCTAGCCTTAATCAAGACTGAATATTGGGACCGAGCTGGTGGGGGAGGGAACATCAGCTATGACTAGTGAGGGACATCAAGAATGATTTACACATTGATGGCTCTTGACAAAGTGAAATCAGCCTGCAAGTGAACCCCATCACCACAAGGCCCACTTTGAAGGCTTTTTGGACTTCTAAGGGGCCAAAATGCCCCAAAATGGGCTCCAAATGGGCTCATTTCACCCGTTTGTGCACCCCAAATGGTCTAGGATGAGGTTTGGAAAAATGCGTTTTTGAGCCATTTTTGACCCATTTTTGGTCACAACACAGCCCACTGTCAAGGCATTTTGGGATTTTCGGAGGACCAAACTGGGCCGCCACAAGCTCAAAACGGTCCAAAAACACTTGTTTTAGCGTTGCACATGGTCTAGGACCATTTTTGCGAAAAGTCATCTTTTTGCCCCTACTGGACCCTGTTGACCCATTTGGGCACCCACCTGTTTGGGCTTGAGCTTGCAGCTTGCCGCAGCCTAGTGGGCCTAGGTATTGGGGTCTAGGCGTCCGTTTGGGCAATTCTGAGGGGTGGAAACCACAAAAACTGGGGGGTTGTTGCTGGAGTAGGTGCCCTCGGAATCGCATTTTGAGCCATGTAGCCAAAGATATGGCCTGTTCTTGGTTTGTGGCTGTCGGCATTTGGAGCTTCTGGGGCCTTTTTGGGCCGTTTCGGGGACATATCATGGAGTTAGAGGGCGGCAAAGAGCTCGTTGACACGGGAACGTCAAGCCGCACGTGCAGTGTACCCGCCGTTTCCCTTCGTTTGGCCGTTTTGAATGTGTTCCAGGGCTTTTTTAGTCCAAAAATGGCTGTTTTTGGCCCAAAACTACAGTTTTTGAAATTGAGGTCCGCGACTTGGGAATCCCGTTCCCGGCCGCCACCGTTGAGTTTCTGGCTCAAAATTTGTGTGATTGTAGTTCACACCCATAGGTATCATCCACCAAAATTTCAACCAAATCCAAAGCACCACGACAGAATTCTGATTTTTACCCATTTCGCGCGTGCTGCTTGCTTGCTTGCTGCTGCTGCTAAACCTAGTAGGTCCACCCTAGACACTAAAAAGGGTTATAAAACCAAGACTGGTTCCACCAGCTCGGTGACCCTAACCCTAGCCCTGCCCCTAGCCCTAGCTCTCACCCTAGGCTAGTGTTAGAGTGAGTGTTGGGGTCCAAAATGGAGAGCAATGATGTGGCAAAAGCAGCCATGAATGAAATTTGGGGGATCTTGTTCAGCCCAATCAACATGGCTGGCATGGCCAAACCAACTGGTTGCAAAGGTTAGGGTTAGGTTTATGGTGATGGTATGTTAGATGGAGGCAACGGGAGCCTGTGCCCCCCCCCCCCCCAAAATCGCCCCACCTGGACCCCCCCCCCCCCAACCTGGACCCTCCCAACCATCCCCCCCCCCCCATCGCCCCTCCCTGAAACCCCCCTCCAACCCACCCCCCCCTCCCTGGGGGCCTTCGGCCCACTTCTACTGGGGGGGGGGTCGCGTACAAAAGCAAGGAGATGTCCCCCCCGTGGGTCACATGTTAGCTGGCGGCAGCCCCTGTGATGGTTGCTGATTTAGATTATTTAAGAGTATAAAGGAGTGACTTTTCTGTCCGCCTGGTCACGATGGATCAATGTGCTCCTATGGTTTATGATGACCGAGCTTGGAAGGGCCTATAGTGTTGAAGAGTGGAGACATAAAGGGGTGAACACTTCGGATGTTTGCTATTGCATTGAGTGGTGTTTATGTTCCCGTAAAACCGACCTTTCATGCTCTGCTAAAAGGGCTGTTTCATTATAGATTTACATCCATTGCCCAACCGTCCGGCCAATCCCGGTCCCCGGCTCGACTCACGCACTGGCTCTAACATGAACATCCGTGCTACTCCAAGCACTTTAGATGTCTGCTATTGCATTGGGATTTGAGCTGTGCTTATGTTCCCGTGACACCAGATGGACAGTTTGCCCGAGTACCACCTGCTCACTGCTTTGGTATGTGTTTTGAAGCAAGGCTTGGCAAAGCTCCGTGGGACTGGAATGGAGACCACAGAGCGCAAGATGGGGCAACTCTCCCGTGTGCTGTGATTTCTTGCGATTCTGCTGGTCACTATTGCTAGTCCCCTCGTCATTGCATTCTCGCTCCTTGTTCTTGGCTTCGCTCTGGGCCTTCTGGGTAATGTGCTTGACGGGCCAGGCCGGAGAGTTGGCTTTCTGTGTGGTCGCCTACACGGTTACCGGTGGCCCTGAGGGGGGGGGGGGTGGCAAAGTCTGGGATTTACAAAACGGTTGGTGCTCGGGGTTTGGGGGTAGACAGAAGCCTTCGGAGCGGAACAAACTGCCATTCCAAAATGCGGGGGGGGGGGGTCTGCGCTCCTATTTTCCTGCACCCAGCACCCTGTCTTTCAATGATCCCGTGCTCCAACGCCCATTCCGCCCCTCCCGCAGAAGCACCTCATCACAAAGACCAAGAAGCTGACGGAGGCCACCGGCATCGGCGGCGTTATGGGAAACAAGGGCGGGGCCGGGGTGTTCCTGCAGTACCTGGACACGCGGATCTGCTTTGTGAACAGCCACCTGGCCGCGCACCAGGAGGGCCTGGAGGACCGCCGGAAGGACCACCGCGACATCATCAAGGGGCTGAGCGCTGGGCTCAGCACCGCCAAGCACCTGGACGTGACGCACGCCTTCGACTACCTGTTCTGGCTCGGGGACCTCAACTACCGCATCGATCAGGACCGCGCCGATGTCCTCAAGGGCATCGCGGAAAAGAATTATGAGGAGCTGCTGGCCAGGTCCCTGGAGGCTATTAGGGACATGACTCGTTCAGGCCATCGCTTACTGGGCAGAATACCCCCCCCCCCCCCCTGGGGTGAGAGGCCTGAAAAAGTTGCGTACCCCAAAACGGCTGCATTTTTTTGGCCCTTTTTACCGAATTTCTTTTTTTCCCTGTGGAAGAATTTTCTGAGGGGGGGGTCAGGAAGTCATGGCTTGGACTTGTTGTTTGCAATTCTTGATCAACACGACCCATAGGCCCTCGGCCTGGCAGTTGGCGGTCAGCTGCTGCCGGCCTCAGTCCATTTTGGTGACATTGGAACAGGGGCACCCGTTGTTGTCTCTTGCAATGTCAGAGGGGAGCGGGGGGCCTGGCGTTTCCGCACCCACCAACCCACCGAGAAACTCATGTTCCAGTGGATGCCTGTCACCTCGCAGCGTGGGCGACGCTAGGGAATTGCATCCGCTGGCCAAGGTGGCCGGCCAATCGATATGGAGCACCAGGAGCCCCGCAGCGTGTTTCACGTGGGGCCGTTGGGTATCAGAGGTCACCAACACAACAACTTCAAATCACCTCGAAGAGGGTTTGTTAGATCAAGCGCAGGTGCATGCGCCATATACCCCCCCTTTTTGGGGTCATTCGCGTACAATACCCCAAGGTATGGTACCGGATGTCCAACCCCTTGTAAAATCATCATTTTAGGAGAGAAAATGATCCCCCAATAAATTCTATTGCGTTCGGCAAGTCCACCTCGCAGAGAATCTACTCCAAGCAACACACACACAAAATAGGGAAAAAAACAACATAAATACGGCCTAAAACATGCTTTACATACCTTGGATGGTCATTGTAAGTGATCACCGTATCAAAAAAATAAGTTTCGGAAACTTCGATTTTTCAGCTGCCCAGGGTGAAAAACTGCAGAAGCAGGTTGTGTACCCATCCCATTGGGAGACACCCCCCCCCCCCCCGCGCGCCCAATACCCAAATAGGGTGAAAAACACGTAAATACGGCCTAAAACATGCTTTACATAGCTTGGATGGTCATTTTAGGTGATCACAATATTTCTGTATTTGGCTTCAACGTGTACTAGGCAGAATGTATGACGACTCTGGGAACAATCATGAATCCTGAGGCGGCCTTTTTATTTAGGCTGTTCCTCATGTCTGCTGTATATTCGAGTCAACGGTAGAAGGCAGTCCTGACTGTACGGCACCAACAAACATTCCTCTTGATGTATCAAAGTAAAACACGAGAGGCTGGTGGATGGTATCGGATGTAGCCGCTCATGTTTGTTTGCCTTCGGGTTTGTTTGCAACGTGCCTCCGAGGTGTGTCCAGCAATGCACTGACCGACGAGGTGGGGTGGGGGGGGGGGGGGGGCTGTCCCAAAAAGAATTGGAGCAGGTTCGCCGGTTCCTCCTTCTGGTTTTGCACACTCGGTCCTGCTTTGTGGACGCACGCCTCCAGGCTATCGGCGGCCAATGCCTGGCAGTGCAGTGCTCCTGCTGTTTGCTGTTCATCGAGTCTCGGTCTGTTTGTGTGCCAACCGGATGGATCAGCTGACGTCCCCTGACGAGGGCCTGTGGGGAAGGAAACACACGAGCTTACCTTGGGGCCGTTGACCGAGCGGGGGGGTCAGCTGCGGGTGGTTCTTTCCTTTCTCTTGTCACTCTTGGCCAGGCCATGGCTTGGTGGCGGATGTTACCCACACCTGGGGGGTGGGGGTCAGAGGCCCCCCCTAAAACGTTGGTGTTCCTAACATCGAACTCCCGTTTGGGCCCCTTTGATAAGTTTCACTTTTTTCCCGAGGAAAAGTTTTCTGATGTGGGTGGGTGGTGGGCGGGTCAGGGGGAGGAGCCCAGGCTGCCATCCCACACCCCCCTCCCCTCCCAGGAACGCTAAGCCATGGCCTACTCTTGGCATTGACCACCAGTTGTACTGCCACACGGTGCCCAACCAGCCTGTCAGGACCCCCCCCTGCCCTCTACCTGTGCCCCTGCCTACCCCTCCCCCTGCCCGCCCCCCCCCCCTCTGTGCCTGCCCCTGCCCCTGCCCCAACTGCTCGGCTCAACAGCGACCAGTTATTCCGGGAGATCGAGACAAAGAACGCCTTCCTCGACTTCGAGACGTCCCGCCCCAACTTCCCCCCCACGTACAAGTATGTTGTGGGGCAGTACCCCCGCGAGTACTCGGACGAGAAGCAGCGCATCCCCTCATACACGGACCGCATACTGTGGCGCAGCCACATCCCCAACGGGGTGCAGCCCGGGGAGCTCCGCGCCCTCGACCGCCTGGTCACCTCCGACCACTCCCCCGTGACCCAACACTTCGTCCTCCGCATGCGCCGCCAGTACATTCTGTCGGACGACGCGTTCCTGCGCCGCCGGGCCCTCAAATTCCAGCGCCTCATCTCCCACAACACAACCGTCAGCCCGTCCACGAAAGTGTGCAGCCCCCCCCCCCCCCTTCCCCTCTTGAATTCCCCACCCACTCCCCCTGGCGAGGGGCAGCAGTCATTTGGCCCAAAAAGCATAGGAAATACCAGGCGCCTAAGAGAGTTTTTCTTGAGGTTTAACCGGAACTGCTCCAGTTGTAGTGCTACCATTGTGTGGTCAATCCCCCCCCCCCCCTGGGGGGGCAGGGCTTCTTTAGAACAATTAAAAACCGAGGGGGGGGCCCTCCCCCAAAACCCCCTCCCCCCCTCCCCAGACCAAAGTGACCATCGCGGGAAAAAACGAAATTTACAATAGGGAAAATCTGGTCAGGCCATTTTTGGTACACCAAGTTTTGGGTCCAAAACCCCCTCCCCCCCTCCCCCCCCCCTGCTCAAAAGAAGCCCTGCCGGGGGGGGCGGGGGGATCAGTTCTCCGCCCTCTTGGGGGGGAACCGTCACAACATTGGGGGAGAGAATTCAAGGGGGGGGGACCCGTCGTTGCTGAGGGTCCCCCAATCAACGGGTCCCACCAAAGGGCAACCTTTCAGGACAGCCCTCTGGGCCGGTGGTTAATGGCCAATCGCCGGCTTGTAACCGCGGGCAGCCGACCGCTGGTCATACCACGAGCCACCCCCAACTACTGGAGTACTTGCAATGATCCCTCCCGGTAGTGTACTGCAGGGTTGTGCTTCGTGTTTGGCCTACGGGACTGGGGGGATTGGGTGAAGGGGTATCAGGGCAAAGTTTGTGTATGTAAACTGGGCCTCGCATTGTTGGCGCTCTATTCAAACTTTGATTTTTTCCCCAGAGCAAAAGTTTTCTGGTTTTGGGTGGGTGGGTGGTGGTGCCTAGGGGGTCCGCCAGACCCCCCCCCCCCCCCTTGTGGATAAGCACATCCCTGTAGCATACTGCCGGGATGGTGAGCAATGAGATTGCACATTGGCATCCGTTGCCCCGTGGCTCTGTTTACGACTGCCGACCGCCAGCGGTCAACCCGGCGGTTACTCCCGTTGAACCGCTCCGGTGGTTGGGTGACGGACAGCCAAGTCCCACCGATGGCGGTTGGCGCTTGGGATTGATATCCGTGGCAGCTGATCCCCCACCGACAGCAGTTGGTGACTGCAAGTGCTCTGCAACCTGATGGCGTGTTGCAGTCGACCAATAGCAGTTGTCATTTCACTGGCGGTTCGCATACAGGGGGCTGGGAATTGGTGGGCCGTATATCACCTCGAAGAGAGGTTGTTAGATCAAGCGCAGGCGCGTGCATCGTGTACCCCCCTTTTTGGGGGGTCATTCGCGTAGCATACCCCAAGGCATGATATTGGATGTCCAACCCCTGGTAAAATCATTATTTTGCCCAATAAGACCATCCCCCAATGATTTGTTGATTTTGAGGCCTCTATCTCCTTGAAACTGGATATCATTTTTTTGGAAGGGGGGGGTTAGGAGGTGTGCCTGCCTGTCTGCCTGCCTGCTTGCCCGACTGACTGCCTGACTGACTGCTTGCCTGCCTGACTGAGCGATTGGCTGACTGTCAGCCTCTCTTCGAGGTGCACTGCCGAAGGCAATAGAATTTGTTGTGGGTGTAAATCTGGCTTCCTGCTTTGTCCTCCCATCCCCTTGTGCTTTGCATGCTCCATGTCTCACTCCTTGTTCCTTGCTTCCGCCAGATTTCCTACTGCCAAATCGACCTGGCAGCCCCCCCCCCCCCTGGTACGCAGCAGTGATGCACCCCCGCAACACTTGGCAACCGCCCTCGTAACCCCCAAAGACCACCCCCCGCCGCCTCACTGCTCAGCCGCACCCGCTTTTCCAACTGCCGTTCCAGGCGGTCCTTTCTTTCAGGCAATTGTCCACCAGCAGCTGTCCTACTGGCGCTGTTCCTCCACCTGTGTCACGCTGTTCCTACCCTGCACCTCTGCTCCACAGGTTGGTTGCCTCTGATTTACAAGCCCTTCTTTGTTGCAGGCATGTCAGAAGTCGCAGTCTCCACGCCCTCCTGCAAGTGCTTCTTCATCTGCACTTCTTCGTATTGTAGTCTGTGTGCTGTGGTCCAAGATGTCCTGCATGTCGGTCATATCAACACCATGCATTTTGAGCAATCCCTACGCTGTTCCTATGCTGTTCCTCAAAAATTCTTACGCTGTTCCCACGCTGGTAGGAACAGCGCTGGTAGGACAGCTGCCCATCAGCACCTCCAAAAACCAATGCAAGTGCAGTGCAAAAGGCCAAACAGTGGGCCTGTCACAAGGCCACCAGGCGCACTATTCTCTATGCCATTCACAGATCAAGTTCGTGTCGGGGAGCCTCGATGGGAAGTGGCAGACGCGCAGCGTCCGCAGCGGCCGCTGGACCGAGCACGAGATCCCGGTGCTGGAGTGCGTCGTGGGGGACGTCGAGTTCATCCAGAACTTCCCGATCTTCTTCGTGCTGTGGGACGACATCGCAAACAAGTGCAAGGCCCAGGGCGCCCTGTCGCTGAAGGGGCTCGGGGAGACAGGGGCCGCCCTGAAGTTCGAGGTGCCCATGACGCACGAGGGCGCCAGCGCAGGGGTGCTTGCGGGGGTGGTCTCCATCGTCGAGTTGGACGACGACGATGACATGATGTTGCAGGTCTGCGCCTTCACATTTTGCCTTTTTTTTCGTCGTTGAAATGGTTGTGAGCATTTTTGAATCAGACTACAGTGGGGAGAACATTTTTCTTGGGGAAAACGGGGGAAATGGGTTGCGGAAAAATGAGGAGAAACTGAGAGATTTCACTCATTTCCCTCCATTTCCCCCGTTTCCACATCATTTTCTTGTTGGCTCTCTGCTTACAATGCTAAATTTCCCCATTTACCCATTTTCAACCGTCCCCCCCCCCCCCCGGTTTTCGCCCGTTCCCATCCCCGTTTCCCCCGGTTTCCCCGCCCGTTTTTCTCGTGACCCCTGTTTTTCCGGGCTTCGGCGGTGAGTCGGTGAGCGTGGTGGCGGTGAGCTCACAGGCCCGGGTTGGTTCACACCGGAGTCTTGCCAACTGGGCCCCCAGGCCTCCCTGCCACTGAGCTGGCGCCACGTCGGCGCAAGGCCGTCTGGGCAGCGCCACCGTGGCGCTCTGCCCTGAAGTTTGCGCCACGACGGCGCGCGGTGGTGCCCTGTCACTGAAATGGCGCCACGTCGGCGTAGGGCTGTCAGGGCTGTCTAGGGCTGTCTAGGGCTGTCTGGGCAGCGCCACGGCGGCGCTCTGCCCTGAAGATCGCGCCATGACGGCGCACGTATACGTTGGCGCCATCCCCTTTCGTGCCCTCTGTCCCCACACAACCACTGCCCCGTTGTCCTCAGGACTTCAACGATGACTTCATGCACCAGTTCAGCGGCGATGATGACACGGCCTCCGTGATGCGCTCCAATTCATCGTCCTCAAGCTTCAGCAGGACGCTCTCAGGCTCCCCCCGCGCAAACTCCGGTGCCACACGGTCCCCTGACATCGGGCCAAGTGGGGTCAGCTCCACAGCCAGCTCTCCCACGGTGGGGCCCAGCAGGGTTTGGAGCAGCAGCCCGTCTCAGAAGAGCCTCCACAACATGAGCCCGTGCAGCCGCCTGCCGCGTGCCCACACCACGGATGCCTCTGGCAAGGGCCCCCTTCACCGGCCGTCCATTACACCCCCGGGGCTGTCTCGGGAGCAGTCACCAGCGAGTGGTGAGACCGCCCAGCGCCGCGGCTCAACCAGCTCCATCCCAAGCCCGACTGTAATCCGCCCCTACTCTGACTCCGAGTTTACACTGCAGGTCATGCGCCTGTGTGCTTATGTGTGTGTGTGATCCATGTTGTGTGTGCGTATGTTGGACAGTTTAACGATGGAGACACAGCATGATGGTGAGCAGACGTATTCAGACCTGATGAAAATAGGGTTTCTTTCTGGCTGGTCCCACCAGGCTTGGTGGTGGTGCAGGGGAGGGATTAAACGCCGCTAAGAAACGTGGCGAGATGTTTGGGTGGGGCCCTCTAGAGGGACCCGTACATGAGGCTGTCACACGCACTTCATTTGGGCATGTGGCACTGTGAACTTTTGGGATTTCAAGGGCGAAATTTTCCCCTGGCAAAATTGTCCCCTAGCAGGTCAGAGGTCTGATTGGAAGGAGGGTCAAACAGGCTTGCACTCCAAGGGGCGGGGTCCACTGCAGAAAGGAGCCATGTGGCCGAGGAGGTACATGCTGACATAGAGTTACATACCTAAAGAGAACACCGTTGCATTATGTCCAACACCTAGTGAAGTCGGAGCACACATCCACCAAAAAAACCACCATCAAGTAGTCCAGGGTCGGAGGGAAGGTAAAGGCACAGCACTGAGCACTGGTGACAAGAATGGTAGCGAAAATTTAAATTGAAGCCTTCCGTCTTCAAAATGAAAGGCCCAAAAAGCCAACCCCGCCCTCACCCCCAGCCCCTGTGCCACACGAGTCGCTGGAAGAGGATGGAAAGGAAGACACAACGCACACTGCAGGCATGGCAGGGCATGACCCCAATGCACCCTCAGTCACATGAGGTTCTGATCCTGTAGAAGAAACCCTAGATATCGGGAAAGGACTGGTCGAAATCTAATGAGCCACTTCAATTCATCACTTTTTGAAGCGGAAGGTTCACAAGGCTCTGAGGGTGGTTCCGCAGGTGGTGCTGGGAGTGCAACAACAGCAGGGCTGACGTTGAATTTCTCAAATCCTCATACCAAAGGGGGCTTCAAAAAATATTCAAACTGTGCCCAGATCTGCCTGGTCTCAGCCCAAATTCTGCCCGGATACAGGGGAGGGGATCTTTTTGCCTTATTGTGCGCGCGCACATCCGCACATGCACACAGCCCACATCCACACATCCTCAGAGATCCTGTGCGGCCCCATGGGCAGACCAGGAAGCACTCCCAAGTGTGTGCCTGTGCGCTGCTTCCCCTCTCAGGGTCTGCTCCCACATCCTGCCTGCACCCCCATGCATGCATGCACACACGGGAAGTCGGGTTTTCACTTCCGGGGGGGGGTGTCGATACAGCCCCCAAAAATACCCAGGGGGGGGGGTCGGGAAAAGCTCCCAAGTGACAGGACCATTAATCAGTTATTATGAACTCTGGCGCCAAATGCTCGAAGGCCAAGTCACCTCGAAGAGAGGTTGTCAGATCAAGCGTAGGCGCAGATGCCATACATCCCCCTATTTGGGGGGTTGTTCGCGCAGCATACCCCAAAGCATGACATTGGATGTAACCCCTGTCCAAATCATTATTTTGCGAGACAAAATAATCCCCCAACAATTTTTTCGATTTTGAGCCCTCTACCCCCCCCCCCCATTTGCATACCACTTTTTGGGGGGGGGGGTCAAAAGTTTCTGCTTGGTGGGATTTGAACCTGCAAAACGGCTGAGGGATAAACCATCATGCAGCCGGTGAGTCGGTCTCAGGATCGAATCAACCCCGGTCTGCTCGGGCGCCGACTGTCTTTCCACTCGACTACTGTCGGTCGCTGCAGCAATGAGCCTCTTCAGATGCAAGCTGACACAAAAAAAACCCAGCTGGGTGTTTCTGCCTGCATGCCTGCCTGCCTGACTGCCTCATTAGCCGACTGTCAGCCTAATTGACTGACTCGAGGTGCCTTGCCAGAGGCAATAGATTTTTTGCGCATTTGAAATGGTCTTTTTTTCCCCCGAACACATGGCAATTTTTTCACCAAATGCATGGCAAATCATCGCTTTTCTGAACCCCCTTGATGTGCTGATTCCACAAATCCTGTTTGCTTTTCCCCCCGAATTTCGGGTCGGGGTTTGCTCCGGGCCCAGGAGCCAGTCTCGGTCGGATTTCGGGGCCCTGTCAATTGAGCCCGTTTGGGGGCGGGGGGGGGGGGCTAGCCAGAGCCCCCCCCCCCCCCCCCCCGGGGAGACGAAAGCCCACCCACCCCATTCACACACGCACACACAGGCAAGGTCAGCAAGCTGACACATCTGGAAGCGTAGAAACCTGGAAGTGTAGAAGCGTAGTAGAAACAAGATGATGCAGACAACAGAGATGAAACAGGTGCAGCCCCAGGCAGGCATGTGGGTGCCTTTTCTCTGCCCAACAGACTGGCAGATCGCTCTTGCAGAGCACGCTGACAGAGGAGGAGCCAATGCACACACCACACATCAGCCTTTTCCCGCAGGGCCATGTGCGGGCCACCAGGCAGTGCTTCCACTCATGAACGACTCAAAGTGGCTGCCAGGCTCAGACTGCAAACAGCCCCTCCCTCCCTCTCGCCTTCCCTCCGTCTCTCTCCCCCTCTCACTCCCTCTGCCTCCCCCCCCCCCCCCGTCTCTCTCACTGCAGGTCACGCACATCGATGAGAGACCTGAGCCCAAGCCCATGTCCCGCAAGTTCAGCTTCGGGTCGCCCCCTAACCGAAAGAGGAACGCAGACGACACCGTCCCGGGTCCCAGATCCACCTTCTCCGCGGTGTTCCAGCGGCGCCCCAGCGTCAGCTCCAGCAGTGCGGCCCAGGACCATGCGCCCCAGCGCCGCCTGTCCCTTACGGGGGGGCTCTCAGGGACAGGGAAGGCACGGAAGCGTGCCCACAGCTGCGCGGAAGGCAACGGCCAGTCCCCGAAGCCGACAGCCCGGCCCAGTCCCAAAGCCGGCGCCGCAAAGCCGTGGCGCCGTCCGATGGTCTCGCCGGCGATGTCGCTGCCCATCTCGCCGCCAATCTCGCCCCCCATGCCACCGTTGCACGCGCAACCCTCGGCCTCGGCCCCGACCCCGGCCCCAGCCCCGGTGTACCAGAGTGGCTACCAGTTTCCAGCGGCCCCGGAGCCGGAGGGCGAGGTGTGTGTGGTGTGTGTCTGTGTGCGTGCCGGCGTGCGTCGTGCCATGGAGGTGCCGTCATGCCAAGTGCTGTGTGCAGGGGCTGGCCTGATGGGCGTTCAGTGGTGACTCCTGACGGGGGTAGGCAAGTGCGCATGGCCACATGCACATGCACGTGCATGTGCGCATGGGGATAGGCTCAAGGCAGATAGCACGTGGCGCATGGGAAGGTGCACAGCGACCTTTCAATGACATGTCAACGCCATGTCATTGACCCGTGATTTGACGCGTCATTGACAGGTCAATTCCATTTTCTTGATCTTTCATTGCAAGAAAAGGAGAAAATGACACACAAACCCACAAAGGGACTGCAGGGGGGGGGGGGTTTCGGGGGCAGTCCGATTCGTGTGGGAGATTTCGCATTTCAAAATGGCCGCGAAGTTTCCCACACGAAATCCAGCGGCCTCTGCGAGTGGCACCTGTGGCTCAGCTCCACCGACCTTGCGCAGCCCTACACACCACAACGCTTCTGGGAGGGACTGCGAAATTTGCCACACAAACAAGCACCAACGGTTGAAGCATGCCACAGCATGCCGCGGCGCAGCAAGTTTTTCTTGGGGACCGTTGGTGCCTGCACACAAAATCCAGCGGTTTCCGCGAGATCCCCCGCAGCGAAATTTCCCACCGTGGATTTGACTTGACTTGTCACGAAACCCCCCGCCCTGTAGAGCACACACAGAGCACAGGCTGAGCAACACTGACCTCTGCGTGACTGTGTGCACGGCACACGGCGCATGGGCACCCACACATGCAAAAAACCTGTCGCATGGGGAACATGCCCGGTACACCTACATGCAGGCACAGGCACATGCACCAAGGCTCACACACAACCGCACCTGCACATGGGCATGTGCGCATGGGAACAGGCGCATGTAGACAGCACATGGGCCCATGCGGACGTCCAGATGGAAGCCTTCACACAGGCACATACACACACGCATATGGCCATGCACACATGGGGGGGGCAGGGGGTTCAGTCAGTTCGAGACCCCAAAAAGGCTTATTTGAGTTTTGAGGCGTTGCCCAAAGGCCCAATAGGTTTGCACAGATTGTGGATTATTTCCAAATGTCCCATTTTGTTTTTTCGAAAATGGTCGAAATTTGTCGAACATTTACTGCCACTGTTCAGTCAAAATCCTCAGCATTGAATGGAGAATTTAATTCCGCCCCCAACTGCAAGTGCCCGTCAGAAAATGTTCCATAGTTGTCGAAAGCAAAATTGACAATTAGACAACAAGAATTTCCATAATTTTGGAAAAATTTCAATCGGTTTTGAAAAATTCCAGCAGCTTTTGGACAGTTTCCACACTTTTTGAGAATTCGCAGCGTTGCCTAAATTTTCCAACATTGTATATTTTTGCAAAAATACTGTTCGGTTTCAGTGAATTTTTCACCTCTGTTTTTTCGAAAGAAATTGTTGGAGAATTTTCTTTTCAGTTTGGTGTTTGGTGTATCATTTTTGATTTTCCTATTGAATCAATTCTCAGTGGTGTGATTTCACATAAGATGGGGGAAATTTTTGGGAAAAATTCCAAGAATTTCCACTGGTTGCTGTTAGACTGAAAAACGGCTGGCGAAGTGGGGTTTGCATGGGGAGGGGGGGGTCAACAGAGCCCCAGAACACCAGATGGGGGGGGGTCAACAGAGCCCCAGAACACCAGATGGGGGGGGGGGGTCAACAGAGCCCCAGAACACCAGATGGGGGGGGGGGTCAACAGAGCCCCAGAACACCAGATGGGGGGGGGGGGGTCAACAGAGCCCCAGAACACCAGATGGGGGGGGGGGTCAACAGAGCCCCAGAACACCAGATGGGGGCAGGGGGTCAAAAAAGGGTTCCATTGGCAGGGGCCATGATTTCAAGCTCTGGCTCTGTCTCTCACTAGGTGTGCAGGGGCGGTTGAGAAAGCGGTTGGCAGAGGTTGGGGGATGCAGGCAACTGCTGCTTTGGATGTAGGGCGTTGTAGGATCCCCTGGCTGAGGACCAGGGTGTCAGTCATCATGGGACCATTGGCAAACTGACACGCGAGCCCATGGAACCAGGGTCCATGCGGCATGTGGGTCCTGTGCCCCTTTCCACTGACTCTGACTGCGGCTCCTTGTAGCCCATGTCGGTATCATGGAGGGCCACGATGTTTTTTTTTTGATGGTGGGGCCCTGTGCACCCGTGTGGCTGGGGAAATGACTGGGGCCCCGGTGCTCTTAGACCAGCCCATTGCTTAGTGGCACAAAACCCCCACCCCAGCGGGGAAGGGAGCTTGGGGGGGGGGGGGGCGGGGCGGGGCTCAGAGACCGAAAACAAAGCTGCACTTCAAATTGGCCTCCACTTTTGGGCCCCGTTAATGCATTTCATTTTTTTCCCGAGGTGGGGCAGGGTGATCGGCTTTTGGGTCGCCCACCCCCCCCTCCCCCAAGGTGTACATGAGCGTACACCCAGATGTACCGCCGGGCACCCTCTGTCAGCCTTTATCCCCCCCCCCCCCCCAAGGGTCCGCCTTGGACACAGGTCCCACTGCCATTGAGATGACGGAAGTGACGTTTTTTTTCTGAAGCGGGTCCCATCAACGGAGCTATTTTTTTTCAAGGGGGGGGTCCGGCCAGGGGGCTGTATCGCCCCCCCCCCCCCCCCCCCAAATGCACATGCCCATGTGGACATGTCCCCGTGCACTGGGGTGGGCGTTCGCAGGACACGCGGCCCATCTACGAGGTGGACCGGAAGCAGAGCATGAGCCTCGAGAGTGCCCTCAGTGCCCTCCGGGCCCCTACCGACAGCCGCAGCCCGCGGACCGAGGTCGCCGGCTCCCCCACACACCTGACCACCGAGGGGATGGCCGAGGCCGCGCGGCACCGGAGCAGGAGCACGGATGTCCGGCGCCTGACGCGGACCGACGGCCTCCAGTTCCCCGTCCACCAGGCGGCCTCCGCCGGCAGCAGCGACAGCGGGGGCGGCGGCATCAAGGGGAAGGTCAAGAACGCGTTGAACCGGTTCAAGAACTGAGGATGGGGTGGGTGCACGCTGCAGCAGTCCACCCCCGGGCAGGGCTGGTCAACCCGCAGGCCGGGGGGGGGGGGTGGGAGGGGAGCAGGAAGGTATTGGAAGGGCAGGGGCTCCTGAGGAGGTTCCAGAGGCAGTTAGGCAGGCGGTTGGAGGCGATTACCAAAGCGGTTGGGGCCGATTACTGTTGGTTACAACTGCCGCTGGGGCTGACAGTTGTGGTCAGGGAGAGAGCGGCTTGGCATAGGCTGGGACCCTGGAGGGGGGGGGGATCCCCCCCCCCCCCTTTCCAATGCATCCCTGGGCGGGCGTCGGGGGGCGAGTGTTCCGTCTCAGAAATGTTTCTCTGCCGGCCTTGCCGCAAGCGTCCGCCACCGCAGCCATGACGGGGCTGTGTCTTACAGGGGTATGCACTGCGTGCAGCTGCCTCCCTGGGCGCCGATTGTTCTCCGCAGCCACCGTCGGTCCCGCGCCCACGCATCGGCCAGCAGCAGCACCAGGGCCCGGCCGGGGAATCGGGTTTCGTTAAGAACCGGCCCCATACCCCAGTGGCAATCCGCGGTTTCTGCCGACCACCCAGGGGCCCCAGGTATCGAGCGCGCGACCGACGGCGGTTGTCACGCAGCGTCACGTGGCGAGCGGCGCCTCCGGGGAGTGGGAGTGGGCCCTGCGTCTGACGGACGAAGTGAACTGAGACGGGGGGTATAGCACGCTTGACGGGGGGTGCAAGTGCTCCCGGCCAACCCACGCTTTGGGCCCTACATTGGTGATGGCAGGGAATGTTGTTGCACTGCGTGCCACCGCAGTGCACATCCTTACAGCTCCCTGCCTTGCACCTGGACGTGGGCGTGAGGTGCTGTCCCATCACCCATCATGTGCATGGACGCCTCCCGCATGTCAGAGACCCGAATCCCTGTGTGCGACACTGCCACGGGAGTTGGAATGGGCGCAGTAAAGGGAGCACCTTCGTCTCACACGTGGAGAAGCTGTACACAGAGGCAGAGTGTGCGTGGCCCACCCTACGCGGGGTAGGCCATGGGGGGGGGGGGATGAGGGCCAAAAAAAAGGTTTGTGTTGGACTCTCATTCTCGGCTCTCTATTCAAAATTTCAGTATTCCGTCGAGGATTTGGTTTTGCGTGCTTGGGTGGGTGGTTTGGCTTCCGCCAGATCCCCCCCCTCCCCCCCCACTCCCTCCACCTGGTGTCATGGGCGTGCAGGGACAGAGGTCACATACCCCTCCACCCAAAGGTGAGGGGCCAGGTTCAGGGATCTGGGCCTTCTGGTGGCGTTGCTGCCGGACCCATGTGTGGACCCTGTATGCAAGCTGTTCCTGCAGACCCCGCTTCATATTGCCCCCCCCCCACACACCCCCCACATTACATGCACAACATGCATGCACCATCTGCCAGTTTTTGCACCAAGTGCTGCACATCGCAAGGAATCTTTTCCATCAAGTGCCACCAAGGGCCACGCAACTTCCTTCAAATGCTGCCAAGTGCAATGCACCCTTCTGTGAGTTGGCGGTGCAGAACGTGGCCTGTGCCTGCAGCGCTTTCTTGTGTGTCGTGTATTGTGTGCTGTGTGTGCGTGTGTGTGCGTTGTGTGTGCTCGTGTGGAGTGAGTGCGTGAACCGGTGTGTGCATGCGTGTAAATCTGTCTGTGCGCCTGCACAGTGTGCGTGCATGCGTCTGTGTGTGTTTCTGAGTGTCTAACTTTTTTTCGAAAGGCGCCTAGCCTCCATGACTTTACTTTGATGTTGGCCTGACGAGTTGTTTTGACGATCACTGCCGTGCCTCCGCTGTGCGCTTGATCTCACCTCACGCAGTGTGTGTGTACTTTTGGGAGGGGGGGAGATACGCGTCGTGGTGGTTGCCTGATGACTACGTGGTGCCGGGTATCACAGGCAACTGGTGTGATGACTGTGGATGCCTTGCGGTTTTACAGAATCGTTGTACTGCTGCAGACTGGGTGTGTGTGGCCCCCGGGGAACCGGGTGCAACAGCAAGCTGGTGAAGTAGAGTACCTTGTCGGGGGTCAACTGTACAGGGGGGAAAAGTGCCCATGGGGCTGGGCTGGGCTGGACAGGGTGCAGGATGGCAGGCTGGGCTGCGCTGATCTGAGCTTTACCCGAACCAGACTGTCAGTGCTGCGCACATGGCAGTGCTGATTCCGTCTGTCCGTTGCAGCTTTGGTGTGAGCAGCTGGACACTTTCATCCTCTTCCACTTCCAGAAAGGGCCTAGCTGCCAATGGTCATGACTGCTTTTTGACTGATTGGTCGGCGGGACGAGGTTTCTGACACTCAGTGCCTTCTCCGTGCCTGTTTGTCGCGCCCTACGTGTGTGCGTGCGTGCGTGCGTGCGTGCGTGTGTGCGTGCGTGCGGTCGTGCGTGCGTGCGTGTTTGTGTGTGTGTGTGTGTGTGTGTGTGTGCTTGTGTATTGGGGGAGACAGGCAGGCATTTGGCAGCACTTGGTAGCACTTGTCCTGGCCACCGCTAGCTCGAATGTTGTGTGCCTGCAGGTGGGATTCATTGATATCCCACACTGCACTTGTCTGGTGGTCTCATTGCGCTGCCTGCAATGGGCATTTCATACGTTTTCACAAGACAACAACATGTACCCCCACACAGGGGAGGGGGGGTTCCCTGGCTGCAATCAGCAATCCCCATTCGGCAACCCCTCCTCCGACTAATTGCAAGAGAAGGTTTAGGCGGGGGTTTGGAAGTGGCCCAAAGGCAGTCAAGCCCTCCCCCCGCTTCAGCTGGATCCAGGACATTCAAAATGCCAGGGGGGGGGGGGGGGTTCTGCAGGGGACAATTCTGTTGGACAAGTTCTGTGCAAAAGTTTTGTACATAATTTGAGCGGCGTATGTTCGCAATTTCTCTTGTTCAGCCTCCCCCGTATTGAGATGCGTTGGTTGGCGGAGAACTGTGCCTCAGGCTGGACACCACCTAGGCCCTTCATTGTTCATTTTTTTTCCAGGAATTGGCACAGAATATGTTACGTACGAATAAGTTGCTGCAGAACCCCCCCCCCCCCCCCTCCCCCAGCAGATGATCAGAGATCCGTGGTTTTTGAAGGGAGATGTGACCAACGGGTGTGGGGTGGGGACTCTTGGGTTTCTGGGGGATGAAGGAGTGCCATTGGGGGAACGTTAGCGCGCCGGGCGCGCGCCGGGCATCTTTTGTGACCCGTGCCCTACCGGTGGACTGTTGCCGTTGATATGTTGGGGAACATTATATGGATTTGCCCCTTGGCCCCCGGGACATCAGCAGATGTTTTGATTTGGGATGGGTATGCACCTTCTCATACTAGAGGTGATTTCTTTGATTTCGAAGTTGGGGGCCATGATGGTGCTTATAAGGGCCGGATTCATGTCATTGTGCCATTCATTGGAAGAAAGAATGGCACTTTGACAGCCCGCCAACAATGTTACAATGAGGTGCACGGGTGGTATAGGGCACGCATTGAGCAGCTGTTTGCTCGGTTGTGGCACGCAAGATGAGGCAGAGGATGAGGCAGAAGTGTGTGTGTTGTGTTGCCAGGATGCTCCACCGTCGCAGTTTGTGATGAGTGTAAGGAGCACTATTGTACTAAATGTATTGACACCCACACTTGTGGGACCAATGTTATGATGCAGCTCTACTGTTCGCGATACCTCAATAACGCCTATCGCTTCTACTGGAGATCAATGCGGTTGTACTATCCTAACCCCCCATTCTCCCAACTTGCTGAGGTGTTGACCAAGATCGCCCTTAAAGGAGCGAGAGTGGAACTGTGTACCCCAGTTTGCAACTTTCTTGAGCTGGGGCAGTTTGGGTCACCTAATTCTAAGGGCGTTTCCAAGGGGTGTGCTTGGGGGCTCTTCGGGGGGAACATAGTCTAAAAGTAGCGCGCCGGGCGCGCGCCGGGCAAACATTCCCCCATTGCCTATAGTGATGGCCATCCCCTACCCCTCAGGCGGAGGTTGATTTGTCCCATTAAAGTTTCTGCATACAATGGGCTTCAAATTTGCGTCCCATTTGTAGCGGTTTTGTCCTTCGTTGTCAGGTGGGTTGGTTGGCCGAGGTTGGTTACTCTCTGAATGACGGAATCCCCCCCCTCTTCTCCTGCAAAGGGGGGGGGGGGGGGTTGGAGAGTGCCAGACGCCGAAAACAAAGTGCCACAGTTGCGAGCCTCGGGGCGAGCCAGTTCCTATCGCTCGCGGTGGACACCTTTGTCAAAGAAGGTCCGTCTTTCGGAGGTTCTGTCCAAACTCTTCGTCTGCCTGTGGGTCATCTCTTTCCTGACTGGACGATATGCACGTGCAGGTGGTTGTAGACCAGGTGCATTTCCCGGGTTTCTGTGCCGTTGTGGAACCCCCCAGCCCCCCTGCCCCCGCCCTTGGAGGGAGCTTGGCTGCAACATTCATTGGATTAGGAGCCCCTCTGAATTTGGGACCTCAAAGGGTGGGTACAGAGAGGGGGACTGGGTGCTATTTTTGCAGGTGTTCTTTTACCAATGGCTGTATTATGGTCTGGTTATGATGGGGTTTCAGACGAGATTGGTGAGGGCCGGGGTCGGCTTCTGCAGGCAGGTGACTCGGCAGGTTAGGCCCCTTCTACCCCCTTATTTGGGTTAGTGCAGGTCTGAGGAGGCCTGGGCATGGCAGGAATCAAGAACCCCCCCCCCCCTCTCCCTGCCCAAAATGCGGCTTGTCCAACATACGCAGGGCAAATGTACCATGGAATTTGCTCAGTCCCACGCCATTTGGCCACCCTTCACTTCGTTGTGGGTTGATGGCTGGGTTGATGGCGATCAAGCACAAGGGGTATTTGAGCAGGTTGCGGTGAAGTGCCTCGACGGCACCGTCCTTTGACTGCCACACAGAAGATCCGCCCCTGCAAGACACAGGGGGGCGTGCGTACCGTAGTAATGGGGGGCCTGGGCCAATCTTTGACAAGGGCGGCGGGGGGTTGAACATTCAAGAACTGGTGCTTCTTCATCCAGTTGGGCACGTGCTTCCTCTACACATTCTCTCTCTGGAAGCCATATTCCACCTGCCGCATGCTTCTCCGCCTTGCTGGTTGGCCTTGCACTGGGCCATTGACCCCCTGGACGCATCGGACACCCAACAAATCCCTAAAACAATCCCTCAAGATTTACTTTTACCTCACATGGGCATCCTTTTTGAAAGCATCACTGGGGCACCCTCCTGGAGGCTCATTCCACCTGTTTACCTTCCTACCTGCCTCAGTACTGCAGCATGAACCAACTGGTCTTTTTTGCCTTTGTTGCTCACCCCACAAACTCCCCTTGCACGGTAAACACGGCGCCCCTTTATCACCCTGTCTTTTTTTATTGTTGCGCCAAGGAATGCGCTTGGGGTGTGCACAGAACAAGTCCCCCCTGTCCAAACACAGGCTTGAGCATGTTTCTGCACTTTGGGGTCTTTTTTGCGGTTCCAATCCCTCGGGAGTGTGGTTTGCAGCTTTGTGCAGGCTGCAGGATGGGTCAGTATGGGTGGCAAGAGTTTGGTGTAGCTGTAATTAATGTGCTCTTGTGTTCCGGGTTGTATGCTGGCCTGTGGATTGGTATTGTCATGTTGAGGGGTAGCGCTGGCTTATGTCTGCATCATGTGTTCCGTGCCTCCCCCCCCCCCATTTGACTTTTCTTTTGACACTATCATAGTTGACTCGTATTCTTGTTCAGACACAATGTATGCCACAGGTGATCATGTCTGGTACGACTCTCGCAGCAATGGTTCCCATTGTTCGCAACTATCATTTGGCCCTCGCCCTCTGGACCTGAGTTCCTCCATATTCAACACCGCGGTACTGTCGATGTTGTGGACCATACTGCGGCCAAGTTATCTTGGTGGGAGGCGGTGCGGGCGTCATTTCCTATATCACCCAGGATCTCCCACATTTTTGAGCATTTGTCTTGTGCCTTGCGATCCAAACCTGCACCCAAGGGTGGTATGAAACGGACCCTCCAAACGTCCATGGACCAGTTTTTGAAGCCCAATACCCCTGCCATAGATGACACCAGGTTAGGGTGACACCAAGGTGACTTTTTGGTCCGGACCCCCCCCCCCCCAAGACCCCCCACTTGAAACCCACTTTTTGGAGCTCTTGAGGGAGGGGGGGGGGGTTTGGGGGTGTGTGGGGGGGGATCAAAAGTCGACACCCCCATCAAGAATCTTTTGGGTTTTTTCGATGTTGAGCCGAAAAAGCTTTTCCGGTCCCAACTCCATGGGGTTTGTATGGGGCGGAATGGGACAAAGCGCACATGCATTTTATGCACTTTTCAGCCATTTTTGCTATGTTGGCGGTTTTGGTAACCTCGATGACCCCGTGCTACCCACTCTGAGGGGGGTGCGTGGGGATGTTGTGACAATATATGCCTACTAGGATACAAAAGGACGTTTTTTGCAGTCTCTAGCCTTGCTGAGGGCTAGTCAAAGCCTGTGCCAAAGATGCAAAATGACTGTTTCCACCAATAACGGCTTACATGAGTGAACTGGCCGGTGCACAACCTGCAATGCAGTTTTTGACCCTAGACAGCTGAAAAATCGAAGTTTTCAAAAATTATTTTTTTGATATTGTGATCACCTAAAATGGCCATCCAAGGTATGCAAAGCATGTGTTAGGCCGTATTTGCATGTTTTTCACTTTATTTGGTATTGGGCGCGCGGGGGGGGGGGGGGGGGGGGGCTCCCAAGGGATTGGTCCACAACCTGCTTCTGCAGTTTTTCACCTTGGACAGCTCAAAAATCGAACTTTCGGAAACTTATTTTTTTGATATTGCGACCACACAAAATGCCCATCCAAGGTATGTAAAGCATGTTTTAGGCAGTATTTGTGTGTTTTTGCACCTTATTTGGGTATTGGGTGCCCGAAAGGGGGGGGGGGGGTCAAATGGGATTGGCACACAACTTGCTAATGCAGTTGTTCAGCCTATATAGTTCAAAAATCGAAGTTTCCGAAACTTATTTTTTTGATATCATGATCACCTAAAATGACCATCCAAGATATGTACAACATGTTTTAGGCCGTATTTATGCAGTTTTCACCCTGTTTTGGTTGTCTTTTGCTCAGAGTGGAATCTCTGCGAGGTGGACTTGCCGAAGGCAATAGAGCTTTTCACATTTCGACTTTTTCCGAAACCCTTCTGTTGCCTGTAGGATGGGTTTGGGTGATCATTTGGTGACAATGCAGGTGCTTGAGCACCCATGGGGACCCATGTAGTGGCCACCGGGCCCGTCGAGCCCGAGCCATGGGCCCCCCCAATGCTTCAGAATTGCTGTTTGTAGGTGGTGCGATGGCATTTGGTGTGTGCGCAAGCAGTTTTGCACCCTCCACAGGTCAAAAATGGAAATTTTGCAAGAAAGTTCTTTGACATTGTGACCACTCACAATAATGAAGTATTCTATGGAAAGCATGTTGTAGTCCCTCTTTATGTGTTTTTCACCCTAATTGGGTGTTGCCGGGGGGGGGGGGGGGTCCCCAAGGGGGCTAGGGCACAACGTGCTTATGCGGGTTTCCAGCCTCGGCAGCTCAAATATGGAAATTTCTGAAACTGATTTTTTTTTTGATTCTTTGACAATCCAAAATGATCAAATATCCTATGTAAAGCATGTTTAGCCCCTCTTTATGTGTTTTCACCCTATTTGGGTGTTGGATATGTGTGTTTTGGTGGGGGGGGGGGGGCGGAGTCCCAAGGAGGCTCGGGCACAACGTGCTGATGCAGCTTTACAGCCTCGGCAGCTCAACAATGGACGCCCCTCTCCCCTCTTCGAGGTGCCTTGCCGAAGGCAATAGAATTTTTTTGTTTGACCCTATGCTATGTCTATGCTCAAAATACTTAGAATTTTGTGGAGAATTCAAAAATGGATGAACAACACAAAAAAGGATTTTAACCCCTACTCGACCTGTGGGTCAGACTTTGGCTGATGGGAGCATGGGTTGATGGGCAAATTTTTTTGAAAATTTTTTTTGCTGCACTTTGGTATACTAAAAATGATCAGCGCGTCATGGGGATCATTTTGAGGTGTGCATGTTGGGGTACCCACCGACCCCCCTCCCCCCCCGGAGCACGGTGGTTGACCGCCCGACTGACCTCCTCCGTTTGGGTCAACGAGGGGGGGGGGCTCCCCCCCCTCGCCTTTGGAGGAGCGTGGGGGATCCTCCCACCCTCCACAACCACTGAAACGGTTGAACACCCCTGAGGGTCCAACCATGGATGGGCGCAGCTCCTATGTTGCTAAACCACAATTGGAGAAGGAAGTCAAAAGGGGGACGGGAAGGAAGAGTAACACGCCAAAGCAAAAAGACATAGTACGTGTCTCCATACGCTTATGATTGTTCATATGCCAAAGATACTCAGGATTGGACATTCAGAGTTCTTCTGGGTGGCGGCCATCGCCAAGTCCCTCTCTCTCTCTCTCTCTCTCTCTCTCTCTCTCTCTCTCTCACTAGTAGTATGCAGGACCTTGTGGAGACACATGTCCTCAGCACGTGCATGGCATTGCATTCCAACCTTCCCCCTTTACAACAATGGGCAAAGGGACAAGGAGTGGCAGTGGCATGTACGCCCACTGCAAAGGGTTTCACGGCAATGGATTGCAAGAGAATCTGTGGAAGCTATGATGCTTCGATGCCTGCAAGGCAACGAAGCTTGTACCCTTTGCGAACCGCACTTTTGAATGAACATGCGCACGTCGCACGCTTTTGGCCCTTTTTGCCCGCATTCCGTGCCCCTTTGCCTGTTTGCCGTGCCCACTTCGCCAAATGTTAAAGAAAAATAAAAATAAGCAAAATGTAGCCTGAGTGGTTGCTAACGCTGCAGGAGGAGATTCTCCAAGCTTCGAAGCAACTCACTTCCCCCTGCCATGCATTATCCGGGATGGTGCCGGGGACTCGGACGGAGCGATCCGCATTGATGATGCGCAGTGCTTCCTTGATGAATCCATCCAGCAAAGGTGTCAGGATAGCATCAACGTCCTCCAAGCTTCCCTAACAAGCCTACCTCTCACAAAGAGAGGGGACACCGTTTTCTCCTGACAATGCCACACAATATGCCGCTTGAAGACAAAGCTAGGGAAGCGGCAAGTGATAGGCTGGTATGTATGTGTTCACTCTGCACGTCCACTGTGTGTCAACGTGCATGACAACAGTGAAAGATGTGCGTGTAACAATCGATTATTAGCTTTGCTAACTGGGGTTTATTTGCGTGCTATATTTGTTCCAGATTGTTTTTGAAATTTTGCCTAGGGAAGATGGCGGAATGCATGGAGTTCCAAGATTACCTCCAGGCCGGAGTGCACGACTCTGTGCGAGAGGGGACCCTAGCAGCATCCTGGGCAAAGGCAAAATGAGGTTAACCAAGTCCCTTCGCCATCTGGGGGACTCGCGTTCGCAATGGCTCCAGACTTTTGCCAGTGCCTCGGGATTCGGAGGGACTTAAGGCTAATTAATTCGGAGGGCGGTGTGCATAGTTGTTTTGGTCAACACAAAAGTAAGAAAAAACCCAAATTTTACTTAGTTGTAGCCCGATGATCGAAAAAGGACGCAAAAATCTAGGTATTCACAAGAAATACTTAATTCTGCAATGCATTGTGTACACCCAATCCAACAGAGGAGTCACATCAATCAAGGTCCACTTTGTCCCTACAATGTTGTCTTCACGATGTTCACCATGGCAACAGTTTCTTGCTGCTGTTCCCCATGAATGTGCGGTGTAGCGGTATGCTGCACAGAATAACCGGTTGGCTATTGAGGACTTTCGTCGAGGATTGGTCATGATTGCCGTTGACGTAGCAACACAACGCCAACCATCATTGGCTCCCCACAGCAGGCCACTGGGGCGTCCTCAAGGGTCATTGAATCTTTAGATCTTCATTCGGTCTCCGGTGAAGTCACTTGCTCACAAAGCTGTGGAAGCATCCATGGGAAGGGTCAAAAAGTTGTTCTCGACAGTGAAGAAGCCGAAGCACCTCCAGAATTGGTAATTGGGTTGGAAGACAATGATAGTTGTAGTAATGTGGAGGCACTCCCATATCCCCAAGCAGCTCATGCTCGAAGGCAGACCTAAGTGCACTGATGTTTGAGCAACATTATAAGAAGATGCGCTCATTGAGAACCTCATCGGGTACACACTGACAGAACAGGTCCAAATAAACATGACCACAGGAGCCTTTGAGAAAATCCGTGTGCAGTCGGACAGTGTGAATAAAGCCTCAGACCCTGCCTTAATGAGCTTGTTGGAAGTGCAGGCCGCCCTTATCAAATCCCTCACGGAGAAGGTCAACAGCCTCTCGGAAGCACCGGCCCAATCGGAGAAAACCGTGCCACCTTTATGCCTCAAGGAATTACATGACCTGGCCGTGGTATGGAACCACCCTCAATGGGTAACCGGGGTCCTGTACTACCTCAAATGCGCGATCCTCAAGGAGGCCCTGCCGCTGGACGCCATGAAAATGACCCCCAAGTGGGATGATGAGGCGCAGAAGCCGCTTCTTTTCAGCCTCACGGACGATCAAAAGAAGGATACAACGGTATGGACTGAGGTGGTGGGGACTGGAGGTTCAACAGGGGATGCCCCCATGGAAGCTCAGGCACCCCCCCCCCCCCCCCCCGGTGCTGTCACACTTAATAGCTCTGCGGTACTCATGGTGGAGTCTCTCTGGCTTCTGGTCTGGTCCTCCGCCCACTGCTACAAGGAACGATACGAGTCGGATTCCACCTCCTCCAAGCAGGCATCGGCGGACCCCGACTTCCTTCAGGCCTGAGTACAGCAGGCGCACGGCTCAAAAAGGTCATGCGACGTCGTTTCAAAATGGTGGATGGAGTGGAGTATTTCGAGGTCCATAAAGGAGATTGGGTACGGTCGGATTCCGCCCCGGTGGGGCCCTGTAAAACATGCAAAGGACACGGGTCCATTGAAAGGCACTGGGTGTGGAATTGCCCCAGATTGGAGTGACGGGACTTGGCGGCCCAGCCGGTGGATGCGACATCAATGCTATAGCGGCCGGACCGCTTCCGGAAGGGGGTTTCTGAGCTCGCGCCAACCCATGTGGCTTCCCAGGACGACATCCATTGGCCAGCGGTGGTGGATGCATGGCAAATCTTGGGTGAGACCGACCCCACAGAGTGCCCCGCAGCTTGCCTGGTTTCAACGTGGAGGCCGTTGACAAGGAGAACTTATACAAGCCACCTTCGCCAATTTGCCCAGTTCGGGGGCGCTGTTCAGCCGGGCGACATGTAGGCGCTGGCGGAAAAGGTCCTCCTCTCCATGTTTGCCTAGGGCCAGAAAGCAGCGGCAGCCAGAGGATGTATATCCGCCCCCAAGGCGGTGGCCACCTTGGGGTGGATCCCCCCGTTACAGTAGGACAGGCTATGGAGACTTTCCAAGGCGGCAGTGGATTCCCCAGGACAACGACAGTTTGGGGGGCCAGACCTCCTCCGGCTTATGGCCGAGTCATGCACCAGGGTGGGGGAGTGGAAAATATACGCAGCGGCGATCCTGTCCTTTGCCACGCTATGCAGGTTGGGGGAAATATCGTCGCTTCGACGATCGAACATCTCCAAGGTGGGGATTATGTACCAGGGCATCAAGCGAAGCCACCGCCAGATCACACGACGAATGGGGCCGTACACGCAGGCTTGGGCTTCATGGCTCCGCCGGATCGCCCCAGGTGAGGCGCCAGCGTTGGGACGTGCAGACCTGAATTGGTGGTTACATCAATGGTGGTACTTGGTGTTTTGTGGACTCGGCGTCCCATCATTAATGTCGCAATGGGGTATTGTACGGAACCGGCATTTGTACACATTGTTTACGTTGCAAAAGGGAGCCACAAGGAGCTACACGCACATGTGGTGCACTATGAAGAGCTTTGCACAGATGCAGGTACAGGGTATATTGGTATTAATGGGGGAATTTGAAGTCACCGCCAACGTATTGTTGGTAGTTCTCTAAGTTAAGAGTCCTTGAGGCCGAGAAGGCAACACAAATTTATATACCTTGTAAACTGAGCTGTGGGACAATCGTAGCATTGGAAAGCTCTAATTCCTTATTCCGAGAATTCTCTCTGGCACGGGGGGGGGGGGGGGGCAGACCCTTTACGCCCCCGCCCCCTCCCTCTTGGAATTTGGTCTGGAAGTGCTGGACCATGGGCGCCAAAGGCACCCTAAGGAAAATTTGCTTCATCTAGTAGAGGGTGACAAAATGGTTTTTCGCCACATGTGTCTACACTCAAAATACTCAGATTTTTTTGGAGAACTCAATTGTGGATGAAAACCATATTTGATCAAATATCAATAACATCCGTGTGCAGACATTTGTCAAAGTTGGGCCATACCCTAGTGGGTAAACCGGTGCCTCTGCAACTGGGTGGTCATGGGTTCAATCCCACTGCTGGCAATATGCGGGACACCAGTCTGGGTGGCCCTCAAAAAAAGGAAATCACCTCGAAGAGAGGTTGTTAGATCAAGCGCAGGCGCGGGCGTCGTATACCCCCCCTTTTTGGGGGGGTCATTCGGGTAGCATACCCCAAGGCATGATATTTGATGTCCAACCCCTTGTAAAATCATTATTTTGCCCAATAAGACCATCCCCCAATGGATTTTTTGATTCTGAGGCCTCTATCCCATAAAACTGGATATCACTTTTTTGAGGGGGGGGTGGGGGTGGGGGGTGGGGGGGGGGGCTAAAGTTTTTGCTGAGAAGGCTCCAAGCAGTGGGGAAGCATTGCGCTAAGACACAACTGCTGGTCGAATGGTAACGCAGCAGACCGCAGATATAATGCTCGGCGGTTCGATTCGTGGTCGGCTCACTCTTTGCGGCGCGGCGGCGGCGGCGGCATATTCACCCGACTAGGGTTCGAACCGCCGACCAAAAAATCCGTAGACAGCTGCATTACCATTCGGCCACAGCTTGTTTGACAGCACAAATGAGTCCCCACTGCTTGGGGCCGTGTCTGCCACTGACAAACCCAAACTGTGTGTTTCTGTGTGACTGACTGCTGGCCTGGCTCAGGGACTGCTTGGCTGACTGTCAACCTCTCTTCGAGGTGCACTGCCGAAGGCAATAGAATCACCTCGCAAAGGTTGTTAGATCAAAGCCAGGCAGGCGTATGTATGGGGAAAACGCCACATACCCCCCCATTTTGGCCTTTTTGGGCCTATTCGCGTACCCTACCCCAAGGGGTTGAATTGTTAGTTTAACCCCTTGTAAAATCATTATTTTGTCCAATAAATGCATCCCCCAATGAGTTTTTGGTCCGGACCCCCCCAGACCCCCCCCCCCCACTTGCAACCCACTTTTATCAGGTTTTGGGGGAGGGGGGGGGGGTAAAAAAATGACCCCCCCCTTTTTTGGGTCGAAAATCATGAATCTTTTGGTTTTTTTTTATTTTGAGCCGAAAAAGTGTTTCCGGGTCTCGACTCCATGGGGTTTGTATGGGGCTGAGTGGGACGAGCGCTTGTGCAGTTTATGCACTTTTCAGCCATTTTTGGTATGTTGGCGGTTTTGGCGACCTCGGTGACCCCGTGGTACCCATTCTGAGGGGTGTGAGTGGGGATGTGGTGACAGTATATGCCTCCTAGGATACGGAAGGACGTTTTTTGCAGTCTAAGGAAGTGGACGACGTGGGGTCTGATTCGAATTCTTCGTCCGTCCCCTCGGAGTCTTCGGACTCAGATATCTCCACAGCAAGTGCCCGTAACATCACCACAGGACCCAGTCCGTCCACTGGTCCAGGGGAACGTCCTCAACAATTCACGCCGGGATCCAAACCTCAGGTTGACGGGAGCGGCAGGAGGAAGCTGCGATCGAAAGGAGCCGGCAAGGCACCGAGAGGCGGCACAGCAGAGGTCGACGGCGCTGAGAAACCGAGGCCCAAGCGGCGAGTCGTTGGTCTAGGCGGTCCCTTATCTGTCCAGCGGCGTCATGCGACGAGCGCGCAGGTGGGCCTGGGTAGTGCAAAAGCCCGATGACCTGCCTCCAAGAGGCGGCATCCTGATGGGCCTTCAGTCGGGCCTGCCAGCAAAGTGGCTGTCCGTTCCCCGCCGGAGTGTAAGGATAAGGGCGGAGGAACGGAGACCGGCAGGGGTGGGGGGTCGCCTGGAAGTTCGCCCCCCGCGGGGGTGACTCGCGAAACCCCATCTGCCTGTGACACTTCGGTTGGTGGCCCAGTGCTGAGTTCGGCGCAGGGATCGCTGCGGGTGATCACGTTGGCGGATGGTGGGCCCCGCCCTCTGACCAGGGCAGACCTTTTGTATGTGCGTTCGGAACCAGTTCCGTTATTTGTCCACTTTTTGAAGGCGTTCTTTTCTTTCTTGCCCTGGCTTCAACGGGCATTGTCTTGCGGGGTCTTGTTGCTCATGCGGCGGCTCCATTTGTTTGTGCTGCGTTTGTTCCTTACGTGTGAGGATTTTCGTTTACGATCCGCACCGGATATAACTTTTAGCGCTTTGTCGGAATTTACAGCTGAATCCTGGCAGGCTCTTTTGCACCTTTCTACATCCCCGGTGCCGCAGGTGGGAAAAGTTGACCCACAATTGGTGGAGAGGGGTTTGGGGGCGGTGGGTAACTACACAATTTCCGACGAACTGTGGTGTGAGTTGGCGCCCCCTGATTTCGAAGCATCAGTGTCGGATTTTCATTTGGAGAGAGAAAGTCGCTCTTCTAATAGGGAGGCTTTGGTGCTGCCCATGGTTAAGTGGTTGCTGCGTGAGGGAGTTGTTTCCATCATGGATGAAGGCTGCCCCATGGGGGCGACTTGCTGGCCGTTTGTGATCCCGAAGTCCACGGAGAAGGTGTCCCTCATTTTTAATTTAGTTGAATTTAATGAGAGCTTGCATAAGCCGTTGTCTTTTTCACTGGATGGTTGGGAACAAAACTCCCAGAGGTTGGCGGAATGGCCGGCCGATAGGCCGTTGTTTTGTACACACGTGGATCTCAAAAATGCGTTTTGGAGTTTTAAATTGCCTAGACGGCACGAGAGGGCCTTTCGGTTCCGGATGCGTTGGGAGGGGGTGGAGAGGGTTTTTCGTATGTCGCGGATGCCATTTGGGTGGAAGCACTCCCCGCTGTTCTGTCAGACGGCGTTGGGGAGGATAGTGCGTCCCCTGGTCCCGGAGGGGTACATCCTTTTCCACTACCTTGATGATTTTTTGATCCCGGGGCCGGATCCAGTGCGTTTGCGTGTTGTCACTGCGCGTGTGGTTCGGGCTTTGGAGGAGGCGGGGTTTATTGTGTCGGGCAAGAGTACACTGGACCCGGTTACGGAAATATTTTTCCTTGGAAAGTACATTAATTTAGGAGTGCGCACGATCCGTTCACATCCACGGGCTTTCCTCCAGATGTTCAATATTTGGCTACGGTTGGCCACGCGGTCGAGACCTTCTTCCCGGTTGCTCTCAAAAGCATTGGGCTTCATCCATTGGCACTTTAGGCCCCGTTTGGGGGGGGGTCCGCAGCTCGCTAGGAGCTATTGTTGTGACCGATGGGGTGGGTTTGAACGGCCTACGCCACTGAAGGTTTTGCATGGACTGTGTACTGCCATCGTACGGTGTATGGAAACATGGGAACCGCCAATGCCGGCACGACTTGCTGTATTTCGTGGGCTATCTGCCACGCCCGATTTGTGGGCCGTTCGCCATTGTGTGATGTTCGGGGACGCTGCTTTGGACGCCATTAGGTATAGGGGGGGGGGCATTCGTACCGCGGTTGTCGGGTGTACGTTCCCAAGTTATTCCCCCGGCACGTCACACGCAGCAAAGCGCAGAGCTTTGGGTGTTGGTGTGGTTGGTGAGGCTGGCAGTTCGGCTGGGTTGGGGTTATGTGGTGTTGGTCACGGATTCACAGTTGTCCGCTTGCCAGTTTTTATCCCTGCGGGCCTCTACGTGGTTGTCCAGGCAGCAGAAGTTGCTGAGGGCATTGGTTTTGAAACTACTGCAGACGGGGTTGGTTGTGGAGGTCAGGTTGGTGCGTGGCGCGTTGCAACCGGCTGACCCGCCGAGTAGGTTGGATTCTAATTACCAATCTAGTATGCAGCGGGCGTGTAGCCGTGCTTTTCAACTCTGGCGGGTGTTGCTGGCGCACCCCCAAGAGGTGCTGCAGGTGGGTGGGTTGGTCCTGTGAGGCGTACTTGTTTGATTTCGTGAAATCACATGTTTCGCACGTTTGCGATGTTCAGCACTTGTGCCATGCCTGGACGAGGGAAGCGCCGCCGCCACCGGCGCGGAGGATTTTGTCACCGCCGGTCGGCGGCGGCGCTGCAGCGCAGGCGGGACCGTGCGCGACAACACCTCAGAGCTGTGTTGGAGAAGCGCCTGGCGTGGTGGCCGGTGAGGCGGATCTGGCTGGGTCTGGCTGCAAGGCTCGTCTTCTTGCGGCCTTGCTCGAAGGATGATGCTCCGGGCGTTCTGAAGCTGGCAGCACAGGACCTAGCGAACCGTCTGCGTGGAATTGCGGAGCAGGAGAAGACTCCGTCTGGTGATGTGAATGTTAAAGGCGCGGGCGGGGATCATTTGTGCCGCCATCGTTGGATCGTGCGGGTTGGGGGTAGTAGGTTGTTCCTGAGTCTCTCGTCGAACACGAAGACTGGGGGCCAGAGGTGAATTGTTGAATTGTCTTGGTGCTTTGTCCTCTGTGATCACCTTCACCGCATTGCGAGCTTCATCTCCTGCTGCTGTCCTCCACGGGGGGGCCGTCTCCTCGCTTCTGTACGCGACCCCCCCCCACCCCCCAGTAGAAGTGGGCTGAAGGCCCCTTGGGGGGGGGGGTTCAGGGAGGGGCGATGGGGGGGGGGGCACAGGCTCCCGTTACCCCCCCCTTGCCCTTGCCCTTGCCGGTAGCTATTGACCCTTGGTAACTAAGTGGGCCCGGAGGGCAGGGAGGGGGGGGGGGTCGCGTACCCAAACCGAGGAGACGGCCCACCCGCGCTGTCCTCCCACATCCACCCTTGTAACTCCTCGCACTCCCTCAACAAAAAGGAAAGGGGGAGGAAATCACAAATACCGTATCCTTTTTTTTTTTTTCAAGCTGTCCAGTGCCATCGACAATTGTTTAATATTGTGCGAGAGTGTGCCGGCTGTAGGAATCCCTTTGTCTCTTCCCAAATTTCTCTAAATCCCCTTGCATTGTGCCTTAGTCTCAACCGGGGCATGGTTTGGTATCGCTTGCCGATACCTTTACATGTCGTTTAACCCATGCCTGAATCTTTTCTCGACTCGTCCACTGTTTTCCACTCCTCATTCTGCCTCATGTCACCATGACCCAGCCCAATTCACCCACCCTTTAGATTTTGGGCAGATTTGGCCTCATGTTGGGTACATTAGCCTCCGGTTTCTACTTTTTTTTTCAGGACTTCCCCGCACTACGGTCTTGGTTGACCCTAGTACACACCCCATGTGTCTTTGGAGAGGGAGTGTAAGTGCGGTGAAACCCCCATTAGCCCAGATCAGTTCAGTTTTACCCCCAATCACCTAGATAGCGGCCATTTTTCACTCATCGGCGCCATCGCCGCCCCCAGAATGGACTGACCTGCATATTTCGGGGGTGCTGGATTCATTTCCGGTGTCCATTCGCGCTGATTCTGCCGCCTTTGGATGATTTAGCCAGAATTGCCAATCGCCGCCGTGCGTGCGCGAGCCAAATTAGCCAAATATTTTTTCACAACTAAGATTTTATACATCTTTTGACACAGATTCAAACACTCAGATGAATATAGTTTCATCCGCCATAATTTTCTTGCAGATTCATACACTCGGATGTATATAGTTTCATCCGCCATAATTTTCTTGTAGATTGGGATTTTTCCGTGGGTCATATCAGTGTGGACTTGTCGAGGGTTATTGCTCCGCTTGCCTCCCACGTGGTCCCTCTAGCACCCGGAAGCAACATCCGGGCCAGTTCCCCGCAAGGCGACCCCCATGGTGCCGGCGGCCTTGAACCGTCCGGCCCCCTCATGCACCCCGGACAGCACTTACAACCACACAACCACACAACACAGCGACATGCATACACTACAACCGACCACCCAACACTGCCCCATTGCTAGCAGCAGACCACAGTAGCCCGTCGCCCGGATGGACGTGCGGGCGCCTAGCAACAGGCCCCGCTATCTGCCGGGTACGGTCCTCACCTATGCCCGGATTGACATGGCCGCTTGGATGGGCGTTTGCCAAACCACTGCCAGTCTCAATCAGCATCCGATTCCCCAGAAGCTCCACGCACGGCCAAGACCAAGCCACCACACCGCATCCACAAGCAACACGGCACACCAAAACCACCCACCACCAGACACATCATCAACGCCAAGTCCGCAGTCCGGCCACGGCCAAACCGGCCGCGCAACGGCCACACGCCCAGCGACACCGAGCATGTGCCACACCGCACCTACACCATGAAGCCAAACGGCACATCCAAACCCGACACAACCAAGCAAAACATCATCCGCGCCAACCCTACAGCCCGGCTTGAGCCACAGCAGCCGCGCAACATCCACACACCAACACCAACCGTGAGGCACTGCATTGCAGAAGTTGCAATGCCCCCTGCCCCGTAGTGCGGCAGTGTATTGCAGGAGTTGCACTGCCCAATACCCCAGACACTGAGGCAGTGCATTGCAGGGGGTCCACTGCCCACTGCCCCCAGGCAGTGAGGCAGTGCATTGCAGGAGTTCCACTGCCCACTGCCCCCAGGCGGTGCGGCAGTGTGTTGCGGGAGTTCCACTGCCCACTGCCCCCAGGCAGTGAGGTAGTGCATTGCAGGAGTTGCACTACCCACTGCCCCCAGGCAGTGAGGCAGTGCATTGCAGGAGTTCCACTGCCTACTGCCCGAGGGCAGTGAGGCAATGCATTGCAGGAGTTGCACTGCCCACTGCCCCCAGGCAATGCGGCCGTGTATTGCAGGAGTTGCACTGCCCACTGCCCCCAGGCAGTAAGGCAGTGCATTGCAGGAGGTCCACCGCCCACTGCCCCAGGGCAGTGAGGCAGTGCATTGCAGGAGTTCCACTGCCCACTGCCCCCAGGCAGTGTGGCAGTGCATTGCAGGAGTTGCACTGCCCACTGCCCCCAGGCAGTGCGGCAGTGTATTGCCGGAGGTCCACTGCCCACTGCCCCCAGGCAGTGCGGCAGTGCATTGCAGGAGTTCCACTGCCTACTGCCCGAGGGCAGTGAGGCAATGCATTGCAGGAGTTGCACTGCCCACTGCCCCCAGGCAGTAAGGCAGTGCATTGCAGGAGGTCCACCGCCCACTGCCCCAGGGCAGTGAGGCAGTGCATTGCAGGAGTTCCACTGCCCACTGCCCCCAGGCAGTGTGGCAGTGCATTGCAGGAGTTGCACTGCCCACTGCCCCCAGGCAGTGCGGCAGTGTATTGCCGGAGGTCCACTGCCCACTGCCCCCAGGCAGTGCGGCAGTGCATTGCAGGAGGTCCACCGCCCACTGCCCCAGGGCAGTGAGGCAGTGCATTGCAGGAGTTCCACTGCCCACTGCCCCCAGGCAGTGTGGCAGTGCATTGCAGGAGTTGCACTGCCCACTGCCCCCAGGCAGTGCGGCAGTGTATTGCCGGAGGTCCACTGCCCACTGCCCCCAGGCAGTGAGGCAGTGCATTGCAGGAGTTGCACTGCCCACTGCCCCCAGGCAGTGCGGCAGTGTATTGCCGGAGGTCCACTGCCCACTGCCCCCAGGCAGTGAGGCAGTGCATTGCAGGAGTTGCGCTGCCCACTGCCCCCAGACGGTGCGGCAGTGCATTGCAGGAATTGCACTGCCCACTGCCCCCAGGGCAGTGCGGCAGTGTATTGCACGGGTTCCACTGCCCACTGCCCCCCGGCAGTGGGGCAGTGCATTGCAGAAGTTGCACTGCCCACTGCCCCCAGGGCAGTGAGGCAGTGCAATGCAGAGGTTGCACTGTCCACTGCTCCCAGGCAGTGGGGCAGTGCATTGCAGGAGTTCCACTGCCCACTGCCCCCAAGCAATGGGGCAGTGCACTGCAGGAGTTGCACTGTCCACTGCCCCCAGGCAGTGAGGCAGTGCATTGCAGGAGTTGCACTGCCCACTGCGCCCAGGCAGTGAGGTAGTGCATTGCAGGAGTTGCACTGCCCACTGCCCCCAGGCAGTGGGGCTGGGGCAGTGCATTGCAGAAGTTCCACTGCCCACTGCCCCAGGGCAGTGAGACAGTGCATTGCAGGAGTTGCACTGTCCACTTCCCCTCAGGCAGATAGGCAGTGCATTGCAGGAGTTCCACTGCCCACTGCCCCAGGGCAGTGAGGCAGTGCATTGCAGGAGTTGCACTGCCCACTGCCCCCAGGCAGTGCGGCAGTGCATTGCGGGAGTTGCGCCGTCCGCTGCCCCGAGGCAGTGAGGCAGTGCATTGCAGGAGTTGCACTGCCCACTGCCCCAGGGCAGTGAGGCAGTGCATTGCAGGAGTTGCACTGCCCACTGCCCCCGGGCAGTGAGGCAGTTGATTGCAGGAGTTCCATTGCCCACTGCCCCAGGGCAGTGAGAAAGTGCATTGCAGGAGTTGGGTTGCACACTGCCCCCAGCCAGTGAGGCAGAGCATTGCAGGAGCTGCACTGCCCACTGCCCCGAGGGCAGTGAGGCAGTGCATTGCAAGAGTTGCACTGCCCACTGCCCCCAGGGCAGTGAGGCAGTGCATTGCAGGATTTCCGCTGCCCACTGCCCCGAGGGCAGTGAGGCAGTGCATTGCAGGAGTTGCACTGCCCACTGCCCCCGGGCAGTGAGGCAGTGCATTGCAGGAGTTGCACTGCCTACTGCCCAAGGGCAGTGAGGCAGTGCATTGCAGGAGTTCCACTGCCCACTGCCCCCAGACAGTGAGGCAGTGCATTGCAGGAGTTGCACTGTCCACTGCCCCCAGGCAGTGAGGCATTCAGTGCATTGCAGGAGTTGCACTGCCCACTGCCCCAGGGCAGTGAGGCAGTGCATTGCAGGAGGTGCACTGCCCGCTGCCCCCGGGCAGTGAGGCAGTGCATTGCAGAAGTTGCACTGTCCACTGCCCCCAGGCAGTGGGGCAGTCAGTGCATTGCAGGAGTTGCACTGTCCACTGCCCCCAGGCAGTGGGGCAGTGCGTTGCAGAACGTCCACTGCCCACTGCCCCCAGGCAGTGAGGCAGTGTATTGCGGGAGTTCCACTGCCCACTGCCCCCAGGTAGTGCGGCAGTGTATTGCAGGAGTTCCACTGCCCACTGCCCCCAGGCAGTGGGGCAGTGTACTGCGGGAGTTGCACTGTCCACTGCCCCCAGGCAGTGAGGCAGTGCATTGCAGGAGATCCACTGCCCCCTGCCCCCGGGCCGTGGCGCAGTGTGTCGCAGGGGTTCCACTGCCCACTGCCCCAGGCACGGCGGCAGTGTATTGCAGGAGATGCCCGGCCCACTGCCCCAAGGCAGGGAGGCAGAGAATGGCAGGAGTACCACTCCCCACTGCCCTCAGGCGATTCGGCAGTATGAAGCAGGATTTCCACTGCCCACAGCCCCCAGGCGGCGTGGCAGTGCGTTACACTGCCCACTGCCCTGTGCCCACAACAACCGTGCAGCAGGGCACACACAGTGCAGTGCAGTGCAGTGCACAGCACCAAGCAGTGCGGCACCACTCAAAAAGCACTGATGGTGCAGCGCGGCACGCGGGGTGCAGTGGGCCCCTGAGACCCTGTGTGACTGCGCGCAGGCGTCGGCAAGGCAGTGTCGGCCAAGTGCGAGAGTACACTGGTCCGGCTATGCCACAACACACTTACACACAGCGCGCACACAACACACACAGCCCAGCCCGTTTACCTGTACCCGTGGGTAGACATCCCGGCCTTTGCCCTTTGGTAATAGCGCCTTCGGCACACACCAACACCAACCGTGTACCACACCGCATCTGCGCTACCAATCAACACAACACACCCAAACCAGCCACCACCAGGCCGTTGCGTGTCTTGCGTGGCCACTGCCGGGTTGTAGGATTGGCGGCAACATTGTGCCTGGTGGTGGCTAGTCAGGTTGTGCCATGTGGCTAAATCGTCTGGACACAGTACGGTGGCTTGGTTTTGGCCTTGTGTGGGGCCTTCAGGGATTGGGATCGCGACTGGCTCTTGCTTGGCGACAATTGGTGTTGCTGGCTGTAGGGTTGGTATGGACCCACACGGCGAACAACACCTAGCTTAGCCAAACCACCATCAGTCACAACCAACACCCGCATTCAAACCCAAAAGCCCCACTTACAGCCAAAACCAAGCCACCACACTCCATCCACATCATCAGGCAACACGGCACACCCAAACCCGCCACCACGCACAACATCGTCGCCAACCAAGCACCCTAGTGTGTGTGGCCGCACATCGGCCACACACACTACGGCACCGACCACACACCACAGCACCACACAAAGCCCAAACCAAGCCACCACACCGCGTACGCACCATCAAGCAACACGGCACACCCAAACCAACCGCCAACCCAACACCCCAACCAAAACCACAACGGCCGCACAACAGGCACACACCCACAACTTGTGTACCAAACCAACACCAGTAGCTGCCAACGCCCGGATCCACAACTTCAGGAACCCCATGCACAACCAAGACTAAGCCACCACACCGCATCCACACCACCAAGCAACGCGGCACACCCCAAGCAACCACCACCAGGCACAACATCCTCGCCAGCCAAGCACCCCAGCCACAGCCTAGCCACCAATCGCGATCAACACCTGAATCCCACAGGCCCCCAGCGGAGCCAAGACCGAGAAGCCACACCACATGCACACCACCAAGCAACACAGCACACCCAACCCAGTTGCCACCAAGCACAACACGCAACACAATGGCTGCACACCGCCCACACACCTAGCAACACCCCCAGCCGCCATCGGCGCCGAGACCTATAACCCGAGAAGCCCCACGCAATGGCAAGACCCAGCCACCACACCGTACCCACACCATCAAGCAACAATGCAAACCCAATCCGTCCACCACCAGGCACAACATCCTCGCCAACCCTACATCCCGGCCACGGCCACGGCTACAGCAGTAGCACAATGACCATACACCCAGTGACACCGACCACAACCCATGCTCCAAACCACCGCCAGCCACCACTAGCACCCGAATCCAAACCCCCGGGAGCCCCACGCCAAGCCAAAAATAAGCCACCACACCGCATCCAGACCACCAAGCAACATGACATACCCAAAGTGGCCACTGCCAGGCAGAGCATCCTTGCCAACCCAAAGCCCCAGACCACGGCCACAATGGCCAGCAAGTAGCAACACCGACCACGCAAGTTGCCAAACCACCACCAGTTGCCATCATCAGTCCAAATGCCCCGCACAAAGCCAAGACCAAGCCACCACACCACATCCACAACACCAAGCAACACAACACACCAACACATGCCACCACCAGGCACAACATCCTGACCTACCCCAAACTCCGGCAGCCAAAAGCTATACACAAAGCCTAAACCAAGCCACCACACCGCATCTACACCACCAGGCCACACGGCGCACCGAATTCATCCACCACAAGGTCTAGCACCTTGGCCTACTGTACACCACAGCCACGGCCACAGCGGCTGCGCAACGGTCACACACCCAGCCACGGCCCATGTACCCCGCCATGGCCAATCACCACTAGCACCCAAATCCAAATCCCCTGAAGCCCTGCACAAAGCCAAGACCAAGTCACCACACTGCGTCCACACCATCAAACGGCACACCCAAACTAGCCACCGCACCGCCTCCATGCCCCGGCATGGCCACAGCCACAGTGGTCGCAGAGCAGCCACACACCTAGGGACGCCGACCACAACCAATGCGCCCAAACACCCCAGACGTTGTCAACACCCGAATCTACATCGTGAGAAGCCCGTCGCAAAGCCAAAAACAAACCACCACACCGCATCCACACCACACCCAAAACAACCACCACCACGCACAATATCCTCATCAACCCTACACCCCGGCCACACAACCAGCGACACCAACCACAACCCATGTACCGAACCATCACCAGTCACTATCAGTACCCAAATCCAAATCGCCTAAAATCCCACGCACAGCGAAAAACCAAGCCACCACACCGCGCCCACGCCATCAAGCAACACTGCACACCCACCCTAGCCACCGCCAGGCACAACATCCTCGCCAACCCTACACCACGGCCGAGGTCAAGATCATGCTGGTGATTGGTCATCATGGTGTTGTTGAATTACATTTGAGGCAGCGGTGTTGTTGTTTTGACGATTTCAATTTACATACAAATGGCAGCAATTTTTGAGGTTTTAGTGGTGGTTGTCCATGGCGGTTCGATTTGTGCATCGTGGTACAAATGCATGGATTGCAGTTGGGTAAATGGGTTGTGGTCGGTGTCGCTGGGTGCATGGCATTTGTCTCATGCAGGATTGACTTACTTCAATTGTAACAATGAACACGGAACCCGGGATGGGGAACAATGGTCGGTTCTGATTGACTAAATGTCCCCGCCATGGACAAGTTCAGCCCTTAGTCCAATAGTGACAGTAACACACATTTGCTCGTGTCCCCTTCTTGGTTGGGGTGCTCCACGATCATATGTACATCCAGTTTTTACTCCAGCTGCATAGTGGGCGCTGCATCCTGTCTGCCGTGTCACTGCTCTTCAGCACCCCAGCCCATCCTTGAAGCACTCGCCAAAGGTGAACTATGTACTACCACATCCACTGTTTCCGGGCTGCTACGCATGGCACTCATTCAGCCTTACCCGTGGCAGTGACAAGGTAACGGTTTCACCACATACAACACAAACCTGAACACTGAGCATTGAGCTCCGACCGATTCAATTTGTGAAGGGGCCTTAGGCCTAGCCTCTGAGTTGCCGTATTAACGCCCGTGGTAACCTATCTTGCTTGCGTGTTGATTATTTGCTTTGCTGCAGTAAACATGGTGTGGAAACTGCAAAGGTGAGTTCACGGGTGCAATGCTACACTGCGGGTGCTCCGACCGGTTCATATAGTGTCTTTAAACAGGCCGACCCCTCGCAAAGAGAGGGGACACTGCTTTCTCCTGTCGATACTACAGAGTATGATGCCTGGCTACGGCCACGCCTTCAAATTGAGGACAAGATCCAAGAACAGCGATGACGAGAATATGTACAGGCAATTACGTGGCAGGCATTACACATGTCCTCACTCTACCCTATCACCCTGTACACACTGTGACCTGCTTGATACCCCATACCACAAACTTTCCTGTTTCAAGGATCCATGGATACCCTCACGTGCCTGCGCTAGTCTTCCCTCTGTTTGTCGTGCTGTACCACATCACTTCTCGTGCCCCTGTGGCATGTGTGTGCCTCCCTTCCCCACCAGTCTTGCTTGCCTGTTGATTCCGTGAAAACTGTCGACTTTAAAATTGGGTTTTGGCGTCCCAGTGCAGTGGCAGTGCAGCTGATGGCCACCCTAGAGTCGCCGGTTCGAACCCCGCACAAGCCGAAGAAGAGTAGGAGGAGGAGATGCGCCCCCCGTCAGCCGGCGGCGCCGCTCGCGGGGCGCGGTGCTATAGGTGTGGTGGTGCTGTGGTTTTTTTTGGATGACTCGGAAAGTTCAAAGAGTACTTAAGATAGTTTTTGGGAAGTGGGCTGCACTTCAGCATATGATACATTGGATCCCTGCAAAGCAGGGCACGAGGCACCGACCCAAAGCTCATAAGCAGGTACAAGAGGGCTCGCTATTGCGGTAGGCAACCAACATGCCATCAGGCGAACCTAAAACCCACAGAACAAAAAAAAAGGGGGGTGCGCAGCATAATATCATGTCGCAAAAGTAGTGGCCAGGGTGCTCCAATACGGTGCACGGCCCCCACGCCGGACGGCGAAAACCGGAATCACATACCAAGCACGCAACAGCTGGGCCTGCGCACTTCCCATCTGACCCTAGAGACCCGAGGCACTTCAGATATACCAGGGCGACGGGCGGCAACTGCTGGCGTTCAGTGCGCCTATGGCGGGTCATTTCCTTCAAAGTGCTGAAAAATCTGCGAGCGCACCACCTCCCCATTGTATGGGTTAATTTTCTGTCGGGCGGCGCATGTGGCTGTACCGGTTTGGCCGTGCTGCTCATCTTGGCGACATCTGCTCGAGTGGCGTCGCCGTCCGAGGAGGCGCCAGCGGCACGTCACGGCAGGGCCTCGGTGGCGGGTGGCCGCCGACTTCCTCCGCAAATCCGCTTGTGACAGAACTCCCTCCAATGGAAATTGACATACCCGCAGGCGCAGGTCCACGACCGCGTCCACTGCGACTCCGGTGGTGTGGGCGGCGAGGGCTGTCCCGGCGTGGATTCGGCTACGGGCGGCGGGCCGGAGTACGGCACGAGTGGCAGTGGTCTTGTCCGCGTCGATTTTCTCGGCCGCAGAAGGAACACCGCCATCTGCCCTAATGCTTCAGCTCATCGCATTGGAGGCAGTCGGTGCGTGTGGTGTAGTTGTAGGATTTACAACGAGGGCAATTCCAATCGCCCGGGTATTCCATGGCTGTGGACAAATCAATGTGGACGAGAGGTGGACGGGTGGGGTGTTAGCACACAGGTCACACCATGGGGTGCAACGACGCGGATTTATGGGCCTCCCCCTTATTCGTGAAGACTAGATTCCCCCTAGCGCGGCATGTAAAGGAGTCTGCACAATAGGATGAGGGGAGTGGCCATGCAGCCATGCCGTCATGTGATGATACCCTCCGACACCCCCCACAACTTTTGAGAGGGCCGAAACATTTCGTGGCCATTTAGGGCGGACGGGGGTCGTTGGCGATCCATTCTAGGTCCACTTGTTTTTGCCATGTGTTGGCACAAACCTTGAGACGCATGTCATGTTGGAGCACTCTTTGTGGGGCGGCTCGGTGGCACACAATGTTACGGCCTTGTTGTCGATGTGTTGATGGTCTCTGTCGAGGACGACGGGCGTGACGATAGCGGCCCCTACCAGCTCCGCCCTGTATGACGTCTGCGGTCCCGTGACTCGCGCCATGATGCGCAGTGTTCCTTTCGTGACGGCAGCACCCGCGGTCTGGTAAATGTAGCCCACGATCCCGGCCGACTGGAGACTGCCATCCCAGAAGAGATATATGCCCTCAGATTGCCGTCCGTTGGTGTAGCAGGGGATGCCGGCAATCGTTGTGGGTGCATATTCCGGCAGTACCGTTTGGACCGTGTCCATCGGTTGTCACGGATCGTGGGCCTTTGCGCGAATACTAAGAAGACACAGCTGTACCGGTGGTCACCGCCGCCCCGTTGACCAAGACGTGAGAAGCGGCAGGCACCCTCCCATGACCTGCGGATATGGCAAGAGGTCATGATACCCCTGCAGGCTCCCATCTTCCACTACCGGGGCCACCTGCTGGCCCACCCAGCGTGGGAACAGAAGGCCCAAGATGACTACATTGGCACCATATGCGCCGACCTGGCCAGGTATCGCATGCTACCCCTAACTGCCTTCGAGCGAATCCAACTTCTGAACACCGTCCTCATGCCCAAGTGGACCTGCCGCACCCTCTTTCTGCCCAATGATGCCATGTTCAAGGTCGTCGACACCATGTGCCTGGAGTTGATCCTAGCGGTTGAAGGCATGGAATTCAATAAACACAATGTCGACAAGTCACACCGCATGCTCCACGTCACGTCGCCCTTCCGCAGCCGCGGGATAGGTTAACACCAGATGTTCTAGGCGCACCGTGCTTGCTTAATGACAGTGATGCAGACCACTCTGCGCGCGAAACCCCACATGTTGCTACATGACCTTCAGCATGCCCTACTAGCAAAGGCTGTACTCATCCGCAATTATCTTTGAATACTCAGTTAACTGGGACCACGCATGGCGCTCCATGTTGACCTGCCACAACGGCCCAGTGGGGGGGCGGCCGAACCTAATTGACTTCGAAAGTTCCGACAACGGCATCATGCTGTGAGGAACAAGCGGGCAATCTGTCGCGCACTCGCCACTACGCCGAACCACACAGATGTCACAAGGATCCCTCCGCGGGAGAATACGCTGCATCTCTCTTTTGTCGGGCGAGATGATGGCGACGTCATCGACGTACGCAAGTATGGTGTGGTGGTGCTGTGGTTTTTTGTGAAGAACGCATTGTTCGTGCAAACATAAATGAATTGCAACGCGGGATGGGGGGGGGGGGGTTTGCACTGTGTAAAATAAAAAACTTGCAGTGCGGGTCCAGGTTTCCAACAGTACAAACCCTTTCCACAATGTATAAAATCAACCTTACACATATGCAACCATTTACAAAATAGATGTCGCATGAATGTCTACAACAGAAGCAGAAAAATACATTGACTGTACCCATTACATATCTAGCACAACATTTGCTTCTGTTTCCGCTTGCGAGCCTGACATACCACCTGTGCATACTAGTGGTTGGTCATTATACTGGCCCGTTCGTTGGCAAACTGCAAACGGTGATTTGTTGTTGGCCTTCCCAACCCCAATCAGCCTGCTGTTCTACGGCTTTGACACAGTAAGCGTGAAACCATGCACCCCACAATCAAAACACAAGCATTCAGCACACTTATGGATGTGTTTGCAAAACAATAAAATAAAAAGGAGCACAGTTCTGGACAGCAAGCATGTGTCGTTCACACAACACTCAACTGTTCCTGCAACTGAGCTATCTCATCGGACATATGAGTGCAGTTGCACTCCTCACCCCAGATGTGAATTTGAATGCAACGATATGTAGTTCATGAGCAAGACCCAAGGCCATACCCGAAATGAAAGGAAAAAATGCTTTCCAGGACTGGATTTCTCTATGTATCACCAATACTTATCACCATGGCCAGTGGTGAACATCCGAAAAATGTTATAGATTGGACAGAACAGACATGGGTGTAAACAATTGAGTGAGAAGGACAGGCAACACTTGTCAGACAGCAAAACGGGGGGGGGGCTGGCCAAACATTATTTGCTTGACATGACTCGAATGATTCCCGTGTACCCCGCCCCCCCCTTGCGCAAGCACCAGCCAGGTCAGGAAAGTGACGGTCAGACCGGGTCCTGGTGCTTAGACAAGTCGGTGCAACCGCGCGACGCACGGTATCAAAAGAAGGCATGTCCCGAAAACCTGCCCATACCTCACCCTAACCACAATAGTCGCAACAGGGCGGTTTTGGTGGGGCTGTGGGGTATGGGGGCAACTCTGGGCGCTCCCAATTTTAATTCCTCGGTTGTGGAATCTTTTCCACGAGTAGAACGACCGATGAAAGTGGCAGGCGCATGCTCACCGGTGGACCGGATGTACGTGACAGCCAAGCCAGGGGTAACGACATTAGTCATGGCTGAAAATCACACCAAAACAAAGAGCAGTGGGGGGCAGTAACAAGCACAATGTTGTTATGAGCAGGAGGACTCACCACAAGCATGAACCAGCCCCGCTTTCCCTCTACAATCGGCACACAATCACACTTTGCCTACTTTCTGACCGTAAAAGCCGTGGTCAGAAAATTCGGTAAAAGTGACGGTCAGACCGGGTCCTGGTGCTTAGACAAGGCAAAGGGGGGGGGGGGGGGTACCTCTTCTGTAAGATATCCAACACCAGTGTGATCCATTGTTCAACTGTATGGACAAACATAAATTACAGAGGCCAGTCTGAGAGGCAAAACACAGGATGGACCACTGTGAGTTTGTGCTGCGTCACACTTGCTTGAAAACGGAGATAAGGCTGGGCAGCAGACTGCAGTGCTATGTATTGAATGGCTGGGCACCCGTGTATCAGATTGCCGCCACTGCTCACAGAAAGCAGGCATGCATATGTAAAGCAGTAGGTCAGATTTCATATTCTGTCATATTTTATCTTTGATGTCATGTTTCAACGGATAGATTGCCTCTGGTCTGAATGGTCCAGTAAAACAGGATACAAGGGTGCCAGTGCAGATCAGAAGAGCTGGGATAGGGAGCCTGTCAACTTGTTGAATCACACCATCCCAGAATGCAACTTGGCCATCAAACCATTTCAGAACCAATCTTTGCTGGTGTCGTAGGGGAGGGGGAGGGGGGTTGGCACACACATCCCACAGTGCTGGTTGTTAGTGCACATACTAAGAGCAACCAGTCCAGTTTGTCAGATGCTACCAAAACGAATCATTCAGGAACCAACGTTTTGACCTCCTCAGAGAAATAGGTGGTGATATGTTCAGCAAAGTGAAGGAAAGCTGGCCTTAGCATTCCTCCACCCCTGAAATTGCTTTTTAGTCACTGCCTGCCATCCAGCACAAACAAACCCCAGGCATACTGCCTGCATGCATGCCTGGGGACAGCAGGCGTGCATTTGTGATGCCAGCTGATGGCCTGTGTGTACATATGCATCCTTGCATACACATTTCATGGCCAAGTTTTTGCACCGTGCGCGCACTGCGTGCTTGCAGTCTCAGGTAGGCACCCTGCTCCACCTTGCACAGTAATCGCCTGCGTGCGACAGTGCCAAACATACCCCAAAATGCTTCCAAAATACCCCAAATGATGGATCCCTCGCAACCCCCCCCCCCCCTACTATGCAAAAGACCCGCAACACCAAACAAGACATGCAGACACAAGGGCATATGAACCACAAAATGAGCCAGAAACTGCCTATTGGGATACCTGTTCAGCATTACTGAGAGACAGGTCATGTGTTCCACTTTTTCTGGCGGGAGTATTTGACTCTGGAGACATGACTTAAGCTGCAATGCCACCTCTACTCCCCAGTACCATATGACTTCTGCTATTTCACAAAGCAGGGAGTTGTAACATGGTTGCTAAGCAGCTGTGTGAACACTGTGTGGGCAGGACCCCTTCAACCATGACCAAACACCCTTTGCACACCCGTTTTCACACAAAATCCAATGACACACATGTAATCAATAGAATCAAGCTAATTTTACACCATAAAACCCCCCAAAACTGGTACGAAAGGGCCAAAACTAGGGTTTAAATAGTTGCTGACATACAAAACTTTGCACTGCTCGCGCACTGCTTGGACACCATTCCTCATATGTCCATAGCATTCATCATCCAAGGAGCTGCAGGGTAGGGAAGCTGTTGTGGCACCAACATTCCTCATATGTCCATAGCATTGATCATCCAAGGAGCTGCAGGGTAGGTAAGCTCTCGTGGCACCAATGCGTCAAAGGGGCATACCTGGGGACAGCAGCTTCTCTCAAAAGCACAACTGCTTACGGCATTCCACAATGCCTGCAACACGATACAGCCCTCTGGGGAGCATCATCAGCGTGAGCAAGCCTCATTCATAGATATCAATACCACAAGTTCATGCATATCACAGATATCACAGGGAGGGTGCAAGGGCAGACATGCCTTCCATCACGGTTCCAGAAATTGGACCGAATGCTGAAAATTGGGGCACACATGCTGCGGACCTCGTCAACGTGTGGCGGCAATTGGTGACACCCATACCATGCAAATTGTTGCTAGCAGACAATCTAAATGAAACGTTAAGAGGGTCGGGTCCAGAACGGACATCTTCAATGAAGAAAATAACTCTAGGCCTGACAGGACCGTAGCATGCATCCTGCATGCTATGGCACTAGTTTCGGATGGGCACATCCCGCAGTGAGAGTTGTTTTTGGGGGGGGTATTGGGAACAGGTGTGCTTCAAGGGTGGGTTCCTGTTGTGCACGGGTGCATTGTTTCCCATGAACACACAATTCCCTGATGACCCTCATACCCTGATGCCCGTCTTCTGCTTCTATTGCAACAGTGGGAGGAAGGGCTTGGCCTGACCATACAATCAAGTGCATGTGAGCTTTTCCTCTGCCTGTGTTGTACAGGTCAGATGAGTTCCAGATGCCTGCTACCACACCCCAGGTGGAGACTTCCCAGGAAACGTCCTGTGAGGGTGGTGGTAGGCTTGAATTCCGCCGGGGCAAGGGGACTGATTCCAGGCTGTCGATTACTGGCCAACCAGTGTAGCTTGACCATCAAATACGATCAATCAAGCGCCAATCCCCCCTCATTGACAACCCCACGACTCAAACACCGAGGCTGGGTCCTTTGCATAGAGTGTTTTGGTTGACTGGCTTCTGCCAGGCAACAGGGTGGACACCCTGTGAGCACCACCCACTTGCCAGCGGCTGCCAAGGAGGGGAAGAAAGCATTAATGGCAGTTGAAAAGAGGGCGACAAGAGTACCAGACGTACTTACAAACACGTGCTGGTTCGCAAACAGATCTACAATGGGCACAGGGGGTCAGTCAGCTGGCCTTTGGAGCAGACCAGCGATTCATTCATTTCGCCATTCCCAAGCTGTGAAAGTTGGAGGGTGCTTTTCACCACTAATGTGGTAAGTTGTAACACAAAGCCAGGGAGTTCCAGAACACCCGGCAGGAACTGGTCCAGATTAAGATTTTGTACTTACGAAAAGTACGGGAAAAAGACGAAAAACATTCCGGAAAATTACAACAAATTCTATTGCCTTTGGCAAGTCCACCTCGCTGAGAATCTACCCCAAGCAACACACGCCCAAAATAGGGTAAAAACTACATAAATACAGGCTAAAACATGCTTTACATATCTTGGATGGTCATTTTAGCTAATCGCAATATCAAAAAAATAAGTTTCGGTAACTTCAATTTTTGAGCTGTACGGGCTGAAAAAAGTGCATAAGCAGCTTGTGTACCAATCCCGTTTCGACCCCCCCCCCTCCGTGCGCCCAATACCCAAATAGGGTGAAAAACACGTAAATACAGCCTAAAACATGCTTTCCGTATCTTGGATGGTCATTTTGGGTGATTAAAAATAAGTGTGGGAAACTTCGATTTTTGAGCTGCCCAGGGTGAAAAAATGCATAAGCAGGTTGTGTACCAATCCCTTGGACCCCCCCCCCCCCGCGCCCAATACCCAAATAAAGAGTAAACCACATATACACGGCCTAAAACATGCTTTACATACCTTGGATGGTCATTTTGGGTGATCACAATATCAAAAAAAAAAGTTTTCAAAAACTTCGATTTTTCAGCTGTCCAGGGTGAAAAACTGCAGAAGCAGGTTGTGTACCAATCCCTTGGTAGAAGCAAAGCCTAGGCTAAGCGATCGTTCCATATCAGTGCTTGTTGCTGGCATGGCCAATAAATCCAGGACCAAAAAAGGTTTTGATCCCAAACTTGTATTGAGTCTTTTCAACGGTTTTGGCCTAATGAACTGTTTCCAAAATGCATGTCTTTTTCTGGTGGGGGTCACTGTCCAATCATTTGTTGCAGCCAACTGTGTGCCGGCTCGTCCACTACAGCATCCGATGCAAATGGTGTACCCTTGGTGGCCCCAACTGGGGAACTGACTGTGATAACACATGCAAAGTGGACAGAAAGTGCCATAGAGTTGGTCCTTTTCCTGCCCCTTTTTTGTGCAACCAATACTAGTGGCAGCTGAGGAGCCACTTGCCCTTTTTGTGTTCACCCAGATTTATACCCAGAATATGGAAAAATTACAAAAACTGCGAAAAAATTGCGGCAATTACAGAAATTACACAAATTACAAAAACTGACGATCGTAATCTGTACTTGTCCCTGCACCAGGGTGGTGGTGGGGAAGGGGGGCTGGCTACTGAGGAGATAGGACAAGAAATCAATGAAATCACCTTTGCCTTCAATGCAAACAAACAGACACAATGCCAACCCCACAGTCACCGGGGGGGGGGGTGGTTCGGGGGGGGGGGGGGGGGGCTGGTTCCCGGGGGCAGGGCTGGTTCCTGGGGGGGGGGGGGTTCAGGGGGTGTATGGGACCATGAAGGAACCGCTGGACATCGTCATCTTCGATCTTTCCGACTCTCCGGCCGCCCGGACGCTGGCCACTGACCTGCAGCAACGAGGGGCAACAGTGACAGTGCACAATAAAAGAAAGGCGTCTCCGGACAGGTGTGTCTACAAGGCCATCGTTGGAACCACGGAGCTTGCTCGCGTTGGCCCTTCTCCATGGCTGGCTGGGTGGGGCTGTGAGGCTACCGGAAGGGGTAGAGGAGACAGGGCTGAACAAAGGAGATTGGGAGCACAGAAAATATGGGGGCAGGGGCAGTGAGACCCAACTTAATTGATGGGAACAACATAGAGAATACCATGAGGCAAGGGGAGGGGTGGGGCTTGGGACAAAGCCCTGAGACGTTGCTCCTCTCCTGGCACACGGGGGGGGGGGGATAGGGCAAGCTGATAAATACACCTGGCACAACTACAAGCACCCAGAGCACCATTGTTTGACAAAGGACACTGTAGGGTCAGGCAGAGGCAGCCCCACGGCCAGAGAGAGAGGCATCTATCTGGCTCATGCTGTCACCTGACAACCAACACCCATCTGTTCCCACACCTCCTGCTGGGGTATGCGATGTGCCCGCCACCCATGTGAACGGTGCAGCCCACGCGGCTATGTGCAGCACATTGAACACTGAACAGTCAGCAGTTGACTCTTCCCAACATGGGTGACGGTTAGACAAAGGCAGTCGACTGCTAGCCTGGGGTCAACCATTTTTTGATCCATAAAACAGAGGGTCTATGCAACACAAAGGGGTGCGCCTGCACATGGTGCCAGACTACCTGATGCAACTGAGGCGAATCCAGTGCAGGACAGGGCGAGCCCCCCCCCCACTCCCAACCCCCCAACCTCCAGCAGTGGCTCTTGGCCAATCATTTGTGATTGTTAGCTGGGTGTTTGACGCTTAAGAGTCAACCGCTAACTACCGAAAGCCAACCGCCAACGGCGATCAAGCAAGCATCAAGTGCCATAGCATATGTGTCAAACTGCAATTGGTCAAGCCATCCGGTATGTGCACGCTGTGATGCAATGGCGTAGTCGGCAGCTCACATCAGCAGCACCCATCGCCAGGCAGTCTGGCAAGCTGACAAGGCATTTGCTGCTAAGAGCCGAGAGAGTTGAGTAGACAGCGCAACAGTACCTGCCTACAGGGCCCCGTGCACAAAGGCGCCACCACCAGAGATGGTGCAGGAAGTCTGTGGGAAAGTTTGCGGAAGGCCTGTGATTTTCTGTGGTAAATTTCGCGGCCAATATTGACCACGAAATTTCCCACGCGAAGCTCACCGTCCCAACCCCCCCCCCCCCTATAATGGCCATCATTTGGCAGGCACTCTATGGGGTGCTTTCAGTGACACAGGTGAAAAGCACCCTGCTGATCACTTATTGGCCCCCATTCTTGTATCCATTGCAACACTCCTACCACCAATGATCTATGCAGTCCACCGGCCGGACATCTGCCTCTGACAGCTTCATGAATTCCCGCCACTTTGCTTCATAATTTTCTAGGCCAGGCCGGCTATGATCCAATGCCACCCCCCCATGAGGGTGGCCCTCCCCCACCAGGGGCCATACCACCTCAGACAGGAATCGCTCGTCGGTGCAGTATCCCAAGTCAGGCTTCCCCCCCTGCGCCCTTAGGCACCACCGGGCAACATTGTCCTTCATGCTCCATCCCTCTGGGAGGGCGCCGTGTTTCAGGCCAAACCAGCCAGCATTCACAAGGTAACGGTCCTCCTCTGCCTGCCGGTGAGCGTAGAGGGCCGCATCTTGCTCCCACTTAGCAATCAGCTCCCAGCTATCTGCATCCAGGCAGTCGTCCAGATCCCGTGACAAGAACATGGACACCGAGGGGTCGTCGTAGGGCAGCAGCCGCCACAATGTGCCGAAGTAGTTCATCCTTCGGACGGCAGTGGTCCTGGTCTGCACATCAGCAAGGGCCAGGGAAAGATAACTAACCCTCACCCTAACCAGGAGTGGACACATGTAGGGCATGGCATGGGGCCGGGCAGGACAGGGCTTGGGCAGGGACAGGGGCCTGCAGATGGCACGGGCAACAGCGGGGGTACGGAAATGGAACAGGGGGGAGCATCAGCATGGACTCCAGTCGGGACATGGCATGGGCAGGAACCCACAGAGGGGCAGGGGCAGGGGCAGGGGCAGGGAGACGGACGTGGACAGGGAGAGTTATTCTTCTTGGACTCAGAGTGACTATTTGGATTGGGTGTGGCTCTTCTTGGGTTGGGAGTGACTCTTTGGGAGTGACTTTTCTTGAAATGAGATTATTTCTCTTTGGATTGCAGGCTGCTCATGGACAGGCAGTGCGTGCAGGAATCTAAACATGGGTGCACACGGGTGGGAATGGACATATCTGTGGCCCCCCTTCCATGGAAACCACGGGGGCAGTGAGGCTGCAGTCATGAGCAGGGGGACAACATTCCATTCTCACCCACAAGTATGCACTTCCCCCTCCCATCCCCTCAACCCACAAAAGACTTCAATCAACAAAAGTGGGTCACACAAAGGACATGGTACTGGACACTGGCTGTACTACACGGTAACCAATCAACCTTTATTACAACCCCCGACACAGACTGGACACTCTAGGTGCTACACAGCAGCGGCCATTGAGGATAGGCATGGCAGGGGCAGAGGTATGGACATGGATATGTGTTTGGACATGGGCAGGAAAATTGCAGGCATGTGCGTGATCATGGACAGGGACAGAGGCACACATATCTCTTCGGCACGTCGACATTTATGCCAACTCGGAGCGTTTTTAGGGGTTGGTGCCATTGTTGCATCATTTGTGCCCGCTGAGTGTCCCGCAGGGGGGGGGGGGGGGGTATGTGGGGTATATTCAGAAAGCCCTTGAAAAGGGCTATTTGGAACACCCCAGGTCTGCATGCTGTACTGACGACATGTTTGAGATTTTTGTCCTTTTTGGACGGTGCCTGTGTTGCTTGCTGCCTCTTTTTGTCAACAGGCAGCCACCATGTCCGCATACAAATTCACGTGCACTGCAGAAACCTTTGGTTCGCAAAAGAGCGCGCTCTGGCGGGGAGAACTGGGTGCATGTTACTCATCGGACGTCGCTTAGCAAAGCAAAAAGGCCTCGTACAGCCGGTTCGCAGCAACCTGCATGCGACCAGATGGAATACCAGATTCTATCCGCTTCTGAGGCCGCTGCGTTTGCAGTGCAGTTTTGGGATGAAAAGACTCACCCGACCAAGGCTTCACAGCTTGAGACTGCTTCAGCCCTGATTGGCGAACTTCATTGGTGCTCCACTGGGGCTGGCCACGTATTTATTCACACCAACGGTTGTTGTTCTGAGTATTTGAATTGGAGTTTTTGTAAGTTGTTTGACAAACTGGTGCAATGTTCAGTGCATGTTTGTGTACCATGTTCACTTTGCAGCCGTGGTGCTCAAAAATGCGACCGCCTAACCCCCCCCCCCCCCCCAACCCATACATTTCTGAAATGGCCTTTTCTCACAGATTTCAAAAAGTATGCACATACCCCCCCCCCCCCCCTAACAGAACGAATGCATCAGACGGAAATTGAGAAAATCCTGAAAAAGTATGAATTTGCTCTGCGTTGGTATATAACGAATACCCCCGAGACACGTGTGCACGGGCATGGGGCATGGGTATGCGCATGAGCAGGGACAACCTGTGGACATGGATATTGGCACAGGCAGGGACATGGGCATGGATATGGGCATGGACATGGGCAGGGGAATAGGCAGGGGACAAAGCACGGACATGGACAGAGAAATGAGCAGGAACAGGAGCATTGGCCAAGACCTCCATGAGCTCATCTTCCGAGGTGCCATCGTCACCATCAGTGAGGGGATTGTGCACGTAGACCAACTCCAAATTTTCATTGTTGGCCAGCCTCCTGAGCACTGGTGCAGACATGGACTGGTCGTAGTAGATTCGCACAATCCAGTCAGAGTAATACTGCCGCGCCTTGGCACAGTTCTCCCAGGCCCCCACAATGTACTCCATTGCGGGATGCACCGTGGAATTCCAGCCAATACCACCATACAGCCCCCCGAACAGGGAGTAGGCAATGACCTTCTTGTGCCGCTTGGGCTGCACATGCCTCCGGAGGACGGGGCGGGAGTCAGAGTCGGGGCTGCTGGAGTCTGCAGGAGCGTCCGCGGCCACCAGGCCACTGGCAGACAAGAATGCATCCAACTTGTCCTGCCACTCCCGGTTGTAGGTGAACTGGCAGGCCACCTTCCTGCCGCAGAGGGCAGCAAATGTAGTCATCTCCTCCTCGAGATCCCCCACAAACTTGGCGCACCTGTCATTGTTTTTGTCGAATCGCTGTGTCTGGAACCAACCCCGGTGGTACACCACTGTCACAGCCTCCCCTCTGGGGAGGGCCCCCAGAGGCGAGGCAGGTGGCACTTCGGGAGGGACCAGCTGACTTTTGGTGCGGGGGGCACCAGAGCCGAGGGCAGAGGGTGCAGTGGCTGATGCGGCCAGATGACCCATTGCACTGTCCTGTTCCCAGGGCCGCTTCCGGGCGGCGAGTTTCGGGGCCCTTTTGCAAGAGGGTTTCGGGGCCGTTTTGCGTGGGGGCTTCGGGGCGGTCGAGCTGGTCATGCCGCTTGGCATTCCTCTTGACTCAGACTTCGGGTTTGTATGCACAGGGGTTGGGCACTCTGTGGAGGCAGCAGCTCCATTAGCCTTGCGCCGCGGCCCCACAGCTGCAGCACTCATTGCCGGACACTTAGAGAGTCCCGCGGCGGGTGTTTGGGGGGTCTCCATGGGACTCAGGAGGTATGAGGGGGCCTCTGGGGCTTGGGCAGCCAGCGGCAGACACTGGGGGTCTGAATCGGGAGACAAGCAGGGGCTGCGGTTGTGCGATGCATGGTCTGTTGCACGTCGTTTCGAACGTGTGGCCACGCAGGGGCCCTCATCGGAGCTGCTGGGGTCCGAGGCCAGATCGGAGCACGGAGGCCTGGAGGCCTCACTCGGCACCTGGGTCCAGCTGCACAGGCTGTCGCTCAAGCAGCGCAGGTGCTGTGTTTGAGCAACCATTCGCTGCTGAATGGATTCCAGGTCCCCATTTTCTGTGATGGTAGGGAGTTGTGATGCCGCATGCATCCGGCGGTGTTCACACAACCGTCTCCACCAGTCTGTTTCAACATCGGTGACTTCCTCAAGGTCAGCTTCTAACAGGGAGTCCACTGCGGCCTCAAGCTCCGATTCCAGTTGTGGAGGAGTGGCAGGGCAACAGGTAGCAGCAGGGGGCAGGGCGTCACTGGTAATGGGTGGCGTGATGTCAGCATGCCTCCCCTGCCTGATCTGCGAAGGCATTGGGATCAGACAGACACAAAAGCGCTGAGGACAGGAGCAAGGTGATACTCTGGTCCTCCGAATGTTCAATATGATTTACACGGTATTCAAATTTCTGGCTTTTTTTTCAGACCTTGGTAAGTTGGCAAAGCCCTCTTGCAAGACGGTACCAGAGAGCAGGGGGGGGGGGGGGCATAGCATCGGGCCATACGCCAACTCCTTCCCACTCTTGGACCACTTTCAGGGTGGGGGGCTGGGTCTGGGGGGCGGGGGTCTGTGGGCCAGCCAAGAAGAAAGGGGGGGGGGGGGAGGCTCTTGAACCCCAACATATATGGCTTAAAATGACCGCCTCATTGCGCTAATCACTTCAAGGTATGTACGTTGGGGGGGGGGGGGGGGGCATGGTAGGTGGTACTTTTGTTTCAGTGCATAGCACCCCCGAGTTAATTCCCGGCCACTATTGCTAGTGGCACCCCACCCAAGCCGAACCATGCTTGTTTTCAAGGCAGAGTTGATGTATACCCCGCGACTGACTACCCCCCCCCCCGCCCGCCCGAGTTTAGTACCCCCCTGCCCCTATTAAGCAAACTGCCAAAACTAGTACACCTTGAGCCTCCCAAGCAAACGGAACATGAACAACCCGGGGGCAAACCATGGGCCACAGCTGCAGGAGATGCTGCATTATGTTCCGAAACCCATTGGAGGAGCAAGGGGGGGGGGGGGCTGTTTGCACCACGCGCACTACGCCTTCCCCCCCCCCAAAAAAAAAGCTCTCTGTGCGCACTACGTGCCCACAACAAGCGCACGTACACCAGTGGCACATCGTGTGCAGGAACGCGTCGCGCGCCCTTCGTGGGGTGCTCCTCCTCGGGGTCCCGAAACATGGGTGATGGAAGTGGTATGGATGGAAGATGAGGGAGGTAAAGAAAGGAGGCCTAATAGCACTTGTCCAAGGGACGATCAAAGTAGTTGTCATCATCGCTGGACACATTGCTTGTCGGACGCTCTATTTTTCTTGTGGCCTCGAGAAGAGCGTCTAGCCGCTTCCGGTCTTTTGCTCGTTTCCCGTTGAACTTCAATGGCCGTGTCCCACAATCCCCCTCCGTAGTGGCCTCCGGTTCACAAGGTGGCATGGATGGAGTATCATCCAAAGGGACTCGTTGTGGCCAAATTCTTAATGCATACGCCATTGCTTGTGGGCAGACCAGCAAGCATGAAAATATGCGTTAATGGCTTGTTCAAAAGAGGAAAGGGGACAAAATTAGAATTGGCTACCTCACCCCCGCCTTCTTGGGGGGCCAAAAGTGGGCGGAAATGCTACATAACCCCTGTGTTCGCGGGGGTCCCCAACAAAGGGAACAAAATCAGAATTGGCTGCCTCACCCTGCCTTCTCAGGGCGCCAAAATTCTTCGGAAATGCTACTACCACGGGGTCACCGAGGTCGCCAAAACAGCCAACATACCAAAAATGGCTGAAAAGTGCATAAACTGCATCAGCGCTCGTCCCACTCCGCCCCATACAAACCCCATAGAGTTGGGACCCGGAAACACTTTTTCGGCTCAAAATCGAAAAAAAACCAAAAGATTCATGATTTGCGACCCAAAAAAAGGGGGGGGTGTCATTTTTTGACCCCCCCCCCCCACCTCCCTGAAAACCTCCAAAAAGTGGGTTTCAAGTGGGGGGGGTTTGGGGGGGTCCGGACCAAAAACTCATTGGGGGATGTGTTTATTGGACAAAATAATGATTTTACAAGGGGTTAAACTAACAATTCAACCCCTTGGGGTAGGGTACGCGAATAGGCCCAAAAAGGCCAAAATGGGGGGGTATGTGGTGTTTTCCCCATATATTCGCCTGCCTGGCTTTGATCTCACAACCTCTGCGAGGTGATTCGATTTGTGAGCTGCCCAGGGTGAAAAACTGCATAAGCAGGTTGTGTACCAGTCCCTTGGGAGACCCCCCCCCGACACACCTAATACCCAAATCGGGTGAAAAACACGTAAATACGGCCTAAAATATGCTTTACGTACCTTGGATGGGCATTTTGAGTGGTCACAACATCAAAAAAACAAGTTTCGAAAACTTCGATTTTTGAGCCGCCCCAGGTGAAAAACTGTATAAGCAGGTTGTGTACCAATCCCTTGGGAGATCCCCCCCCCCCCCCCGCCGCGGACCTAATACCCAAATAGGGTGAAAATCATGTAAATACGGCCTAAAACATGCTTTACATAGCTTGGATGGTCATTTTAGGTGATCACAATATCAAAAAAACAAGTTTCGAAAAATACGATTTTTGAGCTCTACAGGGTGAAAAACTGCATAAGCAGGTTGTGTCCCGGCCCATTCACGAGGCCATTATTGGCAGAAACAGCCATTTCGCGTCTTTGGCACGGGTTGTGAACGGCCCTAAGCAAGGCTAGTTCCGACTCGTCGCCACATCCATATCAGGAAGAGATACCACAGGGCCTGCAGGCACCGGGACTGAGACCTCCATCGTCGCCTTCGTGGACTTCCGCTCAGGGCTTGCATACACGGGGTCACCCCACAGGGCGGCCAACAGCACAGCCAGACGCTCATCAGAAGCGTGGCCACCAACAGGCCATGGAAGCACCAAAGCCCCAACCACCGCAGGGTCAGAGTAGCCCAAAGCGTACTCCAACGCTGTGGCCAGCCTCTTCCACCGCCCCCACCAGACGAAGTAAGCCACATTTGGGGAGCGGTGGAAGGCGGCCGCAGCGCCCCCCCGCCGCAGGGAGTGCCATCGGTGGCCACGGAGGAGGTCTGCGAAGATCCTCTCCACTGCCTCAACCCCTCCCCTAACCAACGGTTGACCTTCAGGGATGCAGCTGGCCTCGGCGTAGCATCTGAGGAATCGGACCCACGACCGTCCCCACTCATAAAGCGGCCATCGCACTTCCCTGTGGCCACCAACTTTGGTAGTGACGAACAGGACCAAGGAATCGCTCTCCAAGCCCGCTGGCGTGATGGACACCGCTTCAGAGACTCGCAAGAAGAGGAGCCAACTGAGGCTCACCAATGCTGCCACTGCCTGCTCAACCGGCGAAATCGCTCTGGCCCACAGGAGACAGAGACCCTCCGGTCCCAGGTATGGTTGCCCCGGTGTCGGTTTTCCAGACTTCGCAATCCTCCAGTGGATGGCCTGGACACATCCCGGGAGTAGTCTAACATCCTCTGCCGCTCGAACCGCGGACACATACCCCCTGAGGGTGGATCTGGCCTGTCCCATGGAGACCCTTGACGCCAAGAATTCAGACAGCGTGTCAGTAAGCGGTGTCCGCAAAGCTCTGGTACCCTCAAACTTCGCCACCGCGGACAGAGCGGAACGGTATCTCGATTGCGTCTTGGGGGCCCATCCACGAACGCCCACGGCCGCCACCCGAAACGATCCAACAGCCGCCATCGCCATTGCCCACTCCGCCGCCGCCGCGCTGAAGGTCGCTCTGGCGGCAGGTGAGGCCTCTTGGGTGGGGGTTGGACGCGTGGACCTGGAATCCTCACACCAACAGGGCCAGCCCCACCCCGCCTTGCCGCAGTGGGGGCAGTCCCATCAGGACCAGTGGGGACATTGGAAATGCCAGTGCCTCAACTGGTCCGATGGGACGCCCTCTTTTGCGCATCTCTGGCAGTCACCAGACGGGCGGGCTGATATTGGTACCCACCTTCCTTTCTTCGACATCCAATGAAGGACGCCTTGTCGCATGGCGAAGTCGATGCCTTTATACTTAAAGGACGGTCCCCCGTTTTTGACCGCATCTGGCCAGCTCATCGCATCCAGCGGGTTGGACGGGTCCGCTCGACTGTTGGAGTCCGACGTGAACCTCTGGGCGTACGCCTGCTGGGAGTCGAGGATGATACCCCAAATCCTGTAGGCCAGCCTGTCGCCCCTCGGGCATTCCATCGCATTGCCCATCACGTCGGATGGCCTGACCGGGGCAGCACTCGCGCTTCTAACGTAGTCCCGCAGCGCCTCGCCTGACTGACGCATCCAACTGGCCACTTTGTCGCCCCCCAGCAGCTGCTCGATTCCCCTGGTTGCCAGGATGTGATGACTAGTCCCCTGAACCTCCATTGTGGGATCATCGTAGCACTGGAGAGGTGATTCCGAGAGGTTCTCTCGAGTACTTTGCAGGGAGCGGGCTACTCTAGCTCATCTTAGTCTGAACCGAAACAAAAATGACCGGGTCCCCTGAATCGCAACCACCACCATCCCCAACTGCAGCCTGTGATGCAGTTTTGGTGGATGCAATGAAAAACCCTGCCAAACCCCTGTTTGTCTTGTTCCCTTTTCGTTTACGAACAGGGGATCACTTCTACTGTTTGTGTACAAATTTGTTGAAAATTTATTGTGTTTTGTGAAGCAGCATGCAGGTCTTCCGCTCCCCGTTTAAGAGTGCGTCGTCTAAGGCCCCAGATCAAGGAGCTTCGGGCTCTGGGGCGGACGCGTCGGCGCTGGACACCAGCCAGATGTCGCCTGAGGAGCTGCGCGCGTTGCTACAGTCCCAGCAAGAGGCGATCGGACATCTACAAGCTCGTTTGGAGAGCCTGGCCGTCGCGGAGAGAAATACGGTGCCGGACCTGACCATAGAGGCAGTGCCTGTGCACGCAGTGCGCACACAGTGCAAAGTTTTGCATGTTGGCAAATACTCCAACCCTAGTTTTGGCCCCTTGGGGGAGCGCCGCGGCATGCGCGCGCCGCGGAGATTCAGCCTTGTGGCCCACTCAAGCACCCACAGTTCCTACCCCGAGGGCCCCTCGTCCGGGGATTTTGGGCCTGATCCATGATACTCTTGAGTAAGAAATGTCGTTTGTTGCTGTCCATTGAACATCCGCGCTAGATTGGGCAAGACAAGGCGCGTAAGAAATGCCGTTTGTTGCACTTTAAAGATCCCGCCCTCGAAGCTCAGCCCCGGCACGAGGTAGCGGTTGGTGTGGGGTGAAACTGTTGTCGTTGGGCTGCGATACTGTCGGACCCAGCGCTCATTTCCGTGGTGTACATCGTTGTTAAGATCCCGTGGGTACGACGGCTATCGCAATTTTTGGCGGGGCAATGGGACTACCCTTCACAAATCTCTTCGCATCTTGTTGTACCTCACCCAGTTTGTACTTGGCGCCAGGTGCGCTACCCCTCGTATGGCCTTTGGCCCCATGTGCCCCCTCATGTGCTGGTTGTTATCTTGTGGGCTTTGCGGCTTTGCTCTGCTAGCAGACAGGTGGCAAGTGATCTTGGGTGAGTTTTCCGGCAAGTGCACACAGTGCCCACGCAGTGCAACGACTTGGCCTCTGATGCTTGCCACGGGTCCCAAGGTCTTGAATTCTGCACCACCCCGATGCTGATTGGAATTGATCATGCATGCTTCTGTAGGTGGGTGGTTTTCAGGAGTGTTCCCGGGATCAACACCGTACTAATTGCACTGATTGGCGCTGTGCCCATGCTGTGTGAAAACACCCCCCAGGCTGGTCATTCCAAAACCTGACGTGACCCCCCCCCCCCCCCCCCAAAAGAGTGCACTCATCATATATCTCTGGAACTGGCGAACCCATGTTTATGCCAATTATGTTTAATACAAGCGTGCACTGTCCAACAACTTGGCCTTTGTGATACTATGGGCATTATTGTTGTTTGAAAACGGGTATTTTGATGCTTCTGTCACATTGGGGATATGGTATATTTGGATTCTCACCCAGTTTCACCCATTTTCATCCATTTTTAGCTCGTTTCCATCACATCCACTCCTTACTAGGTTGATTTCTCCCCACCATGGGGACCCTGCGAAGGCAGGGGTGATGTAGCCAATGCTGAGTTTGCGCTTCGTTCTTGCGACGCAGAAATGCCGTCCAAACCGCTAGAGGCTTGGGGACTCATTACCACAGCAAAATCTATGGGAAAGGTAAAGGCAAAGTACCGTCAAATGACCGCTGGCCATAATGCTGGTAACAGGCATATGTGGTATCCGATCGCCGTCAAAAGTCTGCTTGGGGGGCTTCTCCATGAGAGGGTAAATCTGGGGCTGAAGTTGGGATAGTTCATAGAAAAGTAGCGCACCGGGCAAACATTCCCCCTAGGGAGATGGATCCCGTACAACCTCCAACTGACTGATCTTGGCTGCTGTGCCTGCCCCACAGCTTTCATCGCCTTCTGTCCTCGATGGTGCATCCAGCGCATTCAGGTTCTCTGGCATGTTCCAGCCCTCACCTTCCCTGAATGGTTGGGGGTACTGTCGTCCGGACTCTACCGGGTCAGGCGTGCATGCAGGTCAATGGTCACTCCTTCACCAGGTGCTCTGTTAGCTCCCTCTTGGCCCTCCTGGCTCCGGCTTTGATGTGTATGGTCCACAGCCTTGTCCCCAGGACCCTCATATCGAATGTGCAAGAACTCAGTTCTAGAGGGTAAGGTACCAATGGCAATTGCCAACAGTAGGCCACCTTTGCTGCGAGAGTGATACCAAACACGAGTTGAGACGACTGGTACAGTGGTAGAAGGACATAGGCGGTAGAACGACAAACGCTCAGGTGTTGACAAAACAGATCAAAAGGTTGTCTACATACATCAGGTGGAACACCAATGTGTGTCATGATGATAAGCATGATGAACTGCCGGACATTGCTGCATATGCATACCAGGATGTGCACGTGTGGAGCGCTTTGTGACCTGCTTGCGGCCCTTGAATGTTGCATATAAGTAACCACCACAGCCGGAGCCTAATGCGGACATTGCAACCTGACCATTGATGCACCAAGGGGGGCTAACCGACACTTTGTGACCGTCCCCCCCTTGGTGGGGGGGGCGTCATGACATTTGGGAGGGAGATTACAAGGGGGGTGTAAGGTACATGGGCCCACTTCACAGGGGACTGTGGTGGAGGGCAGCTGGACTGACACCCTGGCACCCCCACGCGCTTGTGACTCCGGACCCAACTCCATCTGTGAACTGCGTCCTCTTCTAGGATATTTTCAGTAATCGCCAATATATGCCCAGGGTTCCAGCGAGACGGCTGCCGCATGTTAATAGCTGTGTCCCCCTTCGCACGACAACAAATCTCCGCTGGTACACACCACCGCCGCCACCACCACCTGACGCAGCTGCAGCCGTTGTCTCGGAAACAGAGTCAACAGACCATGGCAACATCAACATCGCAGAAATAGTTGGAAAATGCATCCCACTACCAAAGCCCTTTCACCCACACGAGGTGACGCAAAGCCCTTCCCTTGCCCAAGTCAGCGAAAGGCAACTCATCACTGACGGGAACGGTGCTGCATCCTACGTGGGTTACGCAATGTCGGAAACCATGTTCATCTATCCCATTACGCCATCCAGTGTTATGGCAGAGAACGCCGACTCATGGGTGGTGGCTGGACGCCACAACGTGTTCGGCCGTGTACCAACCATCACAGAGATGCAATCGGAGGCAGGGGCGGCTGCTGCAGTGCACGGTGCGTTGGTGGCAGGTGGCTTTGCGTGTTCATTCACCTCGTCACAGGGGCTGCTGCTGATGCTTCCGAATATGTTCCAGATTGCCGGACAACTTCTGCCTGGAGTCCTTCACGTGGCCAGCCGCAGCGTCAGTGGCTCTACCACAAGCATATGCGGCGACCACTCAGACGTGATGGCTGTGCGGGCCGCTGGGTTTGCACTGTTGTCCTCGCATACTGTGCAGGAGACCCATGATATGGCCGTCATTGCGCACGTGGCCAGTCTCAAGACAAGTATTCCCTTCATGCATTTCTTTGAGGGGTTTGAGCTCTCCCATCAGGTGACCAATATTCAAGTGTTACCGTATGAGGACATGGCAAGGTTGATCCCTCATGAAGCTGTCATTCGCCACCGGGAGCGCGCCCTCAGTCCACACCACCCCAAGCGCCTCAACGGCAGCACTGGGCGAGACGTGGTTTTCCAGATCTCCGAGGCCACCAATTTGTACTATCAGGACTGTGCGGCTGCGGTGCAGCAAACTATGGACGAGTTTGCGGCCTTGACCGGACGGCAGCACCACCTGTTCCGGTACTATGGGAGCCCCGATGCAGAAATGGTGGTCGTTGTCATGGGTAGTGGGGCCAAGAGTGTGGAATTCGCAGTGGATCAGTTGCAACGAACAGGCGCCAAAGTTGGGGTCCTGTCGGTGCATTTGTACCGGCCATGGGGCATGGCGCAGTTCATGGCGGCTTTACCCAAGACCGTGCGCCGCGTGGCAGCGCTGGACCGCGTCAAGGAGTGCGGATCGCTGGCCGAGCCCTTGTTTTTGGATGTTGCGGCCACGCTGCAGCAGCACAATTTCAACCTGGATGTTATCTGTGGAGGACGGTACGGGGTCTCTGAGAAGGGTTTCAATGCGGGGATGGCGATCTCTGTGTTCGAAAACCTGCAGGCGAGCAACCCCAAGACACGCTTCACCGTGGGCATCGTGGACGACGTCACCAAGAGACAAGGCAATGCATCTTCTGGGGTATGGGCGGAGACGGCACAGTGGGCGCCAACAAGCAGGCTATTGACATCATCTGCTCCAACACGAAGGACAACGCGATGGCGCAGTTTTTCTACACGCCGCACAAGTCTGGGGCCATTACAACCTCACATGTCCGTTTCGGGTCCGAGACATTCGAGTCCCAGCCCATCACAACGGCGACCTATGTGGCCAGCCACCACCCCAGCTACATCTACAAGTTTGACATGCTCAAACCGCTGTTGCACGGCGGTACATTTGTGTTGAACACGAAAATGAATAAAGAGGAGGTTCTGGACAAGCTGCCTATTCACATGAAAAAGCAACTGGGCGAGAAGGAGGCGTCATTCTACATTATTGATGCCCACAAGATCGCAGCGGCCGCCGGGCTTGGCGAGAACATCAACATGATCATGCAGTCGGTGTTCTTCAAGCTTTTAGGGATGTTTGACGATGAGACCAGTCTGCAGTATCTCAAGGATTCCATCGAGAAGACTTTCGGCAAGAAGAAGGACCGCGCGGTGGTGGACAACAATATTCGTGGCGTGGAGAACGCTTTGGCTCACCTGATCCACGTCGATTTTCCCATGGCTGAGTGGGCAGCGTTGGCTTCGGATTCGGCGGCGGCACACCCCGAATTGCCGGTATTCGTCAGTGGCATCCAGAGGAAAATGCTGTCGCAGCAGGGGAACACTCTGCCTGTCAGCGCTTTCAATCCCGACGGGGCCACCCCCCCCGACCACTGCCAAGTTCGAGAAGCGTGCGAAGGCCCCATTCATTGTGGACTGGGACCCGAAGAATTGCAATCAGTGCAATCTGTGCGCGTTTGTGTGTCCTCACTCGTGCCTCCGCCCCTTCCTGCTGACCCCCAGAGAGGTGAAAGCTGCGCCTGGGGGGAAGATGGAGGTGCTGAAGGCGAAGGATGGTGGCAAGGACATGAAGTACCGGCTGCAGGTGTCCCCCATGGATTGTACGGGCTGTGAGGTGTGTGTCCGCGTGTGCCCTGAAGATTCCCTTCAGATGGTGCCCTCGCTGCCGGAGATCACCAAAGAAGGGCCCCGATGGGAGTATCTGGAACAGATGGATCCAAAGGGCGACGTGGCCGACAAGTGGACGGTGCGTGGCAGTCAGATGCAGCGGCCTCTGCTGGAGTTCTCAGGGGCGTGCGACGGTTGCGCCCAAACCACGTACGTCAAGGTGATGACCCAACTGTTCGGCAACCGGATGATGATTGCCAATGCCACTGGTTGCTCCAGTGTCTGGGGCAGTCTCTTCGCCAGCAACCCCTACACCACGGACAAAGATGGCCGAGGCCCGGCGTTCGCGCGGTCCCTCTTCGAGGACGCGGCGGAGTTTGGGTTTGGCATGATCGAGGCCACGAACCGGAGACGCGCGTCGTTGGTGCAGGACGTAGCGTCAGTACTGCAACAGCCCGAGGTGAACGTGAGCCCAGCACTAAGGGCCGCGCTGGAAGGTTGGCTGGGCAAGCACGAGGATGCCAACGAGGCGGACGGCTACGCAAAGACGATCCTGCCGCTGTTGGACCAGGAGAAGGACTCCGAGGCCGCCCTGGCGCCACTTGTTGAGGAACGCGATGTGTTCATCAAGCCTTGCCACTGGGTGTTCGGTGGTGACGGCTGGGCGCATGATATTGGGTTCGGAGGGCTGGACCACATCCTCGCGCAATCCCAGAGCAGCATCAACGTCTTTGTGATGGACAACGAGGTGTACTCCAACACCGGTGGGCAGGCCAGCAAGAGCACTCCCATTGGAGCGGTGGCCAAGATGGCGGCCGGGGGGAAGCGGATCCACAAAAAAGATCTCGGGATGATGGCCATGCTGTACGGGCATGTCTACGTGGCCCAGGTCTCCGTCTCCCACCCGGAGCATTTCCTGAAGGTTCTCAAAGAGGCCGAGAGCTACGACGGCCCCTCGATGGTCACCGCGTACTGCCCCTGCCGCGACCACACGGTGGATCTGGGCGATATGGTCGATCTCTGCCGAGAGGCCGTGGACTCCGGGTATTTCCCCGTGTACCGCTACGACCCCCGGCTCTCCCAGCCCTTCATCATGCACTCCGACATTCGGCAGGACGTGCTGCCCTTCCTGAAGAAGCAGGGCCGGTACCGAATCCTCCTGAGCAAGAACCCGGAGACTGCGAAGGAACTGTTCGCCGACATGCAGCAGGAGATCCTGCGTCGCAACAAGATGGCCAAGCTGTGGGCCAACCCTGCGGGTCAGCCCACGCTCCCCCAGATCCCTGCGAGCTCGCCGACCCCTGCCCCATCGCAGCCCGCCCCCGCCGCAGCTCCTTCACCAGCAGTGCCCGAACCGGCAGCCCCAGCTGCTGCACCACTGGCAGCCCCACCGGCAGCAGACACACCGCCAGTGCTCACAGCGGCGCCAGACGGCACTGGGCCGCTCTTCCGCGCCAAGCGGCACGGTGTCGCTGGGAACCGGGTCGGGTTGAATCTTGTGGCAGAGGAGCCTGCGACGAAGCGTGAGTTCGTGGGATTCACGTTCAATGGCAAGCCCGTTCAGGGGTACGAGGGGGAGATGATCTCCTCGGCCATGATCGTGGGCGGGGAGGAGATCTTTGGGTACCACCACAAAGACGGATCCCCCCAGGGGATCTTCTGCGCCAATGGGCAGTGCAGTGCCTGCCAGGTCGTGGTGGACAGCGTGGCCGTCAAGGCCTGCATGCACCCCGTCCGCCCGGGCATGACCGTCGAGTCGGGCCTGCCCTTGGCCCCGGAGCCCACCGAAGACCTCGGCGTGCTGCCGGCCGACGCCATCGCACCGCCCCGGGACGTGCCGGTCGTCATCATCGGCGGAGGACCCGCTGGTCTGGCGGCTGCGTACGAACTTGCGAGAGTGGGCGAGCAGGTGTTGATCGTGGACGACAAGGACCGGTTGGGGGGCAAGCTGGTGCTACAGACCCACAAGTTCTTTGGCACCGTGGAAGACACCCGGGCCGGGACCCGAGGCTTTGAGATCGCGAAGCAGCTGGGGGAAGAGCTCCGTGCCTTCAGCAATGTGGAGGTGTTGTTGGAGACGACCGCTGTGGGTGTGTACTCAGACAAGGTGATCGGGCTCCACCGGGAAAAGGACCAGCAGTACGATCTGGTGCGCCCCCAGCACTTGCTCGTGGCGGCCGGGGCCCGGGAGCGCATGATGCCGTTCCCAGGCAACACGCTCCCAGGGGTGTACGGTGCGGGGGCATTCCAGACCCTTGTCAACCGGGACTGGGTGCGGCCCGCGAAGAAGGTGCTGATCATCGGGGGCGGCAACGTGGGACTCATCGCCGGGTACCATGCTGTTCAGGCGGGCATGCAGGTGGTCGGGTTGTTGTTGAGGCGGACTATCGACCAGTTGAAGGGGTACAAGGTGCACGCCGACAAGTTGATGCGCCTCGGCGTGCCCATCCTGACCCAGCACAACATCGTGGCTGCGCATGGGGAGAAGCACGTCGAGTCCGCGACCATTGTCCAGGTCGATGCTGATTTGAACCCCATCGACGGCACTGAACGAGAACTCGAGTGCGACTGCGTTCTTTCTTGCCGTCGGTCTCTCCGAAGTCAACGAGTTCGTGAAGAAGGCCGAGGCCTTCGGGATTCCCACGTACAGTGCCGGTGACAGCCAGGAAGTTGCGGAAGCCTCGGCGGCAATGTTGACCGGGAAGATTGCTGGCATCCAGATTGCTGAGGCCCTTGGGCATGAGCCTGAAGAGGATGTTGATGAACTGAAGGAGAAAGCCCACCTGATGCGCCTGCCTGGTGGCGCGGTGAAGGAGCAGGACAACGAGCTGCCAGAGCGGGGCGTACGACCCGTGTTGCACTGCTGGCAGGAAATCCCCTGCAACGCCTGCAAGCCTGCGTGCCAGTACAGCCTGATCAAAATGGAGGGCGTCATCTCGCTGCCCCACTTCAACACCAAGTCCAAGATCGAGTGCAGTGCGTGTGGGGATTGCGTCGAAGCCTGCCCAGGCTTGGCCGTGACTGTGGTGGACACCCGCCGGGACCCCGAAAACCCCCTCGTCATGTTCCCCTTCGAGATCGACACGATGGACGTTGCCGTGGGCAAAACCGTCCGAGTGGTCGGGGACAAGGGGGAGGTGCTGGGGGAGCACCCCATCGTGGAGATGGAGCACAACACCGAGTACAACACCTACCTGGTGACCGTCCAAGTGCCCAAGAAGATTGCCCTGCAGGCGGCGGCCATTTGGCAGCAAGACGCACCCGCTGCTCCTGTCCACACCACGGCGGACAAAATAGACACCTCCCGGGCGTTTGCTTGCCGCTGTGAACGGGTCTCAATTGATGACATCCAGGGTGTGGCAGAGACCACCGGGTGTGCAGACGTGAACCAAATCAAGGCCATCACCCGGCAGGGCATGGGTGCTTGCGGGGGGGAGAACTGCGGCCCGCTGTCCGAGCGCATCCTCCAGCAGATGGGCCTTGGGAAGGAGGGCGTCACCTCCTCCGTGGACCGCCCACTATTTGTTGAGATCCCGCTCCAGGAGCTCGCGCGCACCCCGACGCCTCCCGCTCCAGAGTCGACCGTGCCAGTGCTGAAGCACGTCCGGGACAAGGAGACGAACGCGTTCGACGTGGTTGTGCTCGGGGCCGGGTCCATCGGCGTCCCGTTGGCCATGGCCCTGGCGCAAGCCGGCAAGAAGGTGGCGTGCCTCGACAGCGGGGCGTCCCCCGGTCAGGGCGACAACAAGCGGGCCATCGGAGGGATCCGGCAGACCTTCGGGCAGACCAGCAAGATCACGGTCATGCGGCGCTCGCTGGAGATGTTCCGGAACTGGAGGCAGGATATGGGCGAGGACATCGGGTGGCACCAGGACGGGTACATCTTCCCTGTGTACCGCGAGCAGGAGGAGGAGATGCTCAAGGGGCTGCTGGACGTCCAGCACCAGTACGGCCTGAACAACCGCTGGACCAGCGCCCAGGAGATGAGCAAGCTGGTCCCGGGCCTCAACCCAGACGGCCTGCACGGGGGAACGTACTCCCCGGAGGACGGCAACGCGGTCCCGTTTCTCGCAATCAACTCCATGTACCGCCGGGCGGCGCACCTCGGGGCCGCCTTCCACTTCCACACGGACATCTCCAGCATCACGCGTGACGTCAGTGGGGCCGTGTCAGGCGTCGTCACACACGCCCTTGGGAAGGACGCCAGCCGAAAGCCCACGCAGTTCTATGCCCCGGTGGTGGTGAACGCTCTGGGGGCTACGACAAATGCGGTGCTGCAGACCGTGGGCCGCGAGCTGGCCCTCGACCCCGACTCCCATGAGGCCGGGGTCACAGAGGCAGTGCAGCGCATCTTCAACGGATTGATCGTCGACCTGCGCCCGAGGCTCGGCAGCAAGAATTTCTACTTCTACCAGAACGAGCACGGGCAGCTGGTGTTCGGCATCACCCCCGACCCCGCGATCCCAGGCTACGACTGTAACGAGACCAGCCAGTTCCTGCCTCAGGTCTCGAAGCGGATGTGCGAGCTGATGCCTCGACTGGGGAGCGTCAGTGTCCGCAGGACGTGGCGCGGCCTCTACAACAACACCGCCGACGGGCTGCCCCTGGTTGGGTGGGACAGCCAGATCCCTGGCCTGCTGTATGCCACGGCCATGGGGGGCCATGGCTTCATGCTGGGGCCCGGGACGGGGGAGATGCTCAGCCGGCTGGTCACCGGGCAACTCACGGATGACGACAAGATGGTGCTCCAGGCGTGGAATCCCTGGCGGGACTTCCAGGGCGACGAATGCCTGCGATGACCCAGATGGATAGACATGTCTGTCCCCAGGGCAGATATCTCTTTATATACGGTGTTTCGTGTTGCGCTGTTGAGTTGACCTCGCTGAACTGGGGGCATCCCTTCGATTTGCCTGCAAAGTGGAAGTGGGCCTCCGAGCTCTTTCTGGGTCGCCCTGCATCCTCTGGATGCTGTTTCCACGTCCACAGTGCATGAACCCACAGGGCGGGCATCCCCTTGTGGCCTGAAAGATCCCGTGATGTGTGTCAGTGGGCGTTGTCTCCTTATGGAGGGGGGGGGGTCGCGCAGTTTTTGATTTCCCCTGCACACGACCAGTTCATCGGTGCGCATCACACGGTGCCAGTTAGTGGTGCGCACCCGTGCCTCCGTTGTGTCCCCTTCCCCCTGTCACCTATTTTGTCATTGCAGCAATTTTGCATTCCCGGGAGGGTGTGCAGTCTGACGGGAGGATATCCCGCCCACTTCTCAATCTTTCTGCAGGCCCCTCTCTGTTCTCGGTCACTCAAGTTCTCTCCATTAAATTTGGGTGTACCCCTCCACCCTCAAGTTCTTGGTATGTGGCTGTGTTCAACAAGACCTTAATCAAGTCACCCCCCCCCCACTTCTCTGAATGCCCTCGTCTGAATCTTGAACAGCGGAGAACATTTCCCCAGGCAATCCTGGGGGGAACTCTCTTCAGCCTTTGGCCGATCCCTCCCCCCAGGCCCCCAGAGAAATCCTGTTTACGACCTTCAGCCCTAGCTGGGCTGGAAGAGGATCATGTCCCTGCTTTCCTACCCCTCCCTCCTGCCTTCCTCTTACCCTGACTGCCCTGCAGCTTGCCTCTGCTCATGCCTGCCCTGGCCGTTACTGCAGCGTTGTTGCTTTAGGTAGATGTCCCAACCAAGTTCCCCGCGCTCAGGGAACTCACCCTCTCTCGGTTTGGCCGGTCTGCCGGTTGCAAACAGTCCCCATGCGCGTTCAAACAGCAGACCCCCCCCCCCCCCGCAAAAAAGCATCTGCATAGCACGAGATCGCCGCGCGACACACATTTGTCTTACGAGCCTGGGATTCCAAGTGCCTCCACGCATGCACTTACACGCAGTTGTACGGCTAGTACACCCTCTCCCTGACCCTGCCCCCCCTGGATGTCTTTTGCGCAATCGGATTCACCATCAACGCGGACCGCGGTCTCTCTTGCCCCAACGGAATGTCTGCCCTCTGGCCGCCCAAGTGGCTGGTGGTGCGTGGCCGCAGGGAAACCACAACAAACATTTAGCACGGTCAAAGCTCTCCTCCTCCTCCTCCTGCGTTAACACGATCATACAGCGACGGCGTCACCTCACCCCCCCCCCCCCCCGCGCACTGCACAACATCGCAGGAGTGCCAACAGACGTCGTTCCAGATGTGCCGCGAGCGTCCGCCGAGGTCATGCGTGATCAGGAGCTGCGCCGGACTGCACACCTGGTCCGCACTGAGCTCGTGGTGCGACAGCAGCGGATACACGGGACGGGGCTGATTCCTGGCAAACCTTTGTCTCCCTGTCGGACACCCGTGGCGTATCTGCCCACCTCTCTCTCAGCCACCGTTCGGCATTTTCATGGAAAATGTAGGCACCCTTTCTGCAAGTTCTTTGGCTTTGGCTTCCATCCAATACTGGGTTGTACCGCATGTCCACCCGTTGGGAACAGAATCCCACCAGGCTTTTGGGCGTCCCTTTGCACCTTCACCTCCCTTCTGCTTTGTTTAAAGCTCCCCACAAATGCATCATTGAATTTCCAGCCATTTCAATGGGATTTTTGTTAATCTTGTATTTGGGAGAAAACCCTCGTCAAACCAAAGCAGGATGTTTCCTCAGCAGATGCCCTTTGAGAACATGCTATAAACGCGGAATACAAGGTGATTGCTGGTCATAGGTGCCAGACGATTGCCATCTCTCAATTCCCCTGTGCTGGGCAAAGCGTCTTTTCACCAAGCAACATTTTTACTGCAGGCCCCATCAGGTTTTCATCCCTTCCAGCACGTCGCTTCCTGTTCCTCCTGCAGGGCCGGTCTCTGTGAGTGCACTGCACGCAGCCAACCACTCGAGGGCAAACATAGTGACAGCCTATTTTCATTTTCGGGGTGGACACATGGTCGTGGGTTGGGCAGGAAATATAGTGCATGGAAGGAAGCCGAAACCACATGCTGATTAAGGGGTGGGTGGGTGGGGTGGGGCCCGTATCTGCACCTACCCCCGCAGCCCCAAGAGGGGGTTCGACTCCAGTTCTGAGGGGGAGCGTTAGCGTGCCCGGCGCGCGCCGAGCATCTTTTTTTGACCATTCCCCACTCGTGCCTGTTTTTGCCCCCACTTCAACAAACAATTTGGAGTACCTTCTCACCGTGTCTAAGAATTTGGCCCATCCTTTGCACCCAGTTTATGACAATGGTAAGGGTGGTGGTTGGATGTGGTGGGAGTGACATTTTGTGTTGTTGAATTCTCATATTTCGGCTTATACAGGGTGCCTTGGGCGCAGTGCAACTATTTGGGCGTCTGGCCGTACTAGAGACCCATACTTTGAGATACTAGGGGCCCCTAGGGGCATCATGGTGACCCCTAGCGGAGGTTTTGACTTCTGATTTTGTCCCCCTTTGTTTGGGGATCCCCGAGAATGCAAGGGTGACATAGCATTTCCGCCCTCTTTTGGGCCCCAACCTTCCGGTGCTATTGAGGAAACCGGGACAATCTTTGAATCCACGCTTTGATACTAGGAGGATTCACCCGATTGGACTGTGTACAGCAGAAAGTTTCAAGGGCAAGCTCAAAACAAGTGACGGTATGTGGCACTACACGCAATGCCGTTGGCGACTCTCTTGATTGTGTTTGTGCTTTACATTGTATCTCTGCAGAGTGGCGAAGAGCCATTTCCACTCAGGGGGACAAGCACGCATTGGACGGCCAAAGATTCCATTGGGAAGTGGAAGTATTGAAGCAAGTCCGATTATCCTATACAAGGACGCAATTAAGGGTCGTTGTGTGTTCTTGAGGGTGGCGACCAATGCGCTGTTCATGGCTTTTCCAGTTGTGCATGATGTGTGTTATGTGAAGGGAAGGTAGTTTGCAACTTTCTTGAGCTGGGGCAGTTTGGGTCACCTAATTCTAAGGGCGTTTCCAAGGGGTGTGCTTGGGGGCTCTTCGGGGGGAACATAGTCTAAAAGTAGCGCGCAGTGCGCTTGCAGTGCGCGCGCAGTGCAAAGATTCCCCCCTAGTGTGGTCTACTTGGGGAACTTCCCAGGGTGAGGATAAACTTGGGGCTAGAGATAAGATACTTAATACAAAGGTAGTGTGCCAGGCATGCGCCGGGCGCGCGCCGGGCAAACATTCCCTGACATTGTTGCATCTCCAACCGGATGTCTGGAACATTTGTTTTTTTTCGTAGGTCAAGTTACAATGATGCATTTGGTGGTCAGGGCACGCCCATAATGGGAAACAACTCGTCTGCAGCGGGTTGATTCCTGCGCGAAGCCTCAGAGTATTGTGTTTCAATCAAGGAAACCTCTGTTGCGTCCAGCCTGGACCTAACTTTTCAGCCTGAACTGTTTGTTCACTTTGGAATAATGCTTGTTAACGCATGCTTTCTGGTGTGTCTCTTTGTCAGCATCTGCTGTTGATGAACACGATCTTCACCACGAGGCATGTTTTCAATGCCATTTTTCTTCCAAAAATATTGTAGGTTACTGATTTCAGACGCAGCTAATCCTCACTAAGTCAGATCTGCTACCACAGTCATTTCTGGGATCACCGTGGAACAGGACAGCTCTGAACTTTGATTGCAAGAGGAGGTCTCAAGCACCTCTTGAGCGACGTCAGCTCATCTTGGTCTTGACCAGATTATTGTGCACGTTGCCACCCTGCATTTACCCCCTGCCACCCTGGGTGGGGGAGGGTTTCGGATTGGTAACCAAACGAGGACCTGTGGTTTTCAGCCTGAGTCTGTCCACAAGGCCCTTCGCACGTGGAGCTTTTCTTGGGTTTTTGCAGGCATTGGGGAGAGAGCTTTCTCCTGCTAACCAACATGAAGTGTTCTTTGCATTTGGTCCGAGCACCATCAGGATTCTGGCACAGTGTGGATGCATGTCCTAGCTGACTCGTCCCTGAGGGGGACCGCTGCCTTACATATAGTCTGCTACCCGCATCATCATTCGTTTGCCCACTCCCATGCCTTGCCATTGCCCCACAATGGTGCTGAGGTGCAAAGGCAGAGTGATTGCACAGATGTCGAAGAATGCTATGTATGCTCGAAGATGTCATGTGCCTGGATCCTGTGTCAAGTCGGCAAAGTTCATTTTACACATTATATATTCCGCACTTCCCAAGCCCCCCTTTTTTCAGCATGAATGCAATTATTTTCCATGGATCAGAGGTTTCCACAAAGCTTTGATTGAAGCTTGCTTGCAGCCTCTTGCCCTGGAAGCACAACACATGTGTATGCTTCGGGTGCATTCAGGATGCTGTTAGATCCTTCTGTCTGCTGGGCAAGCAGGACTGAGAGCTATCAATGTCCTTTGCCATTGTCTATCCTCTATTTCAGGATGCTGTTAGACAGACCTGTCTACCTCTCCCTCTACCTCTCCCTGTGTCACCTTGTCAAGCAGGACTGAGTGCTATCAATGTCTGTTCTGCCACATCTATTTCGCACATGTCTCTAACCGTGAAGAATTGCATTTGACTGCCTGGGATGTCAGTGAATGTTTGTGGTGAATGTTTGTGTGTGCTGGAGGATGTGGTGCTGGGGCAAATGGGTTAACAGTATCACTGAAGTTCTCCCTGTAAATTGGTTTGGATTGTTCATGGTACCCCCACCCCCTCATTGTAATGAGTCCGGTCAGCTAGACGGGGATTTTGTGCGCACACACCCAAAATTGTCACAAAATCCCCATCGCAAAATCCCGTCTGGCTGACCGGCAGCAGAAATGCTGCGCACAAAATCCCCGTCTGGCTGACGGGGCAGGGGGTTGCTGCGCACAAAATCCCCGTTTACCAAAACCGGCCACTGTGACGGTGGCGGCCGGGATTCGAACCTACACCACGTGTCGCTAAAATGTACTGTGCTGTCTACTACAGTAAATTTTTTTCCTCTCTGCATTATCTATGGTCTGGAATAGAATTTGCACTGTGGTGTTTACCACTGAGGCACCTTCGTAACGAAACCCGGTTTGTGTCACTGCTGTATACACAGTGGCATTCGTGCGCAAAGCCACTCAAACACAAACTCTCTCTCTCTCTCTCTCTCTCTCTCTCTCTCTCTCTTTGTGTGTAAATGCATACATGCGTGTACACTGACACCGAGCCCAAAATCCTTCGTACACTGACCGAACAGGCGGTCTGGATTTGCGCATGGCTGAACCCCCTGTCTGGTCAGTGTACCGAGGATGCGCAGTCGCCGTGTACACATGTGCACATATATGTAGAGAGAGAGAAAGAGATACAGAGATACAGAGAGAGAAAAAGAGTGTGTTTCCCGTATACATTGAATGGTGCAACCCTTTGTCCGGTCAGTGTACTAGGAGTTTTGTGCGCACTTGGGGTGAGTGTATCTGTGTGTATTTGTGCACCTTAGTGCACACAAAGTCCCTAGTGCACTGACTGGACAAGGGGTTGCACTATACATATGTGTATGTACATGCACACACACACACACACTCTCTCTCTCTCTACATATCTATACAGAATCACATTCAGGGCATACATGTACATACATACATACATACATAGTCATAGTCCGAAGTTGAGTTGCCGAGTCGATACACCAGCGTGTCCAGTCGATTCATCCAAGTAAGAGTGTCCTGGTCCCCACGTCGACAATCCAGTGGATCGGACACCGCCCGCATGATATTGTCCGTGGAATCATCTCCATGAGCCCACTCCAGCACTGCCTGTAACGCTTGAAACCTACCGTCGCTCCGCAGTTGCTCAATAGAAAGCTTCGCAGTGACCACCCGCGCGGCACGATCCCGTAATTTAGTGAACAGTTGTACGTGCTTGCTCGACGGTGATTGCGTAGCCTCAACATACCACGCGACGGCTTGCACTTGCCACGTGTGATAATCATGCAGTTTGAGCCTCGCATCCACCTGCTCGTCATCAGACCCAAAGGACGGACAGTCAAGTCGCGAGGTCGCCGTCGAGGGCCCGCTCGGCATAACATTAAGCCGTTGCTGTAAGGTCTGATTCTCCTGACGGACACGAACCTGTTCATCTTGCAGTATCCGGAGTTGCTGTGCATATTCTGCCTGCATGTTGTCAACATGCTCATCAAACACGCTTTTCAGTCGATGCATTGCCTGGTTCTGCAAAAGTAGATTTTGATACATAGTGCCCTGCGAGGTGTTCCAATCAATAGGCGGAAGCATATCAGCACCAATCCCATTCGGCGGATATAAGAAACCATCAATAGGACCAATCCCAGCATTCAAGTCATCAATGGTAAGGCCAGCCATGATAAGTGATGAGTATACAATGCTACGAGTGTTAAAATTCCCCAATCGCTGTTTCAATAGTGAATAACCAATAGACAAGGCACTGAGATGCAATGAAAGATTCCAATCCACAAAGCACCAACCTGAAAGTAGATGCAAGAATATGGAAACAAACATCAGAAAAAGTAGCAATGATACATTATACAAACATATAATTTTGTTTCCAAAACTCATTTTATTCACAGCCCAGCAAGTTAGGAAATACTCCTGTGGAAATGGATTTACCGCTTTTAGGAAAATGGCAAAGAAACATGCCGGATTCGAACCGTCTGGCAATTTTCCGCTAGAATAAACTGTTGTTATATTTGCAGAAAATCTTAAAATAATTAGACATCAAATCAAATCTGAAAACGCACACGATGCATTACTTTCGTGTGCTTCGTTTTGTTAAATCGCTAAATCACCTCGAAGAGAGGTTGTTAGATCAAGCGCAGGCGCGGGCATCGTATACCCCCCTTTTTTGGGGTCATTCGCGTAGCATACCCCAAGGCATGATATTGGATGTCCAACCCCTTGTAAAATCATTATTTTGCCCAATAAGAGCATCCCCCAATGGATTTTTTGATTTTGAGGCCTCTACCCCCTAAAACTGGATATCACTTTTTTGAGGGGGGGTGGGGGGGGGGGGTGGGTGGGTGGGGGGGGGGGGGGGGGTCAAAAGTTTTTGCTTAATAGGCTACAAGCAGTGAGAACGCACGGCGCTGGTAATACGGTCAGCGGTCCAATGGTAACGCAGCCGCTTCCGGATGTGCAGGCGTCGGTTCGAACCCTAGTCTGCCAAATTTTAGCGCCGCCGCCGGCGGCGGGGCCAAAGTGGGCAGACTGGGGTTCAAACCGCCGATCACACGGATGCCGGCCGGCTGCGTTACCACTCAGCCACTACCTGGATTCCAGCGAAGGGCCTCCGTGCTGCTTGGGGCCGTATCTGCTACTGACAAAAAACCCAAACTGTGTGTATCTGTCTGACTGCCTGCTTGCTGGCTCAGGGACTGATTGGCTGACTGTCAACCTCTCTTCGAGGTGCACTGCCGAAGGCAATAGAATTTGTTACCGCCGTGTTCTGAAGAGGGTGGGGCGCATGCTTGTGTTCTGTTCTGGCAGAAGAGTTTCTTTCTTTCTGAGTGTCTATTTTTTTTTCGAACATTCATGATCATCTGAAGAGTCCTGCTTTGTTTGTTGTTGCTCTGAATTAATTTGAAGAAATCAAACGATGAAAGGTATGACAAACAAATTGTGCACAGCCTATGCATGTAGGGTTAAGTAGGGCGTTGTGCTTGTGATGCATGTGCTAAATCTGCTTCGTTGTTCGTTGTTGTATTTGTAGTAGCTTGCATCCTGCTCCCTTCCTCGCCCCTTCATAGGTTCCAAGACGAGTGCACGTCTTATGTCATTTTAATTGTAGCGTTGTTTAACACGGTAGGCTGCTTTTTCGTTATGCTCCGTGTTTGTTCTCACACTCGCCCTTGCTTCACAAGTGCAAACCAAAAGAGAAATGCATACACGCAATGCATTACAACACTTAGGGCTCTTTAAGGCGCTTAGGGTTGTTTAAAACACACGTTGCGTTCATTTTCCTCGTGCATTCACGCACTGTACATAGTGAGTAAGGTGCTTCCTTTGACGTTGCAAGAAAAAGGTCTTACCACAAGGACGTCCTATCCCTCTCACTGCCCCACAAAGCCGCTTCTGCATGAGCTTGGGAAGGCGGATCGCGGCCACCCGGTCCATGTGTCCCGGGCAGGGGGTGTTCCCACATGTGTCTGTGAGCGCGGCCACAGGCGTCTTCCTTTGGGCGGCAGCTTTAGGGGATTGTCCAGCTGTATGAAGTATTGTTTCCGCTGTCCGCGGTTCGTCGGCTTCACCCCTGTGGCTTGAGTTGCGGAGCTTCTCTCCTCGGTAGAGAACCCCCTCCTAGGTTATGAACCGGCTTGCATGTCGGGGGTTGCTTCCATGGCTCTTGCTGTGAGCCGAGGGAATGATTCCATGGTGAAATGAAAAACAGGTAAAAAACAGCACCATAGCAAAATGGGCACTTGGACTCAAGGTGCCCTCCTTCTTTACATCTTTGATATTTGCCAGGACCCTCTTCGTGCATGTTGCATGCGGCTATGCAACCCCTGAAACCCCTTTTCACCCCTGTTTCGGTAGCCCAAACATCCCCATTTGACCATACCTTTGCTCCACAATTTTGGTTCGCAAATGGCCCCCCACCTACCCCGTACAACCATTTTAGACCCATAGAGGCCCGACCGGTCCTGGGGGTCCTGTTTTAGGGCCCTTTTGCTAGAAAAAAAAAGTGCCTTTGGTTACCGTTTTTGGACCTTGAGGGGGGGGGGGGGCGTTGAAGCACGTGAGCGGGTCTAAATCTAGAAACAGCCGCTGGTAACAAACACAGCTGAAAGGCAGCAGTTGCCTTATGTATGGAGAGCAAGAACCAACATGGAGAATGCAATTGCCAAAGCGTATACTGCGGTCGCCTTCGGCCATTCGGGATCGGTGATTAACTATTTTACCTTCAGGATGGAATCGTGTAGTTGCATGTGTAGTTGCATGGCAGTCAATGCCAGGTTACCTGAGACGGATGTGCAGCTGCAGCGAACACGGGACTTGTGAAAGTGGTTGCTCAAGAAGTTGCGCGTAAACCTGCATACAAGTGGCGTTGCGTCTTTTTCATGCTATCGAAGCCCGCGTGAGGCTCGGAACTGCATCGTTGCACGTGCCCAACACACACATAAGCTGCTCGCCCGGTGAAGCCTGCGACTTCTGGAAGTTTAGGTCATGGTTACCGTTGAGCATGATTTGTCCATGAAGTTGTGCTCCCACGTATCTCTGCAGGCCAAAGCAAAATGTTTTGGTTCCTCGCTTTAACTGCCTTTCTGAGTCTGCAGCTCGGTATGTTGCCACTGTTCCACTGTCAAGTGATTCTTGCGGGTAACGAGCAGATAGGTTCCTTGCAGTTCTAGCAGGCAGTATGAGCAGGTGAGCTCTCTGGCAACACCGTCAGGAGACCCCCAGTGGGCCGCAAGATCCACCGTTCGGAGGGCTTATTGGCCAAGGGTTTGCACACTCGCCGGAAAAGTCTGGCCGAGTCCACGAGTACGTGGCTTGCCGTCCCTCAACTCTGCTCATAACGTCACCACGTTTACAACGTGTGTACCAGGGGCCAGTGTGAAGCTTATGGCACCCCGTGACTCTTCTTGCCGGCAGCTTGGTGGCGTCAGGGTCAGAGTCAAGCGTGGGATGATGGTGGTTAGTGCTGGGTGTCGCAACTTCTGACAACCAGCCGTGTTGGTCGTCAGCCCAGCTGCGTCGTGTCAAGTTGCGCCTGGTTGCGCCCAAACAAAGGCACGAGGAACTTCCCACCAACAAAAACCGCCGCTTTCTTCGCAAGATGTGTGGTCTCTGGTTTTTTCACATTCCGCCACGTCAGCCGTTTGGAAAGCACTGTCTGTCGCAAAACCGCACCTGCAGCACCACAAGGAATGCGTTTCACGTCCAGCTTGAGACCATCTTTGAAGGTTGTGTTCACCAAAACATCTTCAAATCTGCAACGCAATCTGGCTTATAAACCAATTTCTAATGCTCTTCCACACTCGTACCTGCATGCAGTGCCTGGAGTTGCCTTTTGGTGTCAAGTCAAGAAAGCGGTGTCAAGTCGGAGTCGTAAGTGTTTGTGGGGCCCCACAAAAATTACAGCACGCGGTTGAAATAGATAAAGCCGGCTAACGTTGCCACTTGCATACCCAGGCCCTTTGTCTCCGAGCACGGAGATCCCAGAGCTCAGTTGTGCATGGGAGTCCAAAGTCGCACCATGGTGCACGAGGGTCACTGAGTGTTTGGTCATCCTTTCTCTATTTCATTCATCACCTTGATCTCAGCGCAAGCGAATCCGGGGACTGCACGGCAAGTGAAACTGCACACTGAACTGACGACCTTGTGTCCAGCCAAGTCTCCTGGAGGCCCTTTTCGGGAAGGGGGTTGGCATGACCCCTGGATGCTGTCTGAAGCTGGCGGCGCCTGGTCTCTCGGGGGGAGGGTGTCAAGCTGAGAAGGAGAGAGAACCACAATCTTCGGTTCCCCCGATTGTGCGATCTCTCTCATTTTTTGTCCCCCTTTGCAAAGGATATTGACACGAAACGGGGACTCGTTTGGAATTCTAGAAGCCAGACCTTAAATTTTGAATTGTGGCCATTGACTTCGGGGGGGGTTTGGCATGACGCCTAGATGCTGTCTGAAGCTGGCGGCGCCTGGCCTCTCGGGGGGAGCGTGTCAAGCTGGGAATGGAGAGAACCACAATCTTCGGTTCCCCGATTGTGCAGTCTCTCTCATTTTTTGTCACATTGACACAAAATGTGGACTAGTTTGGAATTCTAGAAGCCAGACCTTAAAATCTGAATTGTGGGCATTGACTTCGAGAACTCTCTGCAATGATCTGCCTGCTTCTTGTCTCTCAGGTGCTGCCACTTCAGGCGATGATTTCGTGAAGTCTCCCACACCGTGTCCTTCAATCAGTGAACAGGAGTGCTGGAATCAGGGCGGCAAAGCCTGGGGGGGTGCGGGGTGGTACATCGGAGACTACCCCGGCGGATGTTATTACAGAACGAGCAATGGATTGTACTGGTACAACAGAAACAGAAACTCGAATACGGACTGCAATGCGGCACGTCAATGCGTCTGCCGCTCAGGTTTGTGTGCAAGATACCATCATCAGGGCATCTTTTGAATTTTCTGCGCTGCGCACGGCGCAAGGTCTCGGAAGGCATACCTCTCTCTCCGTCCCTGTCAAGGGAGAGGTATGCGTTCCAGATCGATCTTCGGATATCCTCAGTATCCTGTGCAGACTGTGCAATACTGCCGACTTCCAATGCAGGATTTTCCTCCCATTCTGAATTTTTTCAACATTGGTGGCTGGCCTTATACATGCTCAACCATATGCCTGCGGCAGCTGTAAATCCGAATCACTCTGATAATTCCCACATGTGCTCGGATTTCCTCTCTACAATCTCCAGCACCACCCTTAGCTGTGAGAGTGACAGTCACCGTGACAGTGACAGTGACAGCAAGCGACAATCGTGCCGAAGACAGCTCATGGCCATCAGATCTCAACCTTACAATCTCCAGCACCACCCTTAGCTGTGAGAGTGACAGTCACCGTGACAGCGACAGTGACAGCAAGCGACAATCGTGCCGAAGACAGCTCATGGCCATCAGATCTCAACCTTTCTTTGAGTTTTGTTTGTTCTTGTGCCTTGGTAGCAACCACATGGTATACACAGGGGCCCTGAGAAAACTGCTCTTCGCACCTCTAATTGTGCCCTCTGATTGAAATCCTGGAGGAGTTTAGATCAACATGAAAACCTCATGACCAGCTTCAGGCATTTCATTTTCTTGCCCAGGTCCCAGGACGGGGGAGGTAGAAATACTGAGCCACCCCGAGGGATGGAAATGATTTGGGCGCCGTGATCTTCACTGCAGTGGGAACGGATGGAGGTAGTCAATGTGCTTGGGCTTACGGTGCACTAACATTGCACCACAGCATAACATAACACTGGGAAACTGGTGCTGCGGTTGTTCCTTTGCCCCCCCCCCCCCCTCCCCCGCCCACTGGAAGAAGAAAGCACAGATGTTTGTGCCACTCCTCTGCACTCTCTCTGCTGACACACACCACATTTATGTTTGCACATTGTATTACATCTGCTGTAGTCTGTCTGATAGACTGTAAGTGACTGTCTGACTGAACGTAGTCAGACATGATATTCCTGTCTTTCTGTCTTCGACACAGTTTGTGTCATGAGGGTCGGTATAAGGTTTGGCATGGAGAATAAAGATGCACTTATGCCATACTGTGGAGTGCATTACCTCAATCTGCATTTTTGCTGCACTGTGTGTCTGTTTTTCTACACCACAATCCATTTAACTTAATTAGGTCTCACCCCTCCCGCCCACCAGAAGAAGAAAGCACAGATATGTTCGTGACAGCCCTATGCCTGAACATCCCCGTAGAGCTAGAGCTGCAGCCCATACACATTTGTACCAAAGTGCTGAAGAAACCTCGAAAGAAAAAGAAGAACGCAGAAAGGCTGCCAGACACACACCACAAAAAGCACGCACCCTACACAAAAGGGAACAGCTGTCGTGTCTACAGGTTGCAGGGACTGCGCGAGCCTCCTCATTGAAAGTGTCCTAGGACCTTCTCTACCTCACCCCAAGGTCCAAATGATGATTTCTCTGTTATCAGGGATGCTTGATTCGTCTTGTTGCTGGCTTTTTCACTAAAGCTCTTGTTTCTGTCTCTCTTTTTGTTCCTGATACACACACTGTTTGTTTTGATTTCTGAATTGCTGTTGTATGTGTGCTGATAAAGAGAGTGTGTACCTGAGTTTTAACCGGGTTTGGCATGAAGAATAAAGATGCATTTGTGCTGTGAACTGTGGAGTGCATTGCCTCAAGTCACCTTGAAGAGACGTTGTCAGATCAAGCGCAGGCGCGGGCGTCATATACCCTCTTTTCCGGGCGTCATTCACGTACCATACCTCAAGGCATGATATTCTATTGCCTTCGGCAAGTCCACCTCGCAGAGAATCTACTCCAAGCAGCGCACACACAAAATAGGGAAACAACGACATAAATACGGCCTAAAACATGCTTTACATACCTTGGATGATCGTTTTAGGTGATCACGGTATCAGAAAAATAACTTTCGAAAACTTCGATTTCTGAGCTGCCCAGGGTGAAAAACTGCACAAGCAGGTTGTGTACCAATCCCTTGAAAGACAGCCCCCCCCCCTCCCCCCGTGCGCCTAATACCCAAATAGGGGGAAAAACACGTAAATAGGGCCTAAAGAATGCTTTACATACCTCAGATGGTCATTTTAGGTGATCATGGTATCAAAAAAATAAGTTTCGAAAACTTCGATTTTTGAGCTGCCCAGGTTGAAAAACTGCATAAGCAGGTTGTGTACCAATCCCTTGGGAGACCCCCCCCCCCCACCCGGACCTGATTCCCAAATAGGGTGAAAAACACGTAAATTCGGCCTAAAACATGCTTTACATACCTTGGGTGGTCATTTTGGGTGGTCACAACATCAAAAAAACAAGTTTCGAAAACTTCGATTTTTGAGCTGCCTGGGGTGAAAAACTGCATAAGCAGGTTGTGCACCAGTCCCTTGGGACCCCCCCCCCCCCCCCCCACCTGATACCCAAATAGGGTGAAAAACACGTAAATACGGCCTAAAACATGCTTTGCATAGCTTGGATGGTCATTTTGCGTGGTCACAATATCAAAAAAACAAGTTTCGAAAACTTCGATTTTTGAGCTGTCCGGGTTGAAAAGCTGCATAAGCAGGTTGTGCACCCGTCCCTTGGGAGCCCCCCCCCCCCCCCCGACCTGATTCCCAAATAGGGTGAAAAACACGTAAATACGGCCTAAAACATGCTTTGCATAGCTTGGATGGTCATTTTGCGTGGTCACAATATCAAAAAAACAAGTTTCGAAAACTTCGATTTTTGAGCTGTCCGGGTTGAAAAGCTGCATAAGCAGGTTGTGCACCCGTCCCTTGGGAGCCCCCCCCCCCCCCCCCGACCTGATTCCCAAATAGGGTGAAAAACACGTAAATTCGGCCTAGAACATGCTTTGCATAGCTTGGGTGGTCATTTTGGGTGGTCACAATATCAAAAAACAAGTTTCGAAAACTTCGATTTTTGAGTTGTCCGGGTTGAAAAACTGCATAAGCAGGTTGTGCACCCGTCCCTTGGGAGACCCCCCCCCCCCCCCCCCCCGACCTGATACCCAAATAGGGTGAAAAACGTGTAAGTACGGCATAAAACATGCTTTGCATAGCTTGGATGGTCATTTTGGGTGGTCACAATATCAAAAAAACAAGTTTCGAAAACTTCGATTTTTGAGCTGCCCAGGTTGAAAAACTGCATAAGCAGGTTGTGTACCAATCCCTTGGGAGACCCCCCCCCCCCCCCCCGGACCTGATTCCCAAATAGGGTGAAAAACACGTAAATTCGGCCTAAAACATGCTTTACATACCTTGGGTGGTCATTTTGGGTGGTCACAACATCAAAAAAACAAGTTTCGAAAACTTCGATTTTTGAGCTGTCCGGGTTGAAAAACTGCATAAGCAGGTTGTGCACCCGTCCCTTGGGAGACCCCCCCCCCCCCCGACCTGATACCCAAATAGGGTGAAAAACGTGTAAATACGGCATAAAACATGCTTTGCATAGCTTGGATGGTCATTTTGGGTGGTCACAATATCAAAAAAACAAGTTTCAAAAACTTCGATTTTTGAGCTGCCTGGGGTGAAAAACTGCATAAGCAGGTTGTATACCTCCCCATTCACTAGGCCATTATTGGTGGAAAGAGTCATTTCGCGTCTTTGGCACGGGTTGTGAACGGCCATAGGCAAGGCTACAGACTGCAAAAAACGTCCTTTCGTATCCTAGTAGGCATATACTGTCACAACATCCCCACTCGCACCCCTCAGGGTGGGTACCACGGGTTCACCGAGGTCGCCAAAACCGCCAACATAGCATAAATGGCTGAAAAGTGCATAAACTGCATAAGCGCTCGTCCCACTCTACCCCATACGAACCCTATGGAGTCGGGATCCGGAAACACTTTTTCGGCTCAAAATCGAAAAAAACCAAAAGATTCATGTTTTTCGACCCCAAAAAAGGGGGGGGTCATTTTTTCGACATTTTTGACCCCCCCCCCCACCCCCCCCTAAAAAGTGGGTCTCAAGAGGGGGGGGGGGGGTCTGGGGGGGTCCGGACCAAAAACGCATTGGGGGATGCGTTTATTGGACAAAATAATGATTTTACAAGGGGTTAAACTAACAATTCAACCCCTTGGGGTAGGGTACGCGAATAGGCCCAAATGGGGGGGTATGTGGCGTTTTCCCCATATATACGCCTGCCTGGCTTTGATCTAACAACCTCTGCGAGGTGATTGGATGTCCAACCCCTTGTAAAATCATTATTTTGTCCAACAAAACAATCCCCAATTGATTTTTTTATTCTTGAGGCCTCTATCGCCTATAACTGGATAACACCCTGGATAACACCCTGGGGGGCGGGGGGGGGTGGGGGTCAAAAGTTTTTGATCAGAAGGCTTCAAGCAGTGGGGAGAATGGTAACCCTCAGAATAAGCACCGGTCAGGTGGTAATGTAGCCAGCCGCTGATGGACATGGCCAGCGCTCAGCCCACTCCGCCCCATACAAACCCGTGGAGTCGGGACCCGGAAACACTTTTTCGGCTCAAAATGAAAAAAAACCAAAAGATTCATGATTTCCGACCCAAAAGAAGGGGCGGGTCATTTTTGCCCCCCCCCCCCCCCAACTCCCTCAAAACCTCAAAAAAGTGGGTTTCAAGGGGGGTCCAGACCAAAAACTCGTTGGGGGATGCATCTATTGGACAAAATAATGATTTTACAAGGGGTCAAACTCACAATTCAACCCCTTGGGGTAGGGTACGCGAATAGGCCCCAAAAGGCCCAAAATGGGGTGGGGGGGGGGGCTGTGGTGTTTTCCCTTGTATACACCTGCCTGGTATTGATCTAACAACCTCTGGGAGGTAATGTCTGGCGCCAAGATGCGAGCCAACAAGGCCCGTGGTTCACCCGGCCCACCCACCCGCTGCAAGACGTGCACACAAAGTTATACAGTAATATGGATCAATACAGCGATGGCACATCAAAATCATGTTGTTCGGTACCTCCGTGAACCAAAGCAAAGAAACATTCTACCATGCCTGCTTTCCTTTTCACCCATATCTGCATCGGCATAATGACATAACCACACATTGTTCAACATCAATGTATGCATTCCACCTTTTTTGTTTCAATGGTTGATCTTCTCATGCCGAAAGCTCCTATGCAAGACCTCTCCAACCACCGGTCGAGTCATACCACAGATGTTCAGCCTTTGTTTACATGCAATCAACTTAGGTGTCACAAGTTGCCCGCCCTCTAGGACCCCATATACGCACGATGTGAGAATATTCTACATTTCTAGTTTGAGTATGCTATTTGACATATGTGAGCAATGTTGGTACCAGCGTTGTGTGACATCCATTGAAATAGGTGGTGATGTGTTAGCCTTAGGTATCCGCTTCATCTAGTGTATCATGTTTGAGGTTTTTTTGAAGCTGGCCGAAATTGAGGCCAGCTTTTGGGCTCCATTGGAAACATCCATGTGTATATACACCTTTTAACGCTTCTGGCCGAAATTTCGGCCAGCTTTTTGGTTCAATGTTGAATGACTGTACTCATTTTCATTTTTTTAAGGGCTGGCCGAAATTTCTCCCAGCTCTCTGCTCTAATCACCATTCATACACTTATATTCGGCTTTTTTTTGCCGGTGTGGCCGAAATTTCGGCCAGCATTTCCTCTTTCTGCGCATATTAGCAATTGTTTTCCCATCCAACACATTCCTCTTGGTTCCAGGGTTTCCACAAAACCGACCTATACACCACAAGTGAAAGAACAGCAAAGATACGGTTCATTGAACAGCAAACAAAACTACCCCCAAAGGATATACGTGTATTTCCTATTTTTATTGACCTGGCCAAAATTTCGGCCAGTTTGTGCCAAAACAATCAAAACACATGGTGTTATTCACCAGACAGGCCCAAGCTGGCCGAAATTTCGGCCAGGTCCTTCAAAACTTGAAATAACGTCACGGAAATGGATACCTTTGAGTTTTTTTGGAAGTTGGCCGAAATTGAGGCTAGCTTTTCCATTGGTTCCATTGGAAACATGCATGTGTATATCCACTTTTTAACGCTTTTGGCCGAAATTTCGGCCAGCTTTTTGGTTTAACGTTGAATGACTATACTCATTTTCATTGATTTAAGGGCTGGCCGAAATTTCTCCCAGCTCTCTGGTCTAATCACCTTTCATACGCTCATATTTGGCTTTTTTGCTAGTGTGTGCCAAAACAATCAAAACACATGGTGTTATTCACAAGACAGGCCCAAGCTGGCCGAAATTTCGGCCAGGTCCTTCAAAACTTGAAATAACGTCACGGAAATGGATACCTTTGAGCTTTTTTGGAAGCTGGCCGAAATTGAGGCCAGCTTTTCCATTGGTTCCATTGGAAACATGCATGTGTATATACACCTTTTAACGCTTCTGGCCGAAATTTCGGCCAGCTTTTTGGTTTAGTGTTGAATGACTATACTCATTTTCATTTTTTTCAGGGCTGGCCGAAATTTCTCCCAGCTCTCTGGTCTAATCACCATTCATACACTCATATTCGGCTTTTTTGCCGGTGTGGCGGAAATTTCGGCCAGTGTGTCCCATTTATGCGCATATTAGCAATTGTTTTCCCATCCAAAACATCTGGCCGAAATTTCTGCCAACTTGCAATTCTTGTTGTGCATAAATATTACACCGTACACTCCTACAAAGCTGCTTTCTTCTCACAGCGTCAATGTCCTCTGGTATTACTATAACTGTCATGCTCGTATGGGGTGTGCCACGCATTGCCACTGTTTTGTGTGTACATTCTCTGTTTTGCATTTTGCTGGCCGAAATTTCGGCCAAAGTTGCCTTATGTGGACCCCTGATTCCAAATGACACACATTTCTGGCCGAAATTTCGGCCAGCTTCTCGGCAACCCGATTTTGAACAGTGGTTTCACATCCAGTGCAGGGCTGGCCGAAATTTCGGCTATTGTATTCCATCATTCGTGTCAAGACGTCGATTTTGGGCCATTTTGGGTTGAATTGCGCTTGTTATTGCCACTTTTGTTATTTCTCTTTCCATGAAATCCCCTGCTGTAGCATCCTTTTTTATGACCGAGCCTGCAATGGATTCACAGGAGGTGCTTATTTCCCCTCCAGCGGAAGCTGCGTCCGAAAATGGGCAATCCCAACCTGCCCATCAACCGGACGGGGATAAGGCAAGCACAGAGGGACTTCAAGGGAAGCCTAAGGCACCACCAATGAAAAATTCATCAACCACCATCACGTTATCCGACTGGGTCACGTCAACAACCAAAATAAAAGTTTTCTTTGACCAAATTGTAATAGACCACGACCGAAGCATTGGCCACGTCCGTAAATTATCCGAGGATCGTGTGCAGCGGCGCTATGACGATCTCAAGGCCGCACCGCCTCTGGATTACATCCAAGATCTTCTTTTTTATAAAGTCATTCGTATGTCTCCTGTTGCCTACTGCCATTCCCAACGGGTTATATTGTTTGCCGGTACGAAGGTTGGCCGAAATTTTGGCCAGCATCTGCGTCCCTAAGTGTTTTTGGTGTACTGCTATTGTTTTTTCCCATAGCCTGTGTGGATTTGTCAGTTGGCAAGTATTTGCTTGTCATTGAATGTGGTACATTGTACACCATCTTCAAATGTCAGTGCACCTGTGCTCTTTGCGCATGTCTACCGTCATAGGTATCCATTTCGGTGACGTTATTTCAAGTTTTGAAGGACCTGGCCGAAATTTCGGCCAGCTTGGGCCTGTCCGGTGAATAAGACCATGTGTTTTGATGTTCTTGGAAAAGCTGGCCGAAATTTCGGCCAGGTTAATAAAAATAGGAAATACACGTATATGCTTTGGGGGTAGTTTTGTTTGCTGTTCAATGAACCGTATCTTTGCTGCTCTTTTACTTGTGGTGCATAGGTGGGTTTTGTGGAAACCCTGGAACCAAGAGGAATGTGTTGGATGGGAAAACAATTGCTGATATGCGCAGAAACAGGAAATGCTGGCCGAAATTTCGGCCACACCGGCAAAAAAAGCCGAATATGAGTGTATGAATGGTGATTAGAGCAGAGAGCTGGGAGAAATTTCGGCCAGCCCTTAAAAAAATGAAAATGAGTACAGTCATTCAACACTGAACCAAAAAGCTGGCCGAAATTTCGGCCAGAAGCGTTAAAAGGTGTATATACACATGCATGTTTCCAATGGAACCAATGGAAAAGCTGGCCTCAATTTCGGCCAACTTCCAAAAAAGCTCAAAGGTATCCATTTCTGTGACGTTATTTCAAGTTTTGAAGGACCTGGCCGAAATTTCGGCCAGCTTGGGCCTGTCTGGTGAATAACACCATGTGTTTTGATTGTTTTGGCACAAACTGGCCGAAATTTCGGCCAGGTTCATAAAAAAAGGAAATACACGCATATGGTTTGGGGGTAGTCTTGTTTGTTTTTCAATGACCCGTATTTTTGCTGTTCTTTTACTTGTGCTGTATACGTGGGTTTTGTGGTAACCCTGGAACCAAGGGGTAAAAGTAATAATAGATAGACCCCCCCCCCCCCCCCCTACTAAAGGAATGCAATGGTCTAAATTTAAAACACCACCATATTTTTGTGATTTGGTATCTTTATTTCGAAAATTTGTGTATAGCTAGAAATAGAAATAACGGCATATATTTCACATACATACCTTCATTTTGCCTATTGCCACCGGGGGGGGATAGATACCCCCAAAATAACACCCCTTTTCACATACTTTTCTCCTCACTACAACATGGACTTCCGTGGGCCATAGCGCCAGGTGGGGGGCGGGCAACTTGTGACGCCTAAGATCAATCAACTCTCTGGTTTGGAGGGGGAACTATATTTCGGTGACCTTGATGTTTGCAAAATTAGGCCTCAAAAATCGGATTCACAAATGATTTTTTTCGCATAGCAGCAAATGTTCATTTTCTCCCACCTTTAACGCTTGCCAAAAGCAAGGGCCCATGGTTACCGCGCGGTGCGTCATCCCTGCATCCATGCTCCACGGCTTGCACCATGTACTACAACTTCTTGGAAACCCCCAACTCACAATCCGACCTGATTATACCAGTTGACCGGGGGATAGACCATGCATTCTCAGTTTTTGTGGTCCGCCGTACGGAGCCACGTTCGCTTTGGTCCACGAGCAAACTCCATGTCATCACAGGATAGAAATTTTAAACAATCCCTGCAAAATATGTCAAAATATGTCAAAACAAAGTCAAGCTGTAACACAAAAAATGTACTTTTTGGCGTAATTTTTGCTACGAACGTTCGAAGCTGCCGAATACTACCCCCCGGTCATTCTGTTCTACATCTCTCAAGGATCCTCCTGAGCTTTGTTCCAAGGCCTAACTCCACGACATGTCCAAATGCCGCCCAAAACATGCCACTGCGCAACTTCAAAAAATTGCAAAATGTCAACCCCCCAACGCACCAACTAGCTGCATTATATCTTCTACAAATCGAAGGGCAACAGTAGAGCTTCGATTCGGTCGGGGGGCAGCTGTGTACCTCAATGCTGTATTCGCGCAGCGCCGGATTCCGTAACATCCACGATTGAAAAATTGCACCTTTTTTTTTGTACCAAAATCGGTCTCCCTCCAACGCCCGTATCTCGGCGCCACCGGGTCATTTGGAGCTAAATTTTTTTTCCGCGACCCTTGGAGCGGGCCGAGGTAATGGTGCTTGAATCTGTGCCGGATGACCCACAGGCACCCGGCAATTTCTGCCGCCAGTTGACCTGCGTTTCGAAAATTGCCCTTTTTTCCCAACTTGAACCCTTCGCCAAACGGCCAAAACGGATCGGTTTTTCGAAATTCCAAATGCCATATGGATCGTTTCTCGATGCCATTCCCAAATCTGCAGTCCGTTTCGGATTTCGTTAAAATTCATTTGTGGCGATTTTTTTTTCGGGATCCTCGGATTCTGCGAGAATTTCAAAAAAAGGGCTCAGATACAGTTGTAGGCCTCTGCGTGCCATCCACCAATGTAGGGTCAGTTGGTCCCCAACAGCGCTCTTTCTAAACAACGCTGCAGACAAATGACCTGACCTGACAATAGTGGCTTTTGACGATCGGGCGCGGCGGGGCCCCTCCCCCGCCGCAAGCACGGGAGGGAGCGCAGCAAACAGCCGCAGGAGCAACAATGGTCAAGACCTATGTGGTGACAAGAGGCCCGGAGTTGGCCGGGGGGTGGGGGGTGGGGGCTGTTGGGGGCGGGTATCTGAACAAGTGGCCCCCTGTGGCACAAAGGGAGGAAAATGTTTACATCTGCTCAACGGGATGCTTCTGCCCTGCTGGATGCCCCTAAATGCAACACCTCCTTGTTGCCGGATGCTGCCGGGTACATGCCCATTGCACTGCCACATAACACCATGCAAGCACATTCCAAACTGTTTCCACAATCTTGGACCGCCGTTGAGATTCATCCCCCCTCCCCACTTTCCTCGCATGAAAAATTCAGACCGCAATTGTTCAGTGTGGTGAAAAAAAAGAAATATCATCATTTATCTTGATTACATGAGGAATGCGGCAGCACCGGCCCATGCTCACACAAGCAATAGCACGGCAATAACAACAAGCAATGAACCGCTACACATTGGTCAGGCAAGAGAGGGACACGGCAGCATGATCGCAATGCACACACCTGGCGAGGCACCTGGGCTTTCACCACCTGTAGAGACCCTCCCCCCCCCCCCCCCCCCCCCCGTGCGCCCAATACCGAAATAAAGTGAAAAACACATAAATACGGCAAAAACATGCTTTGCATACCTTGAAGGTTGGTGCAGCAATACCTCGTGTGCACACATTTTTCTCTGTTTGTCGCCTCTGTTCTTTTCCCTTTTTCCACACAGCTCATTGTGAAATTATCCTGCAAATGTGGCATAACCATCTCAGGTGCCCAACCCAACCAAAGCATCGCATGTGTTCGAAAAAAAAAAGCCTCCTGCAGTATCTGGCGGGGGGTGGGGCTTGCATCCTGCAGCATCCGGCTACTAGTGCCAGGTCTGCCAATAACCTCCCGAGTACACACCAAATTGTTTTGCACATTTTGTTTCTTTGAATCTGTGCTCTGGCTCCACCTTGTTTGGTAAACTTGCAGCTCTGCATGCTCCTTCTTCTTCTTCTTCTACAGGTGGTGAGAGCCCAGGCGCCTCGCCAGGTGTGTGCATTGCGATCATGCTGCCGTGTCCCTCTTTTGCCCGACCAATGTGTTGCAGTTCATTGTTATGATTTGCGGCCACCGTCCTATTGCTTGTGAGAGCATGGGCCGCTGCTGCCGCATTCCTCATGCAATTAAGATAATTGATCAATCTTCTGTTTTTCACCACAATGAACAATTGCGGTCTGAATTTTTCATGCAAGGAAAGTGGGGAGGGGGGATGAATCTCAACGGCAGTCTGAAATTGCGGAAACAGTTTGGAAATTGGCGAAAGCGGAAATCGACATTTCTGCCACGTGTCATTTAGGCAAAAAAAAATGTTCTTCGTTTCCACCTGACACAGCAAATGCGCACACCGCCATAGAGAAAGCAACCAGGCGCAACACACAAAAAATTTTCAAATCATCCACACTGCACGCCGCACACTCTGTACAAGGCCAAAAGAAAGAGTTCCGACGCTTTTCTGTGCCCGCCAGCTTGGTGACCCTCACTGTTACCCTGGGGCGCACAGCAAACATCCTCACTGGTTGGATATTTGGGACAGGGACAGTGCCTGGGACAGTGGTCACATGATTCAGTGTGCATGGCAGAGTGTTTTGACAGCCCTCTGGACCGGTGCCCGCTGGCCGTGCACCACCAATGGCCAGTTGTTTTTTCATTAAGTACCACTGCAGATGATGATTCAAGTGTTCTCCCTTTACCAATGACAGATTTACAGTACGCAAGGTGCGCAGTGTACGTGTACAGAGTGTGGAGTGCACAGTAGGCAGCATGGAAAGTATATACGGCACGGTGTGCAAACCGCGAAATATGCCATGCACCATGCACCTCATGTGTACAATGTGCAGAGTGCGGTGTACAATGCACAAAGTGCACACTACGCACTGTGCAGAGTGTCGAGTTTTAGGTGGAGATGATTTCATTGTGGTTTGTGCCCAGAATTTTGTGGGTGGTACATTGAAAAATGAAATCGAATCACACAATTTTTGGGCAAACGGTTTCAAATTCATTTTCACCGGCAGGCAGGGGTAGGTATGCAGGAATATCCTGTTGGATGGATATGACGTGTGGCGTAGTGCCCTTGGGAACACTACCCCTGTAGCGCCTGCGGTGCGCAAGTTGGGTATCAAGGGACAGGGGAAATCATACCCGTTGTGCACAGTATTCTTGGTTATCGCAACATGTTTGTCCATTTTGAGTACTGTGCCTCACCATTGTGCCCGGTTGACCTCCTTCCCTCACCCAACGGAACATCAATGCGGTGCTAATTACCCCACAGCCGATTACCCTTACCCTGCGGCGTGCAGGAAGCATTCCCCTTGCTGGAGGGCGTGGGTGCAATGGGGACGGGCAGGTGCCATCAGGGTGTTTTGCTCTTGGATCAGAATCTTCGCCTGCAGTTCTGCACGCCGCTTCTACAGTTGGCCAAAGTCCAGGCGGAGAGAGTCCAGGCGGCCAAAGCCCAAGCGATCCAGGTGTGTGCATCATTTGATCATGCCTTGGATCCCTCCGGCAACCGGGGATAGGTAAGGAGCAATGTGCAGCCACCCTGTTGGATGGATATGACTTGGGTGTGGTGGCCCTGGGGAACGCCAATCCTGTGGCGCGTGCGGCGCGCAAGTTGGGTAACTATCAAGGGACATCAAGGGGAAATTGTACCCGTTGTGAACCGTTTTTTTGGTTATCGCAACATGTTTGTCCATTTTGAGTACTGTGCCTCACCATTGCGCCCGTTTGACCTCCTTCCCTCACCCAAAGTTGCGGAATATCAATGCTGTGCCATGCAGGGGGTGGGGGTGTTGTGACTAGTCAAAAAAAAATGTAAACGGCCACAGTGGGAAAGTGCAAACCCCAAACATATTATGACGAAATAAGTTGTCTCCGGTAGAATGCTTCCGGTGCCTGCCTGTACTGCAAATTTACCGTGACTGTGTCTATTTGCACTGCAAATCACTACGAAGAGAGGTTGTTAAGGGTCATTCGCGTAGCCTATCCCAAGGCGTGATATTGGATTTCCAGCCCCTAAAATCATTACTTTGCCCAACAAAATGATCCCCCGATGGATTTTTTATTTTTGTGTATACTTGCACTGCAAAATTTCTTGTGACTGCTGGTATTTGCACACTATGTGTGTATTTTGTTTCTACTGGGTTTTTTCCCCCCCACTGGCAGCGGCAGGGATAGTGATAGTGATAACGACAGGTCAAGTGGTGGTAGCTGCAGCGGGCAGGACAATAGTCACTGTGAGTGATGGCGGTGAATGACAATGGCAATGTTGCATCCACAGGGCTCCATGCCTGTCATGTGTGTTGTTGCATCACCCCCCCCCACCCTCCGCATGTGCATGTACAGGCTGAGGGCTGCCCAAAACGGCCGGTTCTAGGTCACTTTTTTCTTGTGACCAGATATCGTGACCTTTTTTGTGACCAGGCGGGGTCGGGTGGGGGGGGGGGGATAGCTCAGAGTTCCTTCGGGGGGGGTCCGGACCGGACCCCGCCCCCCCCCCCCCCACCCCAGTTATATCCTCCCCTGCCCCACAGCCGATTACCCTTACCCTGCGGCGTGCAGGAAGCATTCCCCTTGCTGGAGGGCGTGGGTGTCTGGAACAACGGGGACGGGCAGGTGCCATCAGGGTGTTTTGCTCTTGGATCAGAATCTTCGCCTGCAGTTCTGCACGCCGCTTCTACAGTTGGCCAAAGCCCAGGCGGCCAAAGTCCAGGCGGAGAGAGTCCAGGCGGCCAAAGCCCAAGCGATCCAGGTGTGTGCATCATTTGATCATGCCTTGGATCCCTCCGGCAATCGGGGATAGGTAAGGAGCAATGTGCAGCCACCCTGTTGGATGGATATGACTTGGGTGTGGTGGCCCTGGGGAACGCCAATCCTGTGGCGCGTGCGGCGCGCAAGTTGGGTAACTATCAAGGGACATCAAGGGGAAATTGTACCCGTTGTGAACCGTTTTTTTGGTTATCGCAACATGTTTGTCCATTTTGAGTACTGTGCCTCACCATTGCGCCCGTTTGACCTCCTTCCCTCACCCAAAGATTGCGGAACATCAATGCGGTGCTAATTACCCCACAGCCGATTACCCTTACCCTGCGGCGTGCAGGAAGCATTCCCCTTGCTGGAGGGCGTGGGTGTCTGGAACAATGGGAACCGGCAGGTGCCATCAGGGTGTTTTGCTCTTGGATCAGAATCTTCGCCTGCAGTTCTGCACGCCGCTTCTACAGTTGGTCAAAGCCCAGGCGGCCAAAGTCCAGGCGGAGAGAGTCCAGGCGGCCAAAGCCCAAGCGATCCAGGTGTGTGCATCATTTGATCATGCCTTGGATCCCTCCGGCAACCGGGGATAGGTAAGGAGCAATGTGCAGCCACCCTGTTGGATGGATATGACTTGGGTGTGGTGGCCCTGGGGAACGCCAATCCTGTGGCGCGTGCGGCGCGCAAGTTGGGTAACTATCAAGGGACATCAAGGGGAAATTGTACCCGTTGTGAACCGTTTTTTTGGTTATCGCAACATGTTTGTCCATTTTGAGTACTGTGCCTCACCATTGCGCCCGTTTGACCTCCTTCCCTCACCCAAAGATTGCGGAACATCAATGCGGTGCTAATTACCCCACAGCCGATTACCCTTACCCTGCGGCGTGCAGGAAGCATTCCCCTCGCTGGAGGGCGTGGGTGTCTGGAACAATGGGAACCGGCAGGTGCCATCAGGGTGTTTTGCTCTTGGATCAGAATCTTCGCCTGCAGTTCTGCACGCCGCTTCTACAGTTGGTCAAAGCCCAGGCGGCCAAAGCCCAGGCGGACAGAGTCCAGGCGGCCAAAGCCCAGGCGGACAGAGTCCAGGCGGCCAAAGCCCAGGCGTTCCAGGTGTGCTCACTGTGATCATTCTATGGAACCCTTTTTTGCCCAACCAATGTGCAGCGCTTCATTGTTGTAATGTTTTGTGGCGGAGTGTGTACAGCCATGACCTGTGCTTGCTGCCACTGTTGCCATCGTCAATCAGAGGGGAGGGTTGGTTCCCCTCTGCAGCGCCCCCACCCCTCCCCTGTCCGCGCACATCTGCTGTTCTGCATGTGGGTCAACTCAAGCATCAGTCACAGCCTGGCGTGATTCTTATTGATAACCCTGCCGTATGATTTGGCCAAGCCAAAAAAGCGGTGTGCAATTGGCAGCAACAGGAGCTTGTAAAGCGACGCCAGCTTAAGCCCTTTGCTGTTGTTTGTGTTGTGTGTGGGCGAACAGTCACGCTCCGAGAGTAGCAAATGCATAGACTAAGGTCCTCCTCACTGGCCTCGGGGTGTATACCCAGGGGTCTAGCAATTGTAATGGGTTGGAACAATGCCCCTGGAGTTGCCATCATTTTCATGCAGTTGCCTCAAAGCAAGACAAACAAAATGTTGCGGTGTTCTCACGATACAAGTCCTCTGACTCAACCCACACCCAACCACAATGCACCTTGCCTCACCTCACCACGTTTGTTGCCACTTTTCTTTATCAAGAAAGCGGTTTATACCGTGCACAATGCTGGCTTCTACTACAGTTGGCTTTGCTGCAACTCAAACAGGGGACAAAAGAAAAGAGAGTACGAGACCCTGGTCTTTTTGCAACGTGGTGTGGCGTGGTGTGCTGTGCTGTGGTGTCGTGTGGTGTGGGGTGGTGTGGAGTGGTGTGGTGTGGTGTGGTGTTGTGCACAAGCCAGCATTTTTCAAAAAGGTGGTGAGTTGCGGGAAGGGGGTGCAAGCGATATGCCCCTGCGAAATATCTCTGAAATGTGAGGAGGTTTGGATCCCTGGAAAGCCCTGGAGTGGGGCACTGTGTGCACCTCCGCGGGGTCATTTTGGGAGGGTACGAGGGTATGGGACGGTGTTCCCCAGACCCCACGGAGCTCATCTCATTCTTTTTTCAGGGGATTGCGGGCCATTGATCATCACTGGTGTCATCAACGGCGCTCAGGTGCCCATGGCCATCGAGCTGTACGTCGGAGAAGATATTCCCGATCTGTCCGTGTACTCCATCGGGGTCACGCATTATGAAGCAGGGGGTTCCGCCGACTCCGACGGACCAGAGTTCACGTTCCCGGCCGACCAAGCGTTCGCCGGCCAATTCATCTGGGTCACGTACAGCAAATCGGATTTCCAGACGTTCTTTGAATTCCCCGCCGATTACGAGGACAACGCTTTCAAATTTATGGGGTCTGACGTCGTTGAATTGTTCAAAGACGGAGATGTCGTGGACATGTTTGGGGAGCTGGGCGAGGTTGGGAATGACCAGCCCTGGGCATATTACAAGGGATGGGCCCGGAGGTATCCGGGAACTGGACCGGATGCCACCTTCCAGATCAACAACTGGCGGTTTTCTGGCAAGAATGCCCTGGATCAGAACCGCAACCGAAACTGCCGCACCCCGCTGTCAACGAGGAAGTATTCTTGTGGGAGACAAAGCCCAGGAGGGTCGCCGTACGGCAGCAGCCCCGACAGCAGCCCGCGCAGCAGCCCAGGCAGCAGCCCAGCCTCTGAGGGTTGTCCCGACCTCGTTCTCACCGGGGTGGTCACCGGGGGGCCTTCGGGTGTGACGGCCATCGAGTTGTGGGCGGGCGAATACATCCCCGACCTGAGCGTCTATGGGCTTGGCGTTGCAAACAACGGGGGAAGCGGAGGAACCCAGGAATTCACATTCCCAGCGGACGCCCTGCAGGCCAACAGCCACATTTGGGTGACCCGCGATATGGGCGCTTTCGAGAATTATTTCGAGCAGTATGCCACGTACCAGTGGAATGATCCGGGGAATTCTCTGGACTGCGACGGCGATGATGCGGTCGAGCTCTTCAAAAATGGAAACGTCCACGATACTTTCGGCGATCCCTCTTTTAGCCGTTGGGACTACTCCAATGGCTGGGCGTACCGCAAGCTCGGCACAGGCCCGGATGGTTCTTTGTTCAAGCCGTCATCTTGGGTCATCAAGAAGAATGCTCTTCTTCAGGGCCTGAACAGCAGATGTCTGCAACCATTCCCCATCGAGGATTACATGTACCCTTGTGGGTTCAGCCCCAACCGCGATTCGCCGAACGCGAGCCCATTCGTGTCGTTCCGGCCAAGTCCTGACAGGCATTCCCCCAACTTCAGCCCATTCCACAGCCCGCCAGGTGACAGCCCAGAGCCCAGCCAAAGCCCAGACCAGTGCTTCCCCATTGATGAGGAAATTGGCGGTTTCCGTGTCTCATTGGACTGCCCATACGGAGTGGATCTGTTGGAGAAGGGCATCTGCTACGTCACGTGCGGTGTCGTGGTTTGCCCTGGCTACGACGAGACGGGCATTGCAGGCCTGTGCAATCCCATCCCTACCGGCATCCACCACAACCCGCGATTCTAAAGTGATCCTAGTTTTCAGAGGCTGACCACTATCAGACCTGCTGTGTAGGCCTCTTTCCCCCTCGTTACGACACTGTCACTGCAGAAATTTGGGTTTTATTGGGCCTTAGCTTTCCCTCCATTGTGGGGTGCGCCGCTTTGTCTCAGAAGATTTTGGTGGCGCCTGGATGGAGGAACCCCTCCAACAGGTCTTTTTCGCTTAAATTGTGTTGCACCCTCCCCTCTCTCTCACACAAGGCAGCGACGTCAGTGCAATGCCTTCAGACCTATGCAGCTTCATGCCCAGTGTGTGAGGCGTTTGCTGTTGTTCTGTGCCTGAGGTTTGCTTCCAGCGTCGTGCTATTCTTCTTGTTTTGTGCATTGGGAGTGGGTCTGGGTCTGTGCGCTGTGCTCCGGATGCTGCACCAAGAGGTCGTGGATGAACATGGATGGAAGGAAAAGCAAGGAGATACCGCCAAGACACACCCGCCACAGCCCTGCAGGTCAGCCTGTGAGGAAGATGGATTCCCCAACCCCGATGTCATGAAGCAGCGATATTTGGAACGGCATCCGAGCCCCACCATATCTGCCTCGTGCACCTCCACCGTAATATCCGTTTGCAAGACCACCCCTCTCCAGATTGTGGAGCTGTGTTTGCTGCTGCGGAAACAACGGCAATCCCCTTGCTCCAGGTGTGTTTACCAGCACCCCTGCCTCAGATTTGCTGCCCCCCAGCCCCCTACACACCCCTGGCCTCAGCATCAGCAGCAAAGCAATGCACCGCCGTGAATCTCTCCGCAAATGTCACTCTGCTGTTCCTTGACGTACTCATTTGACCAGCCTTTTTAATCTTACACACCGGCTACAGGTCTTTGGTTCGCCCCCCTGCTGTATTGGGGAATAAATCTGACGGTTTTGACTCTCGCTGAGGGCTCTGGGTTTGTTTTTCTGCTGCTGCTTCAGAGGTACGGGCACCAAACAGTGCTGTCACATCATTGCCCCAAATGCAGTGTCCAAGAATGACAAATCCAGGGTTGTTTTTTTGTGTGGATCTGTCCGGCCTCACACGGATCAAGCTCTCACAGCCGTGCTTTGTCTCAGTCGAGCCAAACCATTCCCTTACCACATTCTAGGCAGCGACCACACGTACAGTCAGATTCCCCGATCAGTCGGTTCTCAAATGTTTGGCAGCCAGGATTCTGTTTGCAGTTCAGCAACATGTACATTGACGGATGATATGTATCTGCATACATATGATGTTTGCATGTGCATATACATCAGTTGGCCGCGAATTTTTCTCTCCCATTTCCCATTCCCCCTTCTTGTTCTCCTCTCTGCTAGGCGCTCTATAAGATCAATAACATTACTGCAGTGCTCAGTGTTCTCCCGGTGGATGCACTCATCAGTGATTTCACACACAATTGTGCTCCATCAACGTCAAGAGCTTTGGTTGACCAAATCTTTCCTGCCTCTCTGCAAGCGTTGTGTGGTGCAGTGTGCAAACAACTTTTACAACAGCCAACAATTTGAAGCACAGGGCACACATAGCGAGTGGCCACATCTCATAGTTGGGCATATGCACTGTGTGGTATGCACCCCCAGCCCTCAGGGGCTTTCAAGCATGGGGTTAGGGTTCATGAATCAACGGAATGTAGGGGTGTTGTGTTTACGACGTGGGAATGGAATTTGCATTTGAGATCTCTGCTGGGGCAAACACAAAGCCAGCCAATGTGGACTGGATTGAGTGAAGCCTCTGTGCTCAAAGGGGGGGGTTGGAAATCTGTGCAGTCCCTTGCATTATTGAATCCATGACAATCCGGGTGAACAGGCATTTTTGACAGAGCCATGTGTATCATAGGAACACGGCATGTGTTTTTCTCTCTCAAGTATTTGACCTGGAAAAATGTCATGTGCACACCACACTAAAATATGTAGGAAAGCAGTGTGCGTTTGCCAGGGTTGCCCATTTGTTGTTGTTTTTTTCCGTTTCAGCGGCATCCGTGGTGGGCAAACAGTTGATGCACTGTATTGCAGTTGGTTTGCCTCGAGAATTTTGTTGGGAACACCAGTGCAATAACATACAAGACAGAATAGTTCAGCGCTTCTCAGCAGGAGAAATTTCGCCGATTCGGCTTATATCTGCCTAACGCACACGCACACACACACACACACACACGTGCACATGAAGGCATTTGCATGTTCCTTCCCGAAAAGGTGTACAGCTATTTGTGCATGCCTGTGTACGTCCTGAACAGTGTGCAAGGACCCGAATGCCGGGCAGTGTAGCAGAATATTTGTTTGAAGCTTTTCCACGCTTTCGTCTTTTTGTTGCTTTGTAGGAATGGGTGTGGATATGAGGGAATTATTAATGATGTCAGAACATTAAAGCATGGGATGAATCATCAGCACTGAAGGTATGTCATTTTACAAACTCTGTTGCGCTCCTATTCGCTCAGTTGAGATGAGATTCTTGACTGGAGTAACATAGGGGGACTTTTGGTTGCTGGGCATCATTTTTTTTTACCAGGCGTGCCTGTCCCCCCCCCCCCCCCCAACACACACACCAAAAAATCTGCCCGCAAGGAGCCAGGCGAGATGGAACCTTATGGTCCTTTTTGGATTGTGGACCCCCGAGAAGGCTTAAGAGAAATCACCTCGAAGAGAGGTTGTTAGATCAAGCGCAGGCGCGGGCGTCGTATACCCCCCCTTTTCTGGGGTCATTCGCGTGGCATACCCCAAAGCATGATATTGGATGTCCAATCAATCAACCAATCCAATCAATGGTTTGCCCAATAAGACCATCCCCCATGGGTTTTTTGATTCTGAGACCTCTATCCCCTAAAACTAGATATCATTTTTTTGAGGGGGGCAAGAGGCACCAAGTAGTGGGGAAGCAGATCGTTATTAGACAACCGCCGGTCGAATGGTAACACAGCCAACGTAAAGTCTTTGGTCGCCGGTTTGAACCCTGATTGGCCGACTGTAGGCGGCGGCGCCGTATTGACCTGACCGGGGTTCGAACCGGCGACCGAAAAGGTTTCAGCTAGCCGCATTACCATTCGGCCACATCTTGGTTTTAGGCAATGCGTCTGCCCACTGCTTGGGGCCGCGTTTGCCACTGACAAAAAGCTCAAACTGTGTTGTTGTGTCTGACTGACTGCTGGCCTGGCTAAGGGACTGACTGGTTGACTGTCAACCTCTCTTCGAGGGGCACTGCCGAAGGCAATAGAATTTGGCATCTCAAATGGGATCAAAGTTTGCAACACAAAACCAAGATATTTTGCGAAATTTGCTGGATATCAGTTGCACCAGGTTGGCAAGGAAAGGTTGAATAAGGTTGATACCATGATAGCGAGAGGTGTACAAAAGTTGTAGGGCAATTTTTGATTTCATTGAGGTACAGTTTGTGGAGGAGGCCGGTGGTGGCATACACCGCGCTTCTGCGCTGTTGCTGCTTTTTGGTGGTTTTTCAGGGCATTTTCTAAATTGGTCCGTGCGCATTGGGGTAACACCAGGTGGTTTTTGTCCTAGATCTTAGATTCAGTAGAGGTAATGAAGTTTCTTAAATGGTTAAAGTGCAGTGAAGAACAAAGCGTTGGGACGGAGTAAGGCCCAAAATAGACAAGGGGTGTGTTGTTGCTCGTTGCTTGCTTGCTTGATTGTTGCTAGCTAGATTAAACGTGGGCAATGTATTCCAAGAGTGTAGCTTCACGGGCATTTGATGACACTTTCTGCACCATAGACGCTTCTCTGCCCAGGTCTGTGTGCAACCGTTGATGCGATTTCCTACCACTGAGTAGGTGCCCAATGCTGACCATCCAAAGCAAACATGGGCAAGGATAGCCTCATAATAATGTCATTGGCAAAATCACAAGAAGCACCTACAATGATTCATTGCCAACAAATCGATGCCGTCCGCACATGTCAAATAGCGGCGACAAGATCGCCCGACTGCTGATTGCATGTCGCGGAAAATGTAGCGCCAATGTTCAAAATGAATTGTCAGTGTCCAAATGGGTTTCTCACATCAAAATTTGTCATGTCATTTCACAATCATGCACTCTCAATCAGCCGAATCATGCCTTGTCCAATCCACTCCCTCTCTCGCGTAGACATGCTAAAAATGCAGCAACAATACAACGAAGCCGTTTGGACTTTGCTTCCATAATTATGGAGCATGAAGTGACGACCGGGCGCACCATCGAGGATCTTCGCGCAGTTTAAATGCTGCAGCAGACCCCGCGCAGTGCCTGCAGTCCGAGATTAAGCTTTCAAACGGTCCAAACACAACTTTGTGTGCGCGTGCACTTCTTTCATCCATGGATAACCACAGGGAGTCATGCTTTCAAACCATGAAGCAACGCACTTAGTCCGCATTACAAATGATACGCACAAAATGCCACATTTTAGCCACCGTACGTGGAAGCGGAAAGAAGGTTCCAATTGTTTGCTGTAATGGGCACGCATGCCCACGCTGAGATCGCGTGTCCTGTAGCTTAGGATGCGTCGCGCGCGTGCAGAAAATATGATATTTTGTAGTGCGGAAATGCCAGATGATGGATTGTATAACAGTGCAGAAATGTCGTGATTGTTATTATTGTTATAGGGTATTGTGTAATGAATGATTCACGGACCTAACAAAGAGTTTGAATGTCTAACGAGTTCAAGGTGTTGCCGTTTTGATGCCTCCGCGTGCAGTGCCTTACAAGATGTTCAAACTCTTTGTTGGGTTCATGAATCATTTATTACATAATACCCTATAACAATAATAACAATCACAACATTTCTGCACTGTTATACAATCCATCATCTGGCATTTCCGCACTACAAAATATCACATTTTTTGTAAGCGCGCGACGCATCCTAAGCTACAGGACCTTCGGTGGTTGCAGCGTACGAGTGGTCCATAACAAGGGATTCTTCTTCACGAGTGACAGAGAAGGACGAGCGGTCCGAGTTTGAGGGTGATGGATGTCGCGTCAAACAAAGGCGAGGGACCGCAGCGCCAGTGAGGACGAAGCGAGTTGAGGAATGAGTTCAAGTTGCTGCCGTTTTGGTGCCTTCGCGTGCAGTGCCTTACAACACATTCATCTAAGCTTGGGTCATTGGATTGGTTGGAAAGCTCCGGAGCGACCGAAGTCTACATGGGTCCAGTTTGCTGGAAAGAAATTTTTGACAACCGTGCTGCGGTAATGGGGAGTGCCAGTGTAAGACAAAAGAGTACTGAGTGTTCCAACGAGGAACTGCAGCTGAGGAGCGAACTGGCAAACAAGTCGTGGGAGGATCGCCTTCGGTGGTCGCATCGTACGAGTGGTCCATAACAAGGGATTCTTGTTCACGAGTGACAGAGAAGGACGAGCGGTTCGAGTTTGAGGGTGATGAATATGGCGTCAAACAAAGGCGAGGGAGGGACTGCAGCGCCAGTGGGGACGAAGCGAGTTGAGGAACGAGTTCAAGGTGCTGCCGTTTTGGTGCCTTCGCGTGCACTGCCTTACATTTCCTCTTTCGGCAGTTGATGTACTAAAAGTCTCCAAATTTTGTTCATCATCCGCTTTGATCCCCGAAGGCCTATTGGTTCACCAATTGCTCGTATATTTGGCCACTGACGACCTTAGGATTCACAGAGATTGGATCAATGGAAATGTTGACGGGCGTGCAGAAGCTGGAACACATGCGTGCGTGTAGCCCACAATGCATCTCACAAACCGGAATCACGGGTGCAATTGTGCTCAAATGTTATGCGTTTGCTTCGTTGGCCGTCCGCGAACGGTCTTTGCCTGCAATCATGGCGTTCACCATCGCCTGTAGATGTAGGCTGCCACCGAAAAACCCAAAGTTCATGTTTCTGCCTACTCGCCTGCCTGCCTCATCGAATGCCTTGCTGCTTGATTGACTGATTGATTGGCCAAGTGTTTGCCTAATTGACGGACTCTAGTGTTCTAGCACTGACTCGGAGGTGCCTTGCCGGGGGACAATAGAATTGTTCTCTCAGCCTTTTTACATTTTAGGCCAAAAATTCTGTTGCCTTCGGCAAGTCCACCTCGCAGAGAATCTACCCCGAGCAACACACGCACACACACAAAATAGGGTAGAAACTACATACATACGGCCTAAAACATGCTTTACATACCTTGGATATTCATTTTGTGTGGCCTAGTTATCAAGAAAAAAAGTATCGGAAGCTTCGGTTTTTGAGCTGCCCAGGGTAAAAAACTGCACCAGCAAGCTGTGTACCGATCCCTTAGGAATCCCCGCCCCAATACCCAAACAGGGTCAAAAACAACCAAACATGGTCTAAAGCATGCTTTGCATACCTTGCATGGTCATTTTAGGTGATCATGGTATAAAAAAATAACTTTTGACAACTTCGATTTTTGAGCGTCCCAGGGTGAAAACCTGCAGGTTGTGTACCAATTCCTTTGGACCCCCCCCCCCTGCGCCCAATACCAAAATGTGGTGAAAAACACGCAAATATGGCCTAAAACATGCTTTATATACCTTGGATGGTCATATTGTGAGGTCACAGTATCAAAAAAATAAGTTTCAAAAACTTCGATTTTTGAGCTGCCCAGGGTGAAAAGCTGCATAAGCAAGTTGTGTACCAATCCCTTGGGAGACGCCCCCGCCCCGTGCGCCCAACACCCAAATAGGGTGAAATACACCCAAATACGGCCTAAAACATGCTTTACATACCTTGGATGGTCATATTGTGTATCAATACAATAAGTTTCAAAGACTTTGATTTTTCAAGCTGCCCAAGGTGAAAAACTGCATAAGGAAGTTGTGTACCAATCCCTTGGAAGCCCTCCCCCCCTCCCCCCCGTGTGCCCAATACCAAAATCTGCTGAAAAACACGCAATTACGCCCTAAAACATGCTGTAATGAGCACGACGCCTTCTACGTACATACTGCCGTCCAAGAGGTCGAGCTAGAAGCTAATGAGCCCATTTCTGCACATGAGACACCCCTCTTCGGTCTTAACGACATCGAGGACAATGAACCTCAGCGTCATGCTACTTGTTGCCTGGCTAAGCCCTCCTCTTCCTCTTGGCGTATTGGGAAAACCGACGCGAAGGAGCTACGCCAACACCTCGAAGAGTGCATACCCCACTGAGAACGAGAGGTTCGCCACCAACGAATCCTATGACTCCGAAAGACCCACGTTATTGATCCAGAACTGGAAAACTACGAGCACGAATGCAAATGCCGTATCCCCTATCGTTGTGCCTGTGACTACTACGAGAATCTCAAGAGCTCGTACCATGCTCAAAGTAGCAACAACAATTAGAAAGAGGAGGACATGCCTACCGATGGGATCGGCAAGCAACACGGCAAGGGAAGAGCAACCTCCACTCGGAGGATGAATTCGACAAGAAGATCAAAACCTTCGACCCTAGGCTTCAGAAATTGCTGAAGGCCTATGAGAGTCTTTGGTGTCCCCCCGTCCCCCCCCCCACAAGCTACAAGAAGCTGCTGGAGATGGACTTGAAGCTCAAGCCTGAATTCGAGAAACAAATACTCAAGCAAAGACCATACCCAGCATCTGCCCATCACGTTGGGAAGATCGAGCGACAAGTGCAAGAATGCATTGATGCCGGGCTAGCAATGGGGAGTATCTATCACATTGCTCCCCATGCTTCCTCGTGGCTAAGCCAGCTCTATCGCCCTACGCCTTGTTGTGGACTACGGCGAGTTGAAGAAGCGTATCCAAAATCATTTTGGTAGCCTTCCCAACATGGAGCACACCTTGGAACGCATATCGTCCTGTCGTTACAAAACGAAGATGGACTGCAGCGCAGGAGCTCCCTGCCTTCATTATCCCTAAAGGGCGTGGGTTCAAATGGCCGGTCATGCCATTTGGATTGCCCATTCCCTCTACTGTATTCCGGGAAATCATGAACAAGGTCCTATAGAAGCTACAAAGGAGATCTATCGTGCAGGAGCTTATTGAACGTGGCGCTCAAATGGAGGCACACATTGACCATGTATGCTTGGGTACCAACACCAAGGAGGACCACTATATCCTCCTTCAAGAATTCTTGTCCGTATGCCAGGAAAACAACTTGCACATGAAACTAGAGGAGTATGGGTCCTGAGACAAGAAATGGAGTACCTAGGTTTTGATGTGGGCTACGGCTGGACGCCAGTAGCCTCCAAAACCCAGCCGCTGATGGATGCCAAGATCATCAAGGACAACCCGAAGCAAGGAGTGAAGAGCGTGAGAAGTTTTATCGGAGCCTGCAACTTCTACCGCAGGCACATCCGGAACTTCACCTACACAAGCGCTAGGCTGACGGACATTACCAAGAAAGGTGCCCCATGGGTTTGGGCACCTGAATGCGAAAAGTGTTTCCAAGAACTCAAGGACAAGGTTGCTAACGCCAAGTGTTTAGGAGTACCACGATGTGACGGAGAGATCATTATGGTGAGTGATGCCCGCGACACCGGAGGAGGGGTGAGTCTATATCAGTGGCAATTCCTCCAGCCGGAAGAGCGTAGCGCCGTGATGGGAAAGTACAATACCCAAAGAGTGAACAAGGATGGCACGCTCAAGCACGGGTACCCGGAGTCCGAATGGGTTCTAGTGCCTCTGGAGCACTAGAACTGGAAATGGAACTTTGCCGGGCCAACTACTGCACCTACGAGCAGGAGCTATCGGTTGGGATGCTCGTGCTTTCCTCTCAGCATCGGCTGATAGGTAAGAACTCTGTGGTCTGGCTATGCGACCGGGAGCCCATGAAATCATTGCAACATGGCCCACCCCTTGGGAAGGTCAAGCTACGCCGATGTTGGACCTATTTGAGTCAGCTAGGACTCAAGGTTTACCATATACAACGTATCAAGAACGAGAATGCCAACTTCATCAGCCGCAGCAACTTTGATGCGCTGATTGGCGCTAGTTCTGAAGCCCTTGCATGCGAAGCTTTCGCCTAGATGGACGTGCATCTGGACCTGAACATCCAACGAGTACTAGAACCTCTACTAAACCTGCAGTTCGAAGAATATGGGAAAGACTTTTCCCATGTCCTATCCAAGGTCCAAGCTCAGATGGAGCCGGTCATCATTGACAATGAACCGTGGACCAAAGACAAAGAGTACCTGTACTATGAAGACCGCATTGCCCTTCCCAGGGAGCGTGTTCCCAGCGTGATGAGATGATCCCACGCCATGCAGGGACACCCTGGTGCCAAAGAATCCCTATTGGACTTCAACAAATGGTTCTACACCACTATGAAAGGCTAAGGAGACGTTGGAGACTGTGCAGGCCATCACTGATGCTTGCCCGTGCAAACCCAACAAATAGTCCAACGTAAAAGATCGAAGACTCTACAGCTCTCTCCCTATTGCCTACTCTGTGTCACCGTAACTTGTGTTGGACCACCATGGTAATAGGTTGAGAGTGGATGCACATTCCTTGTCCCTAAGCACCACTCACATCCCCACTTTATCCTTATTGCTCTTGTGGATGACCACCCGCTTGAGTGTATACTGGTCCAAAATGTCGGTAACCTTGGACAACACCGTTGCGTTCCAATGGTCGGTTGCAATTGGAAAAGGTGTTCAAAGTGCCGGTTTTAACTATTTAGGTGACGGTCGCAACTATGCACGTGACCATGACAGCTATGCACACAAACATTTCAATTATTCATGTGCCCATTTGAGCCATCCACACGGCCATTTCAACTCTTCACATGGTGATTTCTATTATCCCCTGCGACCATTTGAACTATTCCTGTGAACACTGTGCACCAGGCGGTGGGGCGGGGAGGTTGGTTGATGGGGTTGGTGAACCGGATCATTTTTGATGCAAACGTTAGGCAGTGGGGAGGGGTGCTTGGCCTGTTGCACGTTGATTTCGTCGCCCGAAGGAAGTTCAGAGGCTACAACAACGTATTGGTGGTGACCTACGCCTGAGTCTCATCACCGTTTGTGTCGAAACTTCTGTCCATTTGTTCTAAGAAGCATCTTTGATCCATTGTCTGCCTCGACCTATTCGAACAAAACACTTATCAAATGGGAAGCGAAAATTCCGCGTTGAAACCAGCAGATCTTGGACTATTGAACCACGTAACCTTTGTCTAGCATTTGCACGAGCGCGATCACACAGTGAATTTGCATCATCCGAATGACAAATTTACAAAATCTGGATGGGTGCAACCTCATTTGCACCTTTCTTGATCTGATTAACAAAAATGAATGCGAAGCACATCTAAAACTTTGTGTATTCACGATTACCATCCATTGCAACAATTCCATGAACCCAAACAAACCTTCCCCTCTTCAACAGTACAAAATGATTTGGTTTACATGTTCAATGCTGAAGCATCTCAAAATGGGTTTGTATGCACAACAGTGCACAACTTTGCAATTTCCCCAAAAAATATCATGTCTAGCTGGAACACCGATGCAAATTTCTGCATTGGTACCAAAAGCCACTGCTCACAACCATTCCCAGCACGTTCAATGATGGTTCGTTGCATGCAAACATTTAGCTTACTTGTTGGAAAATAACATGCTCTGCAACAAAACCACTTCTTCACTATCCTGCCCTCATTATCCTAATGCCTCATTTTATGAGGGAAGACTAAACGCCTTGTGATTGCTATTGCACATTTCTGAGTTTATCAACCCGGAGCGACACACCAGATCGTTACACCTTCAGACCAATAATATATTCATGGCATTGGTACCTCTACCTTTGAACTTGGAAAACCCCATAACTTCCGAATTGCTCGTTGAGGATTCGCGCATTTGAAAAAAAAAATGCACAAATTCTGAGCTGATGTTTTATCGCGTACTTTTGATGGTGACTTGGGTTGCTATCCTTGAATTGTGACTGCGGATTTTTCCGAATCACGCACCGTTGTGTGAAGCAGCTTGCTTTATTTTTCTTTACCGCACACAGATTGCTGTCTGCTGAACCCATGAGACACACACAATATGTTCATGAAGGCCAATCTCGGTTGGCGTGCCAGCGCTGCAGTTTCAGCAAGCGTTGGCGAGCAACAAACCAGATGTCACCGCCAAAACTGCATTTTGCACAACCGCAACAGTAATTCCTTGGGGAATCGCATCCCATGTTTTTGTCAAGTGGCAATCAGAGCTGAATGTGCGAGCAACGATTATTCGGTCAGTGGGGGAAAAACTGTGCGGACCCACCTGTAACACCAACTCTACCCTCTTAAATGCCCCAGGCCTTCGTGTCGAATGATTCGGGTGCAGCTTTCTTCAGTGCAGCAGGGAATTCTGTGCCTGAAGCCTTGGCTTTGGCAGCCGCCGCCTCGACTGCCTGGAAAGAGAACAACACGCAAAGCACGTCATCTGCAACTCATAAATCCCCCCTTGCCATTCATTACCAACAGCACCCCCCCCCCCAACCAAGCCCTGAAACGGCATAACGCAGCAAAACGGTCACAACCACAGGTTCACCGCCGGTCGCTCGCGTTTCTTGAAGACTGCCGGTGCACTTTGCAAAGACAACTGCGAGGCTTGCCACAGGCAGGATGTCGACTGCAGGCGGGGGCTGGGGGCTGTGCAAAAAAAAATTTTTTAACCAAGAGAGAGGTCTGGAACGGTTCTGCCACGGGAAATGCCTCAAAGGCAGTCGTCGGTATCTTGTTTGCTCCTACGGATTGACAACGTTGCTTTCGTGTGTCACGTTTCTGCAGGGTCTCGTTAGCGCAGGCATAAGGAAGCTACATCGAATTACCAGTCGACGCGAAGTACCCAGCTTCCTATTTGGGTGCCTCAAGATGTGCTGTGTGGACAGCTGCGCGCTTACTCCCAGCACGAAGCTCGAACTTTGCTCAATGACAACTCACGAGTGTTTGTTGAAATTCACCTCTGCTCAAGGAATCACTGGACGGCGAACGACAGCGCAATTCCTCTGTTATCTGCTGGTCAGGGGTGGGTCTTGGAACGTACCGACACCATCGCTGCATCAGGAGTGACGCCGACGGCTTTCATGCCCTCAATACAGACGTGTCCCATTCTGAAGTCACCATCGTTGACAAGGTCCTTGAGCACGTAGCCCCAAGACTCCGCATCAGGCTTGATTCCAGAACGTGCGTCCATTTCCTCCAGAACATCCATCATGGCGGTGAATCGGTTTTCTCCTACAGACACCGAGGCACGTACCGGCAGTCTGCACACTGCGAAGGCACAGCAGCAAGCAGTAGGTGCTACCATATGGCAAAAAAGTTACCAACGTACCAGGGATCGGCGTGGACTGCTTCGATTTGGCGTTGCAAATACGTTCCAACAGAGCGTTGTAGGTGGTCAGGTCAGGGGGGCAGTTGGCCAAGTTCATCTCAACAATAACTTCTCCCGCATCATCGTAGTATTCGGCCTGTGCAGTGACGTGACGGCCCTTGTGAACGACGAAGCGAGTGGGCTACGAGCAACTGTGCGGCCCGTCAGACACGTTTTACCGCTTCGTAGCACCTTGCTGCCGGTCGGCCGTCTGGCATTCCTACCCCGAACGAACAACGAACAATTATGCATGGGCTACTGGCGTCGTCCTGTCTTACTCTTCTAGTTCCAACAACCTTGATTTTACTCTCCTACTTGTCACCTGAAGCGTCCACGAATTTGAAACCTTTGATGCAATAACGACTTCGTCAGGTGGAGAAAAAGCACGCAACGGCAACCTTTTTGATGGCCTCGATGTAGGGACCAGTCGCGGTGGAGACTTCGTAACCAAACAAGTCGTACCGCTTGGCGACTGCGCTGTAATACCGAACGGAAGCTGCCCGAGCTGCGAAGCGGCGAACCTAGTATGTGTGGGGTTGCACTGAGGAATTCAACGAGTTCATGACGTGCACGCACAAGCCAGGCTTAAGTGCTGCAGCGTGGAATGCATAATTGATTGCCAAATTACGGGCTCAGGGTCCATCGCATCGAACAGGTAAGAAAATTCAACCATTATTGACGGACTAAATAATGCAGTATTTTCTCTAGGACTTTCACAAAAAACATACCCCAAACATCTTTTGCGGAGCTAATAACTAAACGAAGTCGTGTGGGCGCGAGCGCTGGACGGCAGGGAGGCAGGCTAGCTGGTATTCATATTCAGGTAATCATGTTTGCTTCAGATGGCAATCATCCCTAGAATTCTGCTAAATGCGAACAACACTGATGGTATAATCCCTGCACGCAGATAACCCTGACCGGCAAGCAAGTATTATCCAAAGTGATTTACATCAACATTATTGGCCGTCATTATCATTTTTTCAAATTCTTTATAGATTTCGCGGTCCTTAGTGTTATTTTTCAACATTTATCAAACATTACATTTAACCTTTTATCTTTAAAATTCGTTTTGTCAAATCCGATGGCCAAGTGAGACCCGCTGTAGTGGTCCTATTACTCGGCACACTACGTGTTGTGACCACTGATTGAATGTCCCTCGTCACTCTCTGACTCGTCGTCAACCTGTAGTCCAGGGGGCGCGTCCACACTCGCCGGTGATGTTTCTGATGCGTATGTCGATAACCACATCGTTCTAACACTCCTCTATCTTCCCACCTTGGTCCTGTCACACACAGTTGGTCGTTGGATAAGGTCTAAAACAAAAACTTCGGGCAGACGTGTACATCGACGAGGACGCAATCACAACCCACTATTGAGTGTATGTGGTAACAACAAGAGGAATTGCTTGCACCACCGAACGAATATATGGAACACACTTGAATGAGTACAACGGGAGGGGAATCAAGAGCGATGCAAAGTCATGATAATAATGCGAACATGAACGACGGGGATGCATATACACAAGGAAGAGGAAGTGACTATAGGGCCCACAAGGGGACCTACAAGTGTCTTGCCACTAGGTGAATGTAGCCATGGAGTAGTTATGTCAACAGAGCACAAACTTTCTGACAAGGCAACGGAAACCGAAGCCTGTGTGCCAGTAGGCGAATGACACTCCGTGCCCACAAGGACAATTTGGTCGCCTACCGCGCTTCCACGTTATGGCCGTTTGATCGTGGTATTGAAGTGGCACATGTGTTTCCAACCCATGGTATTGGGTACTACAGCTTCACCCAACCACTCGAGTCTTGTGGCACACTCAAACTACATAGCTCAACTTAAACCACAATAGGCTGTACCAGGGCTACCAACTTTTCATGGTGTACATGCACTTGTGTTACCCTCTAGAGATTTTGTTTATGCAAGCGGAGCAACGGTTGCAACAACATCAAGCAACCATGTAGAGATTTTGTTTATGCAAGCGGAGCAACGGTTGCAACAACATCAAGCAACCATGTCAACAAAAGAGGTACACTCCCACTTGTGTTTACACCACACTTCTCCGTGATTTCGTTTTTCGATTGGTGTTGTGTTGGCTACATGCATTCAAACACAAGATGGCATCACGCACATGGCGGGTCGCCTTGCACTTGAGTTTGACGACCTATGCATGTCCGTGGTTTGCACCTCCCGCGTTTGCACTTGTTGTGGAGGAACAAATCTTGAACGGCGGGAAAGATATATTAAGCACAAGCATTCGCTTATTGTTCCGTTTGCCTTTGTTTGACGGTTGTCCGGCGCGCGAAGAGGACACAAAAGAGGGCACTCCCTCGATATACGATTTGTGAACGAATGCTCAGATTTGCGATGGTTTGAATGATCATGTGTGGAGCACGTTTTCTCTCACATGTGGCCATTTGCTAGAGTTCCCAAACCGTCTTGGATATTTGTCTCAGACCTGTCAATGCGTCGACAAAGGCTCGATTTACCACAGGGACATATCATAGAGCAAATATGCAATGTAAAAGACGCCCACTGGCCCGAGCTACAGCTTTCTGCGTGGCGGGTCTAGGCAAATCAGTTCACCAAACAATACAGTGAGTGACCCTCCCTTCAACAAACCAAAATCGTAAGATCAACACATTCCACCCAGTGTTGGGGCTTCTCGTTGACTCTCTCAGTGTATCTAGACACACCGAGGCCCGAGGTTATCGCGGAATCTAACAGGCTGGACAGAAAGCGCACAAGACCCACGTGGGAACTCTGGTTAGAAACTGGGAGGTGCAGTGGGCGCGGGAGCGTATGTGTGTGCAAGGCATATGGGTCTTTGGTGTGTGGCATTTCCAGGCTGGCATAAACTGGGGTCACATGTTCATAATGAGTGTCAAGCACCTACCGATCAGCTTGCCATACCACCGCAGCGGTTGGTTGTAAGATGTGTGGCGCGGAAAGGGTTTGGAGGGAGCATGTGAATCACAAAGGCGATTGCATGTCCTTTTGAATTTTATCGATTTTGATTTGAAACGGAAAGTGATGTATGAGCCAGCTAGTGTGTGGTCCCACACTCCGGTGGGTGCGCCTATGCTAGAACATGTTGAGAATGAGGTCCAGGGTGGGTATGCTGGTGATGATGATAATGCAAATGAATTGGAGAGTGATGCCGAGCAGGGCCAAGAAGGGGCAGGTGAAGCTAATGTAGTAGAATTGCAGGGGACTGCAGTTCCTGTTGGCACCGGGCTACGACGATGGTTGCAACAAGGGGAAGCTGCTCGTGTGCAGGCGGCTCTTCAGCCACCACCGGTTGTGGGGGTTACTTGGCAACCAAGGCTCACAAGGAGTGCGTCCAACCGAGTGAGGCAAGAAATGCAACTATCTGCTCACCAACTAGCACAAATTCTGCGCGGTGATGACTAATTGACTCACGATCGATTCATTTGCGCTCATGTTATTTGGCTACTGTGCTTTCTCCTTAGCAAGCTCGCTCATTGGGCCCCCTGCTTGTAACACCCCCCCCCCTCCGAGAAGCATTTGGGGGGGGGGAGCAAATTTTTAGGGGGTTCGATGCCCTCCCTGTGTCCTCCCCGCGTCCAGGTCACCCCCTTTGATGTTGTGCAATTGGTGAAGAGTGCAAGATGGGTGCCACACCAATGTGTGTGTGTGTGCTCTTGCAGTTCCCGCTGCATTTTTATATCATATTTGGTGCTACTAGGATTCCGACAAACTTTGCGATTGTATGTGGGGGGGGGGGGGGGCACATACACAGTATGAGTATTGTCCATGCACCTAGCTGGGAGTTTGGATGCAGTGTTCATTGGTGTGTGTGCCTTTCCCACACACACAATTACCAATTGGGGCCCTGTGTGACAGGTGGCCGGACAGGTGGTCACCAAACTACCCTACATTGACTCCATCCACAATATCCCCGTGGTGGGAAGTCCATGACTTTAGCAAGCAGCCGCCTGACCGCGCACAACATACTGGGCATGCACGCCATGCACCATCCTTTCTTGGCAAACGAGTTTGTTGGCTGTTGGAGTTGGCGGGAGATAAACATGCGGTGAGTTCAAGCCCGATACAACGCTGACAAGGGAGGCAACGGTGCAAGTAGCGAATGACCAACAATTCACAAGAAAATTGCTCACCGGGCCATAGGGTACAAAGTGTGAAAGGCATGGTACATCCGTGGTATGGACAATTCTTATGATGCTAAGAGCTCTCCACTCTCCACTGGGTTGTGCTGAACATCACGCGACAAAGCCTGGGCCATTAGACATGGAACCAGGAGTCATAGTGGCGGTGTTCCTCCACCCATGTCATGGTGTTCCTACGCTGTTCCTACAGTTTTTTGCGCTGTTCCTACGCTGTTCCTACCCTGCACCTTTGCTCCAGGTTGGTTGCCCCCTGCTTTCCAAGCCCTTCTCCATTGCAGACATGTCAGAAAATGTACATGAGTTCTTCAGGAGGGTGAAGTCGCAGTCTTCACACCCTCCTGTGAGTGCTGCCACATCTTCCTCTTCATAGTGTAGTCTGTGTGCTGTGGTCCAAGATTTCCTGCATGTCTGTCATATCACTACCATGCATTATGAGCAATCTGTACGCTGTTCCTAAACTGTTCCTCAAAATTTTTACGCTGCTCCTACGCTGGTAGGAACAGCGCTACTATCACTCCTGCATGAAACATGTGTACACAACGCGAAGCAAAATGAGCAAGGGCTTAGCAGTGTCAATAAAGCATAACTTGAATGGCACTCACCAAGAAACTGCCAACAATATGAAATCCCCGGCAGCGTAGTCTCTTGCAACACCCGGTCGCGGTTTGAAGGAACGGTGTAGTGGGTTTTCACCCAGGCTCTTAACATTGAAATGTGCATGGCGTGGCTTCCTACACTGTTCATGTGTCCAATAACTTCAGGCTCTTGAAACGCACGGAACGCATTGCTACCGCCAACTTCACGGGTACACATCCAGAACCCTACATACAACCCCGCACCCATCCTCCCAACCTCATTGACGTCAAACTCCATCAATGATTGTGTGCTGTTAACATGTTGCTTCTCTACAGGTAACACCAAAAGTTGTTTCCCACGTCTTGGCTTTGGGGTATTTGACTCCGACGAAGGTTTGTAAAACATCCACAAGCAGGCGATCTACCGCCTGCAACCTTGCACCTAGTACGCAACGCGACGTCACGTTCACAATCTGCTTTGGGGCGGCCCTTCAAGCCTTTCTTCTGCCAACCGTCAGTTAAGAGTGCTGTCTCGTCTTACATTCGGTCGCTATGTCCATTGTGTCTTGATGACACTGCCGAGCTTTGTCGCACCTGCCTTGTGGCATTGTGTTTTACAACATACACCTCCTCCGGTTCATGCGGCATGCTAGTCTGGGTTTCTTCAACATGGCCAAATTGCAGGTCGTAGGTCCACCCCAACCCCAGTCCCCGTCCAGGCCTCCAGTCCCAGCCGCAACTCTAGCCCAAGCCCCATTCCGCAGCCCTGACCCCCGTTATCCACGCAATGCTGTGTCTCCTTGCATTCCATAGCTCTCACAGGCCCATTTGTGATTGCAGGTTCCCGTCCACTTTTCGTGGCGAGCCAAGGGACGTCAAGAGGACGTGTACGAAACATGCTTTAGAGCCAACACCCTCGTGCTCTCCCTTGAGGAGAACAAGCACAATGGACTGGACGATGGATTGGTATGTGGCATCAACCCCATCACAAATTGTCCTCTCTCTCCACCGCTCTACCCTAAACCCCCCCCCCAACACCCTCAAGGTGCAGGTTCTGTGCATGCCTCGAGTGCGGGGGCAAACGGGTGATATCCGCGTGCGGGGTCTTGTCCATGTGGAACCCAATGGCGTCACCAATGAGGTGGTTGTGCGTGTCAATGGCACGGTCGAGAACTGCGACACCACCCCTTCCGTCTCGCAACAGAGTATTCAAGTGAGTAAAGTATTTCGATGAAATGTGTTGGAAATGTGGGTTTACGGTCTGTGTATGCATTTGATGCATGCATGTATGTATGCGTAGCAAAAGGTACTAATGGTTTTCCATTTCTGCTTCAGTTCAGGGCTGTAGGGCCGCAGGGTCACAAGGTACAAGGTTGCACGGTGTGAGGACTTCGAAAAAGGCCCTGATCACAACACAGTACAACACAATACAACACAACACAACACAACACAACACAACACAACACAACACAACACAACACAACACAACACAACACAACACAACACAACACAACACAACACAACACAACACAACACAACACAACACAACACAACACAACACAACACAACACAACACAACACAACACAACACAACACAACACAACTGAAGGGCTGCAGGGTTGCAGGGGAGCACCGCTGCAGGCCTGTGCAGCTGGAAGGCTGCTGGAGTGTCAGGCTTCGGGGTTGCTAGGCTGCACGTCCCCATGGGAGAATCTGTCTGAAAGCAGTAACAGAGGAGAGGAAAACCAACACCATTTTATTTGACATTGTCGTACAAAGGTATGCCGCTCGTTGACGAGGGTGCATATGCCGAACAACATTCTCGCTGCAACTTCTGCCCAAACATTGTCATTGTCTTCACCAAGCAGGGAGTGGAACGCCCCGTACATTGGGTCGCGGAGGGAGGCCAGGGGACCCGATAGCTGGGCCCCCTCCAAAAAGAAACGACCCCAACATCATCCCCCACAGCCCCAGCTCGAGCCCCACTCGCACGCAAACGGGGCAACGCAAGCCGGCCTCTATAGCCGAGCAGGCAGCAACGACCAGAGGCACATTGCGGAGGGAAGACCTGGTGGCTGTCCAGGGTCCCGGAAGGAAAGCAATGCAGGACGACCCCCGCAGCAGCAGCCGCAGCCGCAGCAGACCAAGTACTGGGCTCCACGCACACACAAAGAAAGCAACACGCACCGGCCCCCAGGGCCGAGCGAGCAGCGACCACCCGACGCAATCATTGCGAAGGGAAGAAGGGGTGATTGTTCAGGATCCCCAACAGGAGCCCCAACGAAGGACGAAACGTCACGCAGGGGGGCGGGCACTTGGGCATAGGGCACATGGCAATAGGGCACAGAGCACTTGGGCAGAGGGCACAGGGCACAGGCAGTGTGGCAATACGGGGCGCATGGCCATTTCGGTTTCATGGGCATTCTTGGTGTGCTGCAGGACGATGACTATGAGTTCCTCAGCATGGCCCCCCATGCAGGGGATGAAAGTGCTGCTGAGGCGCTGATGAAGGCCCTCCAGCATGAGGCCATCTATCACACGGGACCTGGTCCGTACCACATTGACATAGTATGCCGTCGCATGCCGTGCTGCCAATGCTGTCTGCCTGTGCTGCCCTGTTGCGCCATTCCTTTGCGCTGTCCGTTTGCGCCCCACAGTTCCCAATGTCGCCCTTGCGCCCGTTGCTGCGTCCCTCGTGCCTGTGTGTATGCCTATCCAACCCCCACTCCCATTCAGGAGGGTTCCTCTCGCACACCAGCCACAACAAGGGCTGCTGTTTCGTTCGGGCAGCTGTGCCCTCTGCAGAGAGGCTGCCCTGTGAAGCGGAAGGGGCCGCCTCAATCACAGCCCCAACCAAAGCTTGGGCCTGGGGAGACGCTAACGCGATGGGGGAGACACGTGGCACGACGCACACCACGCGATGCGAGCGACGCGCGACGCGCGCAGGCGACGTGCGCTCTAACCTGGTGACAGTCGCTGGGATGTGCAGATCTCTTCACATACGCCACCAAGGCACGCCGAAAGGCTCGACGCCACACATCAACCAACTACAGGAGGAGCACCCAGAGGGTGCTCGCGGCGGGAATTCGCGGCGGGGAGAGGGTGCTTGCCCTGGTTGGAAGCTGCTGTCCGGGATTAGACGGTGACGGCTGCGGGTGGAGAGTGCCACCTCTAGCTGCAAACGTTGATGCGCCAACACTCGCATACACCTCCTCTGAAACACCGTCTGGGGTGCCGCGCTACCGCCGTGCCGTGCACGGACCTGCCCAACCGCCATGCGTTGCCCAGCAGTTGCCATGCGTTACATGACAGCCTTACACCTTCAACCGGCAGAATCAATGTGTGTCCTCCAATCGCCATGTGTTGCCCTCGAAGCGCTGTGCGCCCCCTCCGCATCCAACCCCCATACCATGAGCACTTCCGTGCAGACTCTTTCTTGGGATTCCCTACGCCTCACCGTCCGGCTTATGTGTCGCAGGCACATGTTGCTCCTTCCGATTCTGTTGAACGCCGTGACCGGGACGAGAATGCAGAAGCATCGGCCCGTCGCCGAGCGCAGGTACATCGCTGACCGACACGTGACTGCAGATATTGATAGGGGTGGGTGGGCAGTTCTTATCGAGTGTCTGAGATGTGAAATACGCAGGAGGATATGTACTGTGTGTGAGGACGTCACATCCCACGCTGTTGCAATGCCGCCCCCGCCATGAAACCCCACGGTTCCCCTCGCCGCCTTCGCGCCCATTGCTGCGTCCCCTGTGTCTCTGTGTCTGTCTGTCAACCGGGCCCCCTTTCGGGAGGGTCCCTGCAAAAAGGGTGCCATTTGAGAGGCACTGCCGCCGCCCCTCTGGCTTCTGAGAGTTCATGCGACTCATCCCTGCGGCCCAGGCGATGGGGTGTCCCATGTAAAACAGAACATCCAGGGGGTATTTTACACGATGCTTGATACTTGTGTGGCATCAACGAAAAAGGCCCTGATCACAACACAACACAACACAACACAACACAACACAACACAACACAACACAACACAACACAACACAACACAACACAGCACAACACAACACAACACAACACAACACAACACAACACAGCACAACACAACACAGCACAGCACAGCACAGCACAGCACAGCACAACACAACACAACACAACACAACGCAACGCAACGCAACACAACACAACACAACACAACACAACACAGCACAACACAACACAACGCAACACAACGCAACACAACGCAACACAACACAACACAACGCAACGCAACACAACACAGCACAGCACAGCACAACACAACACAACACAACACAACACAACACAACACAACACAACACAACACAACACAACACAACACAACACAACGCAACACAACACAACACAACACAACACAACACAACACAACACAACACAACACAACACAACACAACACAACACAACACAACACAACGCAACGCAACGCAACACAGCACAGCACAACACAACGCAACACAATACAATACAGCAAAAAGGAGTGGCGGATATGAATATTCTACATGGCTGAAAATGAGGGGGGGGGGGTCAAACAGGCTGATATCCACGTACTGCGCGACAATTGTTCACCATATTTGGAATTTCGTTTACATGTCGTGGAGTTTGATGGGAGTTTTTTTCCCTTGTGATGGCTATGTTTCAGGCTTCTCAAAAACATGTCCTTTGCGGTCCACTTCATCGGGGTCTTCGCCGTGGAATGAAGGGAAGTGAGGGCTCTCAGGCCCAGTTAGCTATTCTACCTGTAGACTAGTTAGCTATTCTACCTGTAGACTAGTTAGCTATTCTACCTGTAGACTATGCAAGCAACCAGGACTGTTCCCGCGGTCGTTTCTCTAACATATCGCCACTTCAGCCAATTTTGCCGGCGCAGAAAAAGATGCAAATTTTCATGCCGAATCCATTGGTGCAGATCCTAGGCTCTATCTCAACGATATGTCAGAGAAATTGACCAAAACCCGTCTGGCTGGCTACCAGGAAAACCAACCATTGGCTAGTCCACCCGTGCACAGCAAACAGTATTTCGTGAAATTCTCCAACATCTCGTTGACTTAGAAGTTGAGACCAACACCAATGGATTTGGCATGAAAATTTGCATCTTTTTACCTCTTTTCAAAATTGGACATGGTGGCAGTATGTTGGAGATATGACCCCGAAAAGGTCTCTGAGTGCCTGCATAGTGTGCAGCCAAACCAGCAGACTTGGGCCTCTGGCAGTGAAATGTTTTTTTCGCTCGGGTTGGCATTTTGACAAATCGGTGAGTCAGACTCCGACTCAAATTGCATCAAAAAGCCAAGACTGAGCACTTTTGGAAAAGGTATAACATACCCCTACCTTTGGAACGATATTTTTGAGCCACCGGCCACGTCGCGGCGAAACCCCAGCTAGTACGTGGATTTGACGCCCCCCCCTCTCTCGTTTTAGCCATATATATACAAGCACCAATACCACCGAGCATCGTCCTTCCCGAAGCAATTTAAAGTAATTCAGTGTGTTGGAGTACCTCTGTGGGTGCTTCAGCCTGCCCAGTAAGGTGATGGGAACCAAGTTGATGGCGGCGTTAGGCACAGGGTATTGGAAATGGTTCCTGGGGGTCTGATTGTGCTTGTGGATGCTCAGGAGCTGGAGAGAAGGCTGTCGCTGTTCGACGTGGGCAGTACTGCGGAGCAGGGCCAGCGCCGCCTCTCAATCCAAAATATCAAGGTCAACCTCAGCCCTGTGTTGCTTGTATGCATCCCCTTGGGAGGCTGGCGAATCCCCACGTCTGACCCACACAGTGGCAAGAAGCCAGTTTCTACGACCGTACACACGCTTTCCCGTGTTGCTAGATATTTCCGGCTGGCAGAGTAACAGTGTCCCAGGTGAAGAAATGGAGACACACATTCAATCTGCGCCGCTGACGGTCACAGGTTGCTGAATCCACGACGCCGTCACAGAGATAAATCGCTGCCACCATTGAGTCCCATCATATATTGAAGCCGGCAACGTAAACGGAGCACCGAGCGAAGCACGGGCATTTTACCCTTCTTTTTAGCAAAATTTACGACAAAACTTAGACTAATCAGAAAACCCAATGAGCCACTGCCATCAGGCTGTACACCAGAGCCAGACAATCGGCAATTGGCACGGGAGGCGATCACACCTCGCATCCCCAAGAACAAGAGACTTCGTCAAATTTTTGGCCGCTGATAGAAACCTGTATGCAATGCCGTCCCCCAAAAAGTCTGGGACCCAGCTCAGCCGTTTCAATTGTGTGGGTGTAGATGTGTGCGCTCGTGTCCGCGCGCCCCAATGTGTGTGTGTGTGTGTGTGGGTGTGTGGGTGTGCGTGTGGGTGTGTGGGTGTGCGTGTTGGAGGGGGGGGGTTACAACGCGCGCGCGTGTGGTTCACAATGTGTATGTGTGTGTTGAGGGGGGTTCACAACGTTTGTGGGTGTCTGGGTGTGTGTTGGCGCGCGCGCGGGTTCCTGATGTGTGTGTGCGCACCCGGTTCCCAATGTGCGTGTGCGTGTGTGTGTGTGTGTGTACACCTGGTCCACGAACTCGCAGGGAGCGCTGGCGTGGGAGGCAGCCGGTAGAGCCCGAACTCCATCACCCTGAGCGGTGTGAACTGATGAGGTCACACGTGCGCGTGGCATAGTGCATACAGGGTCAGGTCCGCAGGAGCCGCCTGACCCAGCAACCTGTGTGTGACCCATCTGCCCTGACCCGACCCGAATGAGGCTGAGCTGCCGGTCTGGCAGTGCAGTGCCTCATTCTGCTGTGCAGGTGACAGTTCGGACATTTGCTGGCGCCTGCTTCCTACAGAAAGGCGCCTATTGGCGTTGAACATGTCTTTTGTTTGACTCCAACTGACGAGGATTCACACTCAGCCACGATTGTTGTGCTGTGTTTCGCAATCGTGTGTGTGTGTGTGTGTGTGTGCGTGTGTAGTGTGTAGTGTGTAGTGTGTAGTGAGCCCTGAGCACCAGTCGCTGCTGCATGCGTCCTGTCTGTGTGTTGCGTGTGTGAGTGTCTGGTCCTGGCTTGCGCTGCAGTTTGCGTTGCAGGACCTGAAGACAGCTCTGATAGCAATGCTCCAAGTGTACACTCACTGCTTTGTACGGTGTGTTAGGAGCATGAAAGACTGTCGGCCGTGCTTGAGCCCCAAGGCTCCCTCCTTGAGCCCCTTGGATATGGACAGCGCGGGAGGCGGCTTTCCGCCTTGGACATTCAGGTGCCGAATGCTGCCCCTCTCCCCACACCCCCCCCCCCCCCCACATGCACAGCCATGCATACCTGGTGCACCTCCACATACATTCCTCCCTCGCAAGCATCCCTCCACTACGCACGCCGTTACGCACCCCTCAACAACCCAGTGGCGGTGTTGTGGTGAATCGGCAGAGGGTAGGGGGAAAGAACGAGACATGGGGGAGGGGGGGGAGGGGGACGGAGGGAGCGGCAGCCAAGGGAGGCTGGAGCCCTGGGGTGGACCTGACAGGAGTACTGGGCGCCATGGACCAAAGCAACGGCATGGAGCACACGGGGGCAGGTGACCGGAGCACGGGGGGCGTGTTATGCGGGAGGGGAACGGAAGCAACGAGGGCCTGTACATGGGCCCCGGGGACCTCCTTGTGTCAGCGATGGCAGGGACGTGGACACCACGGGGGTAAAAAGCTGCGAGTATTGGAGTGGGACAGACACTCTCACCCACAAATGCACCCCCCACCCTGATCCTCACTTCCCCACTCGCCAAGCCCCCCCCCAAAGCAACAGTCATTGCGCAGCACACCGGCTGTACAGTACCCAACCGGCCTTCCTATGTCAACCCCCCCTCCTTTTCGGATTCACCCGGTGGGTCACGACGTTTATGAACAAAAATTATCTGCCACAGCTTCGCCTCGCGCCCACGAGCCAGTTTTCCGGAGGACAGCTTTCCATTACCCATCACACACTGCACTCCCTCCAGAAGCCCCCCGTTTCTCCTTGAAACTTCATATCAAGATGGTAAGAAAAATGTTCTTCCCAGAATCTGCCCCCCTCCCCCGGTTGAGAGTGGGGCGCATCAGCGGCCCGGGAAAACTGTGCCCTAATTTGAGTTGCACTGCATTACATATTGGGCGTGCGCACTTTAGTGTTGTTTGCATGGCGTGTTTGATGCACGTAGTCAGAGGGCTTGCATAGTATGTTTGGTGTGTGGTGTCAATGTGGTTTGCACATGTCCACAGTTAGTGTGGTTCAGCAGAAGCCTCTCGAAAAGGATGAATAGTACATGGTTGTGCCAATGTGCAACTCACGTGGTCAACAAAGTGGGATACGCAACATGCTGGTATTCATGGCGACGGAAAGGCGAGAGGAGTTCAATGTGAACACAGCACGGTGGCACCTTGCACTGGTAAACACGTTGCCTCCTGCTCTTTGAGGATGTAGTGCACCCGGAAGCTGGTGTAGTACCGTACCTACCTACGGGGTTGTAGCATTCCCCATTTACCCTGACACCGCCGCACGCCCCAGACATCAGCTCCATCTACGCCCCATCGATGCCACGAGGGGTCATGACTGGGACATACAGCACCAGAGCCTCACCCAACCGGGCTACGGTTGCTTGTGTGTTGCGCTGCACGACAAGCCACAGATAGTTGACACGCAGAATGCGCACCGTATCCATGCCACTGATTTGGTGCCGTTTATTGGTATTACACACAGTTGGCCTGAGTACAATGGGTGTATGCTGCTGGCATACATCATTATGCAGAGTCTGATCGGTCACACAAGCCGTACCCAAGTTTGAGGGCACGCTGAAGTTGTCCCCAGCCATCCCCCCCCCCCCCTTCTCCTTTCGCTTAGCTCACCTTAATCTGGCTTTATCCCCTCTTCTCTGTGCCTGCATTGCTTTGGCTCTGTGACTGCACTAGAAATCCAGGTACGAGTGTATCAGCACGTGCATCAAGTGTGCCTCGCTGTGTCCTATGCAACCCCAAGTGGTTTAATTGTGTTAGACAGAAGGCATCTTGTCCGGATCCCCCTCTTCACAACGCGAGCCCAAATGGCGGGGGATTTTGGAAAAGGCGAAATTTGGAATGACAAAATGTGGCACAACAAAAGTGTGCCAAATCATGCCATGGTATTGTCAGGTCTGCCACCATTGTTTTAGGTGTCATTTTTTGCGCTCTGGCGTGCACATTCATGCATGAAATAACAGCCACCATTCAGAAGCCCCCAGGAAATAACAGCCACCTTGTTCTTGTGCCACAATCTGGGAACTTGGTACTAAAGTATCCTGTGGCATTTCAGAATTGGTGCCAAATTTTCGCTGTACCATATATCGCCATTCCAAATTTCGCACATACCAAATTTTCACCCCTCCGGTAGACATTGATGACCACGCATCCAGCAGCCCCTGCAGGCCCCTGTCGGACAGACAACGCATTCAGAAGCAATATCACACAGAGTTTCATGAGTACCATGCGCCAGCAGTCCGTTGGCGCAGCTTTGGCATGGTGCATTGGGCCTGTGCAGGAACATGACCGTCTGATGGAGGAGAAGGAGATGGCCCAAAAGAAGCGGTTGCCCGTGTTGTCGCTTCAGGTCATGGTTGTGGCTGTGGTTGTGGTTGTGGTTGTGGTTGTGGTTGTGGTTGTGGTTGTGGTTGTGGTTGTGGTTGTGGTTGTGGTTGTGGTTGTGGTTGTGGTTGTGGTTGTGGTCATGGCTGTGGTTGTGGCTGTGGTTGTGGCTGTGGTTGTGGTTGTGGTTGTGGTTGTGGTTGTGGTTGTGGTTGTGGTTGTTGTTGTTGTTGTGGTTGTGGTTGTGGTTGTTGTTGTTGTTGTTGTGGTTGTGGTCATGGCTGTGGTTGTGGCTGTGGTCATGGCTGTGGTTGTGGCTGTGGTTGTGGCTGTGGTTGTGGTTGTGGTCATGGCTGTGGTTGTGGCTGCGGCTATGGTTGTGGTTGTGGTTGTGGTTGTGGTTGTGGTTGTGGTTGTGGTTGTGGTTGTTGTTGTGGTTGTGGTGAAGGTAGGGGCTGTGGTTGTGGTCAGTGATCAGGTAATCTGGTCTGGTAGCAGGGGGTGTCATAGCTCAGCATGGTCGCAACGCATGCATGCGATCAGGGGGCGTTTCAGGACCGCCAGTTGGGGCAGATGTCCCGAGTCTTCGTCTTCCTACTTCCAACAGAGCATTGGTGGAAGCATGCGCCACTCCGAGTTTCTGTTGTTGTCGTGTGTGCTGATTCCCGCGTGCTTGCACCGCCAGAACCACAACTGGCAGTCATCTCTGCCAGTTGAAGAGAAGTTCCGGCACCAACATCCCAGGGCTTTTTTTTTTTATGAACGATGGTTTCCTCTGCCCTGGGGTGCAATTCTTTGCAGGAAGCTCAACACTGACCCCCAACCACGCAATTCTGGAGTTGACCTTTGGGGGGGGGTGGATATCGACGGTTGGAAAGTGGAACGTCACGGGTCATTTGGGAAGGCAGTTGCAGCGCTGCTCACAATTGCTGCTTCCGGCGGTGGAGGGGGGGGGGGGGGTTGAGAGAGGCTCATCACTGGGCCCCCTGCCCCCGCAAAAGAGGGCTCAATTGGCTGAGCTGAAGGCAGAGGCCCTTGGTTGATTGTTAATGCGGGGGCATGTATTCAGGGCGCGCACAAAATGCTTTTCCCTCCGTCTGCAGACGACCAATTTACACAATTTCCTCCTGAAAACGCAAACCAGGTACACCCGGAAGTACCAGCTGAGCCTGTATGGCAACCCCCCTCGCCCCCCGAATGGCGAGAGGCCAATAGACGCCGCCAACTGCCAGGAGAGCAGCAGCATCTAACGGCTTCGCCCCCTGGATGCCCGTTCGAGCTGCCTGCGCCCTGTTGGAAGTGTGATCGACGGAACAAGCTCCCCCGTTGCGCATGCCCAGGAACATGACAAGATTAATGACGCAGCGGAAAAGGCAGCGCAGAACAGTGCGGTGACAGCCCCGCAATCTCCCGCGGCATCCGTCCCGTCCACGGTGCACCGGAATCCGAGCGAGGGGGGGAGCGTGAGGAGTGACGCAGTGGCCTCTCCGGGCAGCCCTATGAACTACTCGGCAGAAGGTATGGGAGTGGGAGGTCTGCGATCAACGACCCAGCAACCGCCCTCCATTCGCCATCTGCTGTTGGTTGTCCATTCACCGCCAGCGGTGACCCATCAAAGTTACCCGTCAAACGCCGCCGTCAGGTCGTCAGTCACCCGTGAATCGCCGACAGCCTCCTATCAGCCGCCGTCGTTAACCACCAACTGCTGTCATTTTCCTAACAACCGCTGTCAGTTACCCATCAACTGCTGTTGATTCCCCATCGTCTGATGTCAATTGCCCATCAACGCCGTCAATCACCCATCAACCGTCGTCATATACCCATCAACCGTCATAACATACCCATCAGCCGCTGTCATTTACCCATGAACCGCTGTCCATCATCCATCAACCGTCGTCATGACCCATCAACTGCCTTCGCTTTGCCATTCACTTTGCCATCAACTGCCGTCATTGACCTATCAGTTGCCACGACTGATCCACCAACTGCTGTCAGGTACCCACCAACTGCCGTCATTTACCGATTAAGCACCGGCGCCGTCAGTTAGTCATCAACCGACGTCAATTCCCCATTAACTGCTGTCAGTCGCCCATCATCCGACCTCAGTCACCCATCAATTGCTGTCATTTATCCATCCACCAGTGTCAGTTAACCATCAACCGGTGCCACCAAGTGAACAATTTGTAAATGAGTTTGCTCAACCAGTGGAGGAAACAGGTTTCAGGGGCCAGGTTGTGGAAGCAAAGTCAAAAAACCGCCGTTCAGGCCCACCGACATTGAACAAGCACCATGCAGAGCCAAGATGACCGAATGGTGACAGCAAACCGAAAGACCCCTGAAAACTCAGGGGGTCCAAATCGGCGGTGTGTGAACAGCAGTGCACCAGGCTGCACTGTGGTGCTTACTGCAGCAGTGATCCCTGAGATCTCTTTCGTTCACCTCCCGCAGCAATTTTCTGCTTGCACCTGTAAGTTTGCTTTGACCAATACAGCTGCAGTCGCGTCAATCGCGGCAATTGATGGGTAAATGACGGCGGTTAATGGTCAATGGAACGCAATTGAGGGGTCGTGACGACGGTTGATGTTTGATTGATGGGTAACTGACAGTGGGTGATGGGTAAGTTGTGACGGTTCATGGGTGAATGACTGCGGTGGATTGACCGCGATTGCCGCGCAATCGACAGCAGTTGATGGGTGTAAAGGGCATTTAGCACCCGAAAAGTAATGGCCGTAGCACACTCTATTTGCGGTAAACAAACCAGACCCTGGTATGCCTCATACAGCAACAACAACTTGATCATGATGTGCAACATCATTAGATCGTAAAATGACATTAATTGTTGGATTTCTTTACTGTGATGGCAATAATTTAGGATCGTTAGTTTGTCCAGCGATTTTCATTGTCATCATTATTGTCAGCATGATCTATTGTTAAGTTGGCTGCCCAGGGTAAAGTTGGTATGTACTGGCCCAAAAGCCGTGCAGCCTCACTTGCAGTGTGGCACGCGACTTTTTCCGGGAAAGTGGCCAGACTCTTTTCAGTCTGGTGTCCTAGGGAACTCTCAGACAAGTACTGCACGGCTGTTGACAGCCGATACACCGCCGATTCCCAGCAGCTGTTGGTGAGCGATCCGATCAGGCCCGGACGTGGCACTTGCGTAGTGATGGATGCACCTCGTTGTTGAGACCAAGTGCGTCGCCTCGTTGTTCTATTGCACTCGCCATGTGAGGAGCCGCTGACGTGGTGCCTTCCTGTGAGGTGTATCACATCGGGCATTGCCCTCAAGCGGCAGAAGTGCCTTGTCAAGTTGATTGATTTCGAATGGAACAATGTGTCAGTGTACGTGCCAGTAAACAGGGGGGTTCAGGCGGTGATAATTTCGTGGCAACATGTCGCTTTTAAGGAAGGTGGCGAAATTTTCGCCCGGCAAAGCTTAGGGCTGTCGGCAAGGCAGTGAAGATTCTATTGGCACTGCGTACTCTGAGTGTTGCATGAGCTTGCATGTTAGAGTGTGCGTGAGGCAGTTTGAACTGTGGGATTCCCAAAGGTGGCAAATTTTTCCACCCGCGAAATTTTCACCAGCGAAATAATCCCTGTACCCCCCCCTCCCCTCCAGTTGAATTTATGCGGTATTTTGTGCAGTATGCGAGCCATGCACTTTGGCCAGCGATGGTGTATGCAGCACCGGTGTTCAGAGCAGTGAGGTGGGATGTGATGCAAGGCTGTGTGGTGTGTGCAGTGCGGTATCACGCTGTGTTGTGTTGGGTCATGATGCATTTTTTTCCCAGTGCGTTGCGGTTTACGGCTGCATGTGTTGCCTGTGCCGTTGCCTTCGCAAAAGGCCCTCTGAGCAGCAGGTCCCCTGCCCCTCTTTGCACACCACTGCCTGTCTCCTTGCTCCTACAACAGAGCGGGCCCGGCATCGCATATCATTTAGTGCTGCTGTGGCAGACGGACACGGCCTTGTGGACCGCCCACCTACTCCCAAATCAAGCACTGCCCGCAGCACCGATATGGTGGACCAGCATGCTGTCCGAGGTTCCTGTTCGTTGTTGTGTCTTTTGCGTCGGCCTTACCTCGTACCCCTGTCCCCCTCAGAGCCGGTGCGGAAAGTGTACTTGTGCAACACCACTCCACACATCCACCCACCCACCCACCCGCCCACCCACGCACATGCACACAAAGATCATGCCACCGACTTCTATGCAAAACCTATGCTAATGCCCGGGAGAAATGAGGCCGACAATTCTCTGTACTGAGTGCGGAGGAACTTCAAGAGCATGGGGATCGGGAGCCCGCACAAATCCGGCTGAATTTCACGCTGCAAGCTCAAGGCGCCGCTCGGAGGGCAGAGGCGAGACCCACCTGCAGAAATCGTGGCTCTGTGAACGGCACGGCCACCCTGCATGCCGGGCATGCACCGTCACCCACACACAGAGGAGTACGAGGAGTACAGCACTGCTGTGCGGGGGGACACCCAGGACACCCAGGCACACATACGCCCCGCCCGCGCGCGCAGACTGGGGGGATGCAACAGCAGCCAGCGGACCCTAGGAGGGGGGCGCACACTAGTAGCAAAAGCGTAGAGAAGACATACCCCCCGCCCCTTTCAATGGGGGGGTCATACGAGCCAAAGGGCGAGAGCGGAGGGCGGTGAAGAGGCCGAGGGACCCCGCCCCCCTCATGCAGTGGCGCCCAACAAGCGCACGTGCCCTTTGGGGTGCACGGTGGAGCGGCATGGCCGTGCAGGAACTCATAACCATAACCGTCTCCAGCACATAGGCTCTGGCCTAGGCGAGGGCTCATCTGCAGGGGGGGCACTGGTAGCTCGCTAGGCAGAGCGTGCCCTCAGTAAGACAATTGGCCCACAGACCCATGTAGGCCTTCCTCTGAAATATGGTGTTATTGTGATTCACCCACCCACCCACACACACCCGTAGGCAAATGGGTTTTTCCGCTCTCCTTCCCGTATTGCACCCCTCATGCTCGCCATTGCTGCATGCGGCACCCTTCCACTGTCCCTCTACAAGCCCCCCCCCCCCCCACCTCCAAACCAAAGTGAGCACAGTGGGAAAAACGAAATTTACAGTAGGGAAAATCTTGTTGGGCCATTTGTCGTACACCTCCCTTCCACTACTTCCCTGCTGTACGGAACCGGCAATTGTACATATTGTGTACGTATTGCAAAAGGGAGCCACAAGGAGCTACACATGCACTATGAAGAGCTTTGCATAGATGCAGGGTTAGAGTCTCAAATCGGTGGAAATTCTATTGCCTTCGGCAAGGCACCTCATAGAGAGGCTGACAGTCATCCAATCAGTCAGTCAAGCAGGCATGCAGTCAGGCAAGCAGGCCGGCAGACAAGCAGGCAAAGGGGCCCCAAAAACAAAGTTTGGCTTTTTTTCAGTTGCGGACTACGATTACAAACGTTGGGAAACCCCTAATATGCAGGAACACCCAATTGTCGAGTGGTCGAACACCCAGCTAATGGTTCGCCCGGCACCGGTTCAATTCCTGGCCGGCGGTTTGGGGATCGCCGGCGGTTTGGGGATCGCCGGCTCAGCCGATCGATCGACCTCGAGCCCTTATTATACTCAACCCTGGCTCAAATCCTTCCAACCACAAACCTTTGACCCCCCACCCCACCCCACCCCCAAAAAAAAATGGTATCCGGTCTCAAGGGGATAGAGGTCTCAAAATCAAAAAATCCATTGGGGGATTGCTTTGTCGGGCAAAATTGTGATTTTACAAGGGGTTGGACATCCAATATCATGCCTTGGGGTATGTATGCTACGAGAAATGGGGGGGTGTATGGCGTTCGCGCTTGCGCTTGATCTAACAACCTCTCTTTGAGGTGATTAGAGCCCTGGCTGAAATTCCACCAAGAGACCAAACACACAGAGAATCAGATAGCAAAGGGGGGCAATGGCGTACGTTTAGAGGGTGGAGGGCTTGTATATAGATGTGTATAATTGTTGGCACTCTCCAACTAGCAGTTCCCTTTATAGAAAAAAAACAAAAAGTACAAGGTGTGGAATTGGTAGGGGTTAAAAGGATGGAGGGCTGAGGGCTGCTTGCCTCACCCCTGCCTTCTTGGGGGCCCAAAAGAGGGCGGAAATGCTACATAACCCCTGTATTCTCAGGGGTCCCTAGAAAGGGGGACAAAATCAGAATTGGCTGCCTCAACCCTACCTTCTCAAGGGGCCAAAAGTGGGCGGAGATACTATATAACCCCTGCATTGTTGGGGGTCCCAACAAAGGGGAACAAAATCAGAATTGGCTGCCTCACCCCTACCTCCTCGGGGGCCCAAAAGTGGGCAGAAATGCTACATCACCCCTGCATTCTTGGGGGTCAAAGGGAACAAAATCAAAGCATAAAATGGCAAAAACAAACCAAAAAAATTCCTTTGAGGGCCCCACCTAGACAGGACTGCTGTCTTGCATATTGCCAGCACTGGAGATTGAACCCATGACCTCCTAGATGCAAGGCATGGCTTTACCCACTAGGGTATGGCCCAACTCTGACAAATGTCTGTACAAGGATGTTATTGATATTTGATCAAATATGGTTTTCATCCAATATTGAGTTCTCCTAAAAAATCTGAGTATTTTGAGTATAGGCACATGGGGTGAAAACCCATTTTGTCACCCTCTACCAGATGAAGCAAATTTTCCTTAGGGCGCCTTTGGCGCCCATGGTCCAGCAGTTCGGGCACAAATTCCAAGAGGTGGGGGGGGGGGTGTAAAGGGTCTGGTCCTGGCACCCGCCCTGTGCAAGAGAGAATTCTCGGAATAAGGAATCATAGCTTTTTAGTGCTACGATTGCCCCACAACTCAGTTTACAAGGTATATAAACTTCTGTTGCCTTCTCGGCCTCAAGGTCTCAACTTAGGGGGAATCCTTGCACTGTGCACACACTGCGCGCTACTTTTAGACTATGTTCCGCCCTAAGAGCCCCTAGGCACGCCCCTTGGAAACACCCTTAGAATTAGGCGACCCAAACTGGATTGGAGGGGACCTTGAGGGGGACCTTCCCGGTTCTTGTGGCATGGTGAAGGACCAAGGGCCTTTGGGGGGGAACTTGACTGTGTGTTGGGCGGCGGAGATGGAGGGCAGTCAAGTGGCGAGTCTAAACTTGGGATGGCAAAGGAGATGGACTCCATCTTGCATTGCCGATTCACCACTCTCAACCCATCTTGGTAGTATTCCAAGTGGAGGAGTCCGTCTTCAGCCGTACCAACCACCGTGGCCGGAGGTCGCAGGCCATGGGAGCAGGTGTAGCAGGTGTATCCCCAATACTGAGATCCATGGAGAAAGGGGCCCGAGAAATGAGGAGGGAAGTATGATGTCGTGTAGCAGGCACCCTCAAAGTGTATCACCATATCAATCAACCGAGAAAAAGAGTAGATGTGGTGGAAATGGGTAAAAAATGTGTCCAAGAAAGTAGAAATGGGTGAAACAGGGTGAACATCTAAAAATGCCAGATCCCCAATGCATCAAGGCCTACTACCAAACAACAATGATGCCCAAAGTACGACAAAGAATGGGTTTCTACTACGGCTAGACGCCCAAACACCTGCACTGCGCGCGCACTACGCTTAAGGCGCCCCCTTACAAAACCACCAACAATACGTTGGCGCTGACTTCAGATTCCCCCATTAATACCAATATACCCCTTGAGAATCTATTTGCTTTATCCCTATATTTTGGACCACCTATATGCCCCGTCTTATTGTGTTGAGCTTATATGCAGGGTCCCGATTATCTCACGGTGCTTGTCACCGTTGGTTTACCTCTACCTCTTCCCCTTTCAGGCAGTGTGTTTTTACTTTCTGTTTTTTGTGCCATGAACCTATTCACCCCCAACAAGTCAGCCAGCCCCCCGAAGGATTCGGACAATCGCGGCGTAGAGCCGTCGGTTGGACCGTCCCCTTCTTCGCAGACGAATCCCGACCTGGAGGCCTTGGTCCGGCAGCAAGCAGCAGAGTTGGAGGGCCTTCGCAGAAGGCTCGAGAAGGCGGAACTGGCCTCGCCCAAGACGCCACGGCTCACCGCGGAGGCCTTGGCGGAGTTCCGTGGCCGTGAGCGACTGGCCGGGTGGATGAAGCAAACCGCGGAGTCCCTGGAGCAGTACGTGCAGCAGGTACCCAGAGCGGACATGGAGGGCGACGAGGACCAAACACCGGGGGAGGTCCTGGCGAACCGTGTCTGGGACACCCTGTGGGACAGCCATAAGGCGTATGAAGGACGACAACGAGCCCGCGAAGATGCCGAGTCCGCCGAAGGCCGGCAGCTGGATGCCCTCCAGTGGTCTCAGGCCTCCGCCCACCCGGCGGATTCTTTTCGGTGGCGAGGGGTTCGGTTCGTGCGTGAGGGAGGAGTCCTCAAATGGGTTAATGCCTCGGGACGGAAAGTCCCCGTGTCCGCCCCGGCGCCAGGGGAATGCCGCCGTTGCAAGGCCCACAGCCCTGAGACCGCTGCCCCTAAGCACTGGCACTTTCAGTGCCCACACTGGGCCTGACTGGACGACCCTGCCAGGGGTGGGGGGGGCGGTCAGCGGGCGGCGTTCTGCTCCTGCATGCGTTGGCCTCTGCCTTGTGCTTGTGTGCTGAGCCTTATAGGGCCTTACCGTGGGAGAGGGCGCGGCAGTTTATTTCGCTTTCCCGTTCTCCTGTGCCTGAACTTTTTCAACGCCTGGGACCATGGTGCTGGTGCGTGGACGCGGCATGGGACTTGTTTTCGTATAGGGTGGGGGGATTTTCGCCGCAGGTAGGTGCCCGAGCTTGGGTGGTGCCCGTGGCACGACATACGCAACAGACAGCGGAGCTGGCAGGGTTGTGCTGGGGTGTGCGGATGGCCTTGCGTTTGCGATGGGATTGTGTGTTACTGGTGACGGACAGTGAGGTGGCGTCAGCTCAGCTTGTTCAACTGAAGGCGTCCACGTGGTTGAAAATTCAACATGCGATGTTGCGTTCGGTGTCACGCCGGTTATGTGCATCCCGATTGCAGGTTTATGTCGTATGGTGTCCGTCCCATTTGCAGCCCGGTGACCCGCTGAGTAGGGTTCAGTCCGATTTTCACGGCCGCCTTGCTAGGGCGGAAGTGGCATCCCAGTGTCGGTGGAGAGACCTGCTGCGCTCGTTGCACCAGTGCAGGTTAGTGGGAGCCGTGGTCCTGTAGTTTTATGGCGGGTGAGCTCCAACCCTGTGTTGTGTGCTGTAGCGTTTTTTGTACGGGTATGCCTCGGCGTAACCGGCGCCACCGGCGCCCGCGCCACCACCGGGGAGGCGTGCGACATCGCCGCTCTGCTGCGGCGGTGGAGAGGCGGCACCTGCGGGCGCAACGGCAGGCGCAGTACGTGCTGGCCCGCCGTCTGGCGCGTCGGTCTGTACGCAGGGTGTGGCTGGGGACCCAGGCACGCCTCATCTTCGACCGGCCCTGCGCACTCGCGGAGGCGCCGGACTTGCTGCGCGACGCCGTGGCGGACTTGACGTCCCGGCTTGGTGGGACGGCGCACCAGATGTTCACTGCCGCGGGGAATCCCGAGGTCAAGGACGCGGCGGGCCGGCACTTGTGCCGCCACAGATGGCGCATAAGACTGGGAGGGCGCGAATTGGCCCTGTCCCTTTCTGCGCATAAGCAGGTGGGCGGTAACCGCCCTTATTTGTGGATCCAGGGGAACATGCTGTTGGTGCGCCGGGTGGCGTATATGTTTAAGGCCTTAGATTGAGGGGAGTCCACCGGTGGCGCGGGATGCCGTGGCTGTCTGCTGCGTGGCGCCTTGCGCCATGAGGGTGAGCTATGGGGCTGTACAATACGGTGGTTGAGGTGCGGAGAGGTGTGCCTGCGCCGGTTCTCAGTGGGGACCAGGTTTTGGTTATGCGAGGGTCGGGGGGATCCAGTATTGTATCTTGTTCAGGGTATCACCCGCCCCACGACAGCCTGAGCCCTGACAGTGGTGTTGTTTTCACGTGTATCCCCTCGCGCGGATCCTTTCCACCCAGCCCCTCCCACCAAGAAGCATTTCTGCGTGCGGCGTCGTGCTGCTGACGCTTTTACTGAGGAAAGGTAAACCACGAGATGTCTGTCTGCCAGAATTGCTCTTTGCTTGTTGCCTGTGGTAAACTCACGGTGCTTGTCACCGTTGGTTTACCTCTACCTCTTCCCCTTTCAGGCAGTGTGTTTTTACTTTCTGCCCACCCACCCACCCACTTGTGGTGGAGGGCGGGCTGGTCGTGTCCCAGCCTTGGTGGTGCCCCTGCACCAGAGTTGGAGGGCTGCCACCCAGCAGCCGTGTGCCGATGAACTGAGTGCTTATGGTGGCCGTTGGCCTGCCTTACTCGTGGCAGCAGCAGTGCGCTTCGCATCCGTGTCCAGCATCGAGGGGAGGGAGGGGTCCAAGCCAGACAGAGGGTTTGGTAGGTCGCGCGCCGGACACGGCGTGTGTTGTGTATCACATGAGTTACTGCCACGAGATGTCTGTCTGCCAGAATTGCTCTTTGCTTGTTGCCTGTGGTAAACAAAGATTATTTCGATCCTATTATTTCCTTTCTCTATATGATTGCGGTTGAAATGGTGGTTGTGAACATTTGAGGTTTCTCGGACGATTGTAGAGCCGGACCCTCTCGGAAAGTGTGAAGCTTGAAGAAAGCAAAGGGTCATTTGAGGCACCAAAAGCTCAAGGAGCTCCTTGTGAATTCTTTGCACCAAGGTGAAGCTCTCAACCAAAGCCCTATCTTTGGTAATTACACTGCATTCAACAAATAGGTCCCCTGGCTTCAGCATACCATTAAAAGGCAAAAACCCACACAAGAAAGCAGACACTGATTTGGCGTCTACAGCTTACACAAAGGGGCACCGCCGTTCTATAGGGAAGAGGGAAAGGCAAAGAGGAAGGATTGATGAGTGCGAACTGCGTGCTGCAAAACACAACCCATCCGTTGCGCACACATCTCTGAAAGAGATGTTAGTTCAAAATCAATCAAGGTTGATCCTAGAGACATGGCCAGACGAAGTCCACTCGAGGTAATACAGACAAACACAGTTGCAAACAAAATGCTGTGTCCGGCCTTTGTGCCCACTGTCAACTGTGCTTGAAAGAGCATCCCTGATGACGGGGCAACCAATGTCTTCTGATGTGTTTGAGAAGGGAACATCCTGCATATCACGTGCTGCATCCTCGGCAGACTGCAAGCCTTGTGGCAAGTCCAAATGTTGGGCCACACCGGATTTGACTGTGCCATTAGCATTGCATTGAATTGCTGTGTCGTTGTGCGGTACCATTGTGCTAGACTACCAAGCCTTAGCAACCCTGAAACTTGGTACATTCAAAAAGGCAAACCACCAAAGTGGCTTCAAAAGACAACGTATCATCCACGAGCATGCGTGCGGCATTCAGCGGCAACCACTGTGATGCACACGGCCTCAACACGGCTCAAAACTGGTGCTTCAATGCATCTACACAGCTCCACCGTGCATGGAAACCCCCAGCGCAATGGAGAAGGGGGCATACCCATAACAACCCCAGACCGCATGTGAACCAAAGGGGATCCAATTGTCAGCACCCACACACCGGCAAAGGTTGCATGCATTTTTCGCATGCCAATGGTTCTCAACTGTTGAATTGCAAGCAAAAGTTGTATCACCTTCCGGTCCGGGGTGGGGGGGTCATATAGCAAATAGGCGCACTAATTCCCAGGTCGCAAAACGAAGAAACATGTGGATTGTGTGAGACTTTTCGACAGACTTTTCGCAGTAGGGCCCTTCCAAGTGGCGCAAAGGAAGACAGTGATAGTACATCAAACACGAGGGTGTGTGTGCAATGACTGTTTGTTGAGCACGGAGTTTTTACTGTACCCCCCCCCCCCCCGCTTTGCGAGAGCAGCACCCTTGTCAAAGTAACACTGGGTGGTTTTCCGCCCTTTTGGAACCGTGGAATTTGGCGGGTCCTTTTGTGGTTGTCCATGAGGACCAAAGTTTTTTTGTTGTGATTTGGGGCTCGGGATGGTTTAGGGATGCCGATTGTTGTCCTGCCACCCATTTTCACCCCTTCTTGTCCTTTGGAGGTGGAGAGTGGGGAATCACCTGCCGACTCGTACATTGATGACACAACGGTCAGCATTTCTGTTTTCTAACGGCACACGCAAGAAACGCCGTTGTCATAGCAACACTAGGTGTTGCTTCCGTCAAATCACCTCGAAGAGGGTTGTTAGATCAAGCGCAGGCGCGGGCGCCATATACCCCCCCATTTTGGAGGTCATTTGTGGAGCATACCTCCTTCAAGGGGCTCGAACGACCCCCCCCCCCCCCGCGCAAAGCATTTCCCCCCCACCCAAGGGTTTAAGGAAAAGTTGAATTTGAAAATTTCTCACGTGCCCAAACAGCCTTACCAACGTGAAAACGGCCAAGTCCTCACCGGCAAGGGCCCATGTGGGGGTGCCGACAGGGAGTTTGGACCCACTCCCACCAGTGGTCATGGGATCCATGGACAAGAAAAAAGTTCTTGGAACTTAGGTTTGAAGCAACACACAGTGGCCACAATATGCAAAGCAGTTTTGACCCCCCTCCCCCCCAACCCCCCCGCACCCACCCCCCAGCTACCCAGCTACCCAGCTTCGGGGTCGTAGGGGGGGGCTCAAAATCGAAATTTGTATCGGGGATCATTTTGTCTTGCAAAATGATGATTTTGAAAGTGGTTTGACGTCTGTTTCCATACCTTGCGGTGGGGGGGGGGGGTTGGGAACTGGGCTCCCGTGACAGACCTATTGCTAAACCCTTATTTGGGGTCCCTTTCTACCCCATTCTCGGCCCCGAGACGGCAGGTGTTATGTAGCCACTTTGCCCACATGTGGGCCCCTTGAAAGGGCAAGAGTTGTGCCCCCACTGCCCAAACTTCTACCACCGGCTCCAGCTCCAACTCTAGCTCCGATTCTAGTTTTGACTGCACCTCTGCTTCAGATTCGGATGCTGATTCTCCTGATTCCTATTCCTTAGATTTGACATCTGCATCCGAGTAGGTTGTGCCAACGGGAGGCCCAAGTGGGGCGCTACATTCTCTATTTTTCTTTGTGCCATGGGATGTGGTCGGAAATGACCGGACATAAGTACCGCCACTGTTGGTGGGGGGTTGGGGGGCTTCGGTATGGTCCCTGTCACAGGAGCCCTGAAGGGGAGGGGTCTCAGGAAGGGGCTCCAACGACCCCGCCTACGGAAACCTTTTCTCTTCCACCCCTTCTGTCGCCCCTGGGATGGGTTTGGATGATCATTTGGTGACAATATGGGTACTCTAGCACCCATGGGGACCCATGTCGTGGCCGCTAGGCCCATGTAGCCTGAGCCATGGGCCCCCCGACAGCCCCAAAATTGCTGGCTCTTAGGCTATTTAATGGCACCTGAAAATTTATGAGAATTCGATTTTCCTCGCTCTTCGAGGTGCCTTGCCGAAGGCATTAGAATTTTGGAACTTTTGTGTTGCTCTTGCAACGGGGGGGGGGGGGGGGTTAAACTTCACCTGAGATATTCAATGGCAAATTACTTGCCACAAGGTCTGCATGCCCCTAAGCCTGACATGCTGTCCCATGTGCAGGTAACATGGAGATGCTGCTTCAGAGGAACACGAGTTTGCAGAAAGAGGTTGCGCAGCTCACAAACGACAAAGAGCGCCTCGAGAAGGAGCTTGCAGAGTATGTTGTCGACAATGGGTTGTGGTATATACGAAAGGGGAGGGGTCTGGAGGATGCGAAGGGTGCTTTATGGAGTGAAGGCTGTGGAGAATGTGGCGATGGGGTGAGGGTGTACGGATTGCGGGGTATCTAAATGGGGCCTATAGATTTCCGGTTATGGAGTATGTAACACTTGGAAAATGGAGGCAGGGGGTGGGAGGAGGAGAAGGAGGAACTGGTGGTGGTGGTGGTGGTGGTGGTGGTGGTGGTGGAGGAGAATTTCAGCGTATCTGCTGGTTTTTAACGAGGGGCGTTTAGAGTTACGGGCCTGGGGTAGGGCCGGACGGGGTCACTGCGAGCCCCAGCCTTTGCATATGCACTGCTCTGTTCAGGATGCATTTTGACAAGGCGTTGTGAGGGGGCCGCGAATGATCGGGTGCACTGCTTCTGAGGGCAGGGATGCTTCTCTACACTGCGTCTGTCTCTATGCAGTGCGAAGAAGGAGCTTCAAAATCGGGATGAAAGCATAAATCGCCTGAGAGCCGAGCTACATGACCAGCAGAATTGCATGTCTGCCTCCACAGATCTGATCCACCAGCAACAGCAGGTCTATCTGTCTGGAGGCAGCGAATCTTTGCATCGGTTGGTGAGTGGGTGGGTGAGTGAGTGTGGCAGGCAGGCAGGCAGGCAGGCAGGCAGGCAGGCAGGCAGGCAGGCAGGCAGGCAGGCAGGCAGGCAGGCAGGCAGGCAGGCAGGCAGGCAGGCAGGCAGGCAGGCAGGCAGGCAGGCAGGCAGGCAGGCAGGCAGGCAGGCAGGCAGGCAGGCAGGCAGGCAGGCAGGCAGGCAGGCAGGCAGGCAGGCAGGCAGGCAGGCAGGCAGGCAGGCAGGCAGGCAGGCAGGCAGGCAGGCAGGCAGGCAGGCAGGGAGGGATTTGAGTGGAGCGAGTGGTTATGTGAGTGAGGGTATCAATTAATGTGTGAGTGAGTGAGTGAATGATGAGTGTGTGCGTGCGGGCGAGCGGGCTTGCGTGCGTGAATGGTTGCGTGCATGCATGCGTGCGTGCATGTGTTGATGTGTACCTGCACGCGAAGTGAATCGGTGAGTGAGTGAGTGAGCGAGCGAAAGTTGCAGTTGCAGTTGCCCCCGAATGTGTATTTAGGACCGAATTTCCCGTCTTGATTATGCCCACCCCTGCCTCGTCTTCAGGAGTTTGCCCGAGTTGCCGGAGATAAGGCCCGTCTTGAGCAGGAGTTGACGCACATGGCAGGTGCGAGATGCCTGAAGGGGAATCGTTAGCTGCTGAGAGGTCAAGTGAGCATGTCACGGTTCTGCAACAGCGTCCCAGTCCGTGGTGTATGTGTGGACGCCAGAGCCAAAGCCAGAGCCAAAGCCAAAGCCAGAGCCAGAGTTAGAGTTAGCCCCACAGCCTTACAGCTCCAACAGCACACAGATTTACACCAGGAATGCGCTTCAGGGGGAGGGGTGCGTGCCACAACAACTCCCCCATATTGACATAATTGCTTCTGAAGCATCTTCAGCTGGTTTTTAGGGTGGTGATGGTGATGAGGTTTCCGAAGGCCACACAGAGCACTTTGTGCTCTGTGGACTCGGCGTCCATTGTTAAGGTCGCTATGGGGCGCTGTACAGAATCGGCAAGTGTACATATTGCAATGGTAGCATTCTTAAAAAAGATTATACTCGCCTATACCTGTGGAAAGAAGCTCACATCACATTTTTTTTGGGGGGGTGTTCTGATTTTTTAGAATTACTCGAGTTACAGAAAGAACACGTTGTCCTCGCGATTATAGCGGGAAAAAATGACTCGTAATACAATGTTTGGGTACTTAATTGATGGGCAGGGCAGTCCCGAGGTGTGCAGTCGCAGCGGCTGCGGAGGTGTAGGCCAAGACTGTAATGTGCGGGTGGCGGTGCGGGGGTTGTGCTACTTAACCTGAGGTGTCTCTCCGCCCAAACAGGCGCTACGCCGTACTGTTCCCCTGCGGACATGGTGAGCCACTCCCCGGCACGGATGATGGGGGTGGCCACGTCACGGGAACGGGAGATGCTGGAGCTGCAGATGGCTGTATCGGAGGAGATGCAGCAGTACGAGGCTGTGCGGCGGCAATGCGAGATTGAACGGGAGGTGTCCCTGTGCCATGCCTGTTGCATGCTGTCGCAGGGCCGGAGACTTGTTAGAGATGAAGGGCAGAGCATATAATTCCGCTGACCACGGCCTCGTGGGCTAAGATGCGCAGGGGTTGAGGGCATAAGGCAGATTCGCACCATCCAAGCACGAAGCTTAGGTGTTGTACATGCTTCATCTGGAGGTCAACTAGGCCATCTACATTCCTCGATTGTCCTAGGTACCACACCCACTTGGAAGTGCGCCCTAGTGTCCAGGGGCAAGGGTTCCAGCAGGGCTTGTTGTTGGTTGGAGTGTTCTGGGTCAATTCCGTGCCGTTGTGCACAAGATTGGAGGGGGAGTTGTGTGCAAGCAATGTCTGGATTCAGCCACGGCAGCGATCCGCCGGGACCGGGCCCTTGACGCCGACCCCCCCCCCCCCCCCGCCCTGGAAATTGGCTGGAAAGTGGGCGGGAGTCGGCGTATGGCCCGTTGCTCCGCCCCCCCCCCCCTCCCGTGGTTTCAGCATCTTGTGGATGTCCGGATGTCTGCACTGTGACAGGTCTGGGTCTCCGATTTATGGGAGAGGGAAGGGGGGGGGGTCGGGGGCACGGATGCATCAGAAGGGAAGGGACCTCAGAGGCGGCCCCAGAGGCGGTTAGGCCGGCGGTTGCAGGAGGTTGCCAAAGCGGTTGGGGGGCGGTTACTGTCGGTTACAAATGCCATTGAAGCTGGCGCCTGCCGTCAGGGGGACGGTGGCTGGACATCGGCTGGGCGCCCTCGAGGGGGGGTCACCTCCCCCCCTTCCAATGCATCTTTGGGGGGGGGGGAGGACCTCCACGCCCACCCCTCTTCCTCTTGTCCTGCCCTGGAAGCAGGGGCAAAGGGGGTGGGCACGCATTCAATCCAAAGGGCCTCCCTTAGGGCCTCCGCCGCGTGACCCCTCCCCAGCCTGTGATTTGTTGGAGTGCACTCCCGATGGCCTGAGTGGCCAGCCCCACAACGGTCTGTCCGTCAACCGTCCCGTAGTTCATGGCATCGTCGGGAAGTGCCCAAGCACTCGTGGCTCCCGTTCCGACGCCGTCCGACCTCCGCGCGTTGTGCGTTGTGTCCACCGGGTTCTTTGTTCTTAGTTAAAAAAAAATCCGACCTCAAACCGCCGTCGGCCCCCCTCTCACCGCCGTCGGCCCCCCTCTCACCGCCGTCGGCCCCCCTCTCACCGCCGTCGGCCCCCCCCCTCCCAACGCCCCCCCCCCCCCCCCCTTGGGTCCCCCTGCGGGGCGCCGCATTCCACATTCACGCCCCCTGCCCACAGGCCTGGCGGGAGGCCAGCACCCGGTTACGGGCCGAGAAGCAGCAGTGGGAGCTGAAGCGACAGGCCCTGGACCGCGAGGAGCGTCAGTGGCATGAGGCCCGAAAGCGCGCCGATGCGCAGGTGCGGCGGCGGCCTGTGGCCCTGCCATGTGCGATACCCTGCCCTCTGCGCCACCACACGCCCCGCCTCCGTCGCTTGTGCCTGGGGCCGAGGCAGCCGTTTGACGGGCACTTGTCACAAATGTCTCGAATGCCACCTGCACAGCGGAAGTTCCCACCCCCATACCCCCGGGTACTATTTGGGGTTACATGCTCATGAAGGCACCGAGGGGGGGGTGGGGGGTATTTGCAGGGGGGGTATAAGTCAGGGATGGATATGATATCGACCGAATTATTTCGGTGGTGGTGGGGTGGGGGAGGGGGCCGAGATGCCGAAATGACGATTCCGAGACTCCTCTGTCCCTCTTATGGTAAGGGGTAAATTGTGGCGCCGAAGCCGCCGAAACTTTTTTCTTGGGGGCCAAAACTGCCCCAAAATCTGAGAAAAACATTTCTTTTAAAAATATATATATAAGAAAACGAGGCCCATCAAATCGGTCAGCGGAACGTGCTGAACGCAAAGATGTATGTGGGGAGGGTCTGGTGGCGCAAAAATCACCTTTTTTCAAGCTTCAAAAGAGGTCAAAATTGGCAGGTCATCAGGTGGGGGTTTAGCACGAGGCCATGGTGCTGGTTTGTTGTTGGCGGCGCCTATTGGCCTCTCGCCACTGTACATCCCGACCCTCTGTGGGCCCGAACGTGTTTTGGTTTTGTCAACGGATATCATCACTGATATAAGTCATGGCGCAGGAGGCTCTGCATGTTGCTGATGCCATGCGGGGAAGGAAGGGACGCTGAAAGGAGGAGGCGGACCAAGCACACTGGGAGGGCGCACACGCGGAGTGATGGGGGATTGGTCAGCCTGTAGTCGCCCAGGGGCACAAGACCACAAGACGGAGACAAAAGCGCCGGCACGGGTGGAGATCGGGGAGTGGGAAACAGTTTGTGCCACAACGTACGTACCCCACATTGACCTGTGCGACGTGGCGATGGGTCTGAGCTGATCCCCCCCCCCCCTGGGGCAGGGAAGTATTAGAATGGCCGCACACCATTGGACGAGTCCCCCCCCCCCCCAACCAAAGTGACCATCGTGGGAGAAAATGAAATCACCTCGAAGAGAGGTTTGTTAGATCAAGTGCAGGCGCGGACACCATACACCCCCCTTTTTTGGGGTCATTCACGTAGCATACCCCAAGGCATGATATTGGATTCCAACCCCTTGTAAAATCATTGTTTTGCCCGACAAAACAATTCCTCAATGGATTTTTTGATTTTGAGACCTCTATCCCCCTGAAACTGGATACCATTTGTTGGGGGGGGAATGGGGGGTGGGGGGGGTGCATGTCATCCACTGTGCGTTGCATGGGTGTCTCAATCTGTGTGTCCGCTGGTCGCTGCATTGCACATGCAACATCCAAATGCACTGGACCACGTCTGGCGCCTCAAACATAGTGCCCCCCCTGCAAAGTTGCCGGGCCCCCACCACACGTCGGACCACCAATGCGTTTCTATCTGCCCTCTCCAACACACTGCCATTTCTTCGCTCATGGGGTTCGTTTCTTATATCTGTTACAGCGTGGATGCAACTGGCTGTTTTGTCTGGGTACCCAACACTCGCTGTGCGCGCATCCGCCACCACGGCGGTGCACCGCGTATTGGCAAAAGCATCGTGGGACGTCCCGTTGTCCACGCGATGGGTGGCTTTCATTTCAGTTTGCCTGCCACAGTCATTACCTGATACCATTGCCGACCTATTGAGTTGGCTGCAGCGGTCCGCTGTCTGGAGGGGGACCTGTTATGCCTCGTGGCACATTTCCCACCGGGGCGGTTGTTCCAATTTTTGTGCTGACTGGTCCACAGATATTTTGGCCCTTCGGGACCTACTTTCCGTCCTCTCATCAACGTGGCGGGTGGACTGGGGCGTCCGCCGGGGGCGGGGGGCTCCTGCTGATACATTGTGATGTATTGAAGTCGTGCCTGGTGCTGGATGGTACAACATGCTGCCCAATACCGACCAGCTCATAGTTGTAGGACCATAGGTGTAGCGGACCGGACGGAATTTACTCTTGTCTCTTTCGCTACAGTGAAAGGCGCCTATGACATGTCACTGAAGATCTTTTCTCTTCTTGCATTTGTTGTGTGACAATGTTCTTTGCTTAATAGCATGGAGTTGTGCGCACGCATCTGTTTCCCACAGCGGGGTGGGGGATAGGGGGGGGGGGGGGGCTCAAAAGTTTGTGGTTAGAAGGATTTGAACCAGGGTCGAGTATAACGAGGTCGATCGATGGGCTAAGCCGGCGATCGCCAAACCACCGGCCGGGAATCGAACTGGCGTGTGGTGAGCCAGCGGCCGGGTGTTCGACCACTCAACCATTGGGTGTTGCCGCATACCCGGGGTTCCCCAATGTTTGTAATCGTAGTCTGCAACTAAAAAAAAAGCCAAACTGTGTGTTTCTGCTTGTCTGTCTGCCTGCCTGCTTGCCCAACTGACCACTACTGTCGAAGTAGGGATTTTACGACGCGTCGGGCCCCGACACCTCCCGACGCGTCGTACATCCCCGACGCGTCGGGCCCCGACACCTTGTACGACACTGTACGACGCGTTGTACATCCCCGACGCGTCGGGCCCCGACACCTTGTACGACACTTTACGACGCGTCGTACAGTGTCGTACGACGCTGGTACGACACAGTACGACACAGTACGACACAGTACGACACAGTACGACACAGTACGACACAGTACGACACAGTACAACACAGTACGACACAGTACGACACTGTACGACACAGTACGACACAGTACGACACAGTACGACACTGTACGACACAGTACGACACAGTACGACACAGTACGACACAGTACGACACAGTACGACGCGTCGTACAGTGTCGTACGACATATATATGTATATATATGTATGTATGTATACACAGTACGACACAGTACGACACAGTACGACACAGTACGACACAGTACGACACAGTACGACACAGTACGACACAGTACGACACTGTACGACACAGTACGACACAGTACGACATAGTACGACACAGTACGACACTGTACGACACAGTACGACACAGTACGACACAGTACGACACAGTACGACACAGTACGACACAGTACGACACAGTACGACGCGTCGTACAGTGTCGTACGACATATATATGTATATATATGTATGTATGTATACACTGTACGACACAGTACGACACAGTATGACACAGTACGACACAGTACGACACAGTACGACACAGTACGACACAGTACGACACTGTACGACACAGTACGACACAGTACGACACAGTACGACACAGTACGACGCGTCGTACAGTGTCGTACGACATATATATGTATATATATGTATGTATGTATACACTGTACGACACAGTACGACATAGTACGACACAGTACGACACTGTACGACACAGTACGACACAGTACGACACAGTACGACACAGTAGGACGCGTCGTACAGTGTCGTACGACATATATATGTATATATATGTATGTATGTATATACACACACACACACACACACACACATATACACTGTAGACTAATTGTAGACACTGTCGGCATGTTGTAGACGCGAATTGCCAATATTTGGGAAGGGGGCCGAAGGCCCCCTTCCCCCAAAACGGTCCGCTGCCATCGTTTACCCGCATAGAGGGGGAGGGCGGTCTGGGTCTGTAGACACTGTGCACCACAAGTAGACGCGACCTGCTAATTGTAGACACTGTCGGCATGTTGTAGACGCGAAGTGCCAATATTTGGGAAGGGGGCCGAAGGCCCCCTTCCCCCAAAACGTTCCGCTACCATCGTTTACCCGCACAGAGGGGGTGGGCGGTCTGGGGTCTGTAGACAATGTGCACCACAAGTAGACGCGGCCTGCTAATTGTAGACACTGTCGGCATGTTGTAGACGCGAAGTGCCAATATTTGGGAAGGGGGCCGAAGGCCCCCTTCCCCCAAAACGGTCCGCTGCAATCGTTTACCCGCATATAGGGGGTGGGCGGTCTGGGGTCTGTAGACACTGTGCACCACAGGTAGACGCGGCCTGCTAATTGTAGACACTGTCGGCATGTTGTAGACGCGAAGTGCCAATATTTGAGGTTTCCCCTTTTGGACTGTTTTGACCAAAATGGAAACGCATTTGGACCCATTTTGCCCCGTTCTGACCAATCTGTCTTTTTTTCCATTTACATGTGTTTATATGTCTACATATGTATATGTCTGTGTGTGACGTACCGTGTCGTACTGTGTCGTACTGTGTCGTACTGTGTCGTACTGTGTCGTACTGTGTCGTACCGTGTCGTACTGTGTCGTACTGTGTCGTACTGTGTCGTACTGTGTCGTACTGTGTCGTACTGTGTCGTACTGTGTCGTACTGTGTTGTACGGTGTCGGTGCTGTACGACACCTTGTACGACACTGTACGACGCGTCGTACATCCCCGACGCGTCGGGCCCCGACACCTTGTACGACGCCCCGACGCGTCGTACAGTGCATTTCCGACAGCACTCCAACTGACTGCCTTACTGGCTGCGTGCGTGCCTGACTGATTGGCTGACTGTTGGCCTCTCTTCAAGGTGCCTTGCCGAAGGCAATAAAATTTACCATTGGGAAAATCTGGTTGGGCCATTTTTGGTACACAAACTTTTAGGTCCCAGACCCCCCCTGCCCCCTCTTCTCTTCTAATACCTTCCTGCCCCCTACCCCGGCACCCGCCCTTTCCGAACACTAGTTGGTGGGTGGGCCGCAGTGAAAACGCCTGCCCCTCCTTGGCCGGCTCCTTTCATTTTCCCCAAGTCTTTGTACCGGCGCCCATGTGGGAGGGAGCGAAGTGGCAGAAGCTGCACCTGTGAGCAGAGGGAAAACCATCTCACCCCGACCTCCCTCAAGCCATGTAAACCATTTCCTCCTCTTAACCCAAACCAGTGCGTACACCCGGCAGCACCCACTGGTACACTTACGGAGCCGTCATGGCCGGTTCAGGAAATTCTCGACACGCCTTTTACACTCGCAAATGCCACGGGACCGCAGTCCAGGGATGTATTAGAACGGCTGACAACCATAGGAGGAGCCCCCCCCCCCCTGGACCCCCCCCCCTTCCCCTTCCAATGTTTGAGGCAAAATCACCTCGAAGAGAGGTTGTTAGATCAAGTGCAAGCGCGTGCGTCCTATACCCCCCTTTTTGGGGTCGTTCGCGTAGCATATTTTGCCCAATAAGACGATCCCCCACTGGATTTTTTGATTGTGAGGCCTCTATCCCCTGAAACTGGATATCACTTTTTTTGGGGGGGGGGTCAAAAGGTTATGCTCAGAAGGATTTGAACGAGTGTTACAGGGACAGCAAAGCTGACAGATCGATCGGCGCGGCCGGCGGTCGGCTGGCCAAGAGTCGTACCGCCGACCTGTCTATTGGCGCCCGAGTGCATTTCCACTCGAGCAACCGCCCCCAACCGCTTTGGCAACCTCCTTCAACCGCCCATCTCACCGCCTCTGGGGCCGCCTCTGCGGTGCCTTCCCTTCCAATGCACCCCTGCCTTGCCCCGCGCGCGCCGCAGGTGTTGGGGTCCAGAACTAAATTGACCCCCCCCCCCCTCCTCCATGCGGCTTGGTCACCCGCATCACTATCTTGCTGGCACGTGCTGTGTGCATGCAGACAACAGGCCGAAAAGCATCGTAGGTTCTCGCTCTGACGGTGCATTGTCGCACACCGATTTGCATCGTTCCTCTTCTGACCCCCTTTTGAAGTAACGTGCCTTTGGGCGGTTGCAATCTTGGTGGGTGGCCGTGCCTGACAGGGTAAGTCTACCAAGGGTTTCACCTACACCACCAACCACCGAATAACCACCGCCAACCACCGAGCAACCACCTTCGCTGAGCGCACCTTCATTGGTTGCCTCCCTCCGCCCCCCCCTTGCAAAGAAGGTTCCATACTACACGTGTTGACCCAGATTTATGCATCACACTTGCAGTCGGCCTTTTTTGGGGAGGGGGGGGCTGGAGGGGGAATCTTTGTAGCGGGTTTTCCAAAGTGCATCCAAAAGTGACACGAAGCACGCCTCGGCTCAAACACCCGGTCAGCCGTCAGCGAACAGGCCCGTGCATATCTATGGCTGAAGGCCAACCCGCTCGTGACCCATCCCCGTGCCCCGTTCGGCAAGGCACGTTGTCCGTCCCGCGCTCGTGCTGTGCAGATGGATCGGCAGGGCCAGTACGCCGTGTCGGCGGGCATGTGGGGGGACCCCCTGAACATGTCGGATCCGGTGTGCCATCCCCTGACCCCCGCGGGGGTTGCACACGCCATCCTGCCACACCTCATGCCCCGCCTGCGCCTGCCTGAGTTCACACTCCGACGGCGCGTGGACCACAGCCAACTGTTGCGTCTTTATGTTTTCCGTGGCTTATTCTGTGGTCGCGTTTGAAGTACGCGGCTGGAGAAGTGGGAGGGGTCGTCTGAGCCCCCTGGACCCCGGGTTGGGGGTTTGGGGGGGGGGGGGGGTCAGAAATGGGGCTTTTTTGTCAGAGGCCTTGATTTTGGCCCTTTTTTGATTTTGGCGAAAATGTTTTGCAATTTTTTTTTCAGGACCACTTTTGTGACGCCCTGATTTCAAAAATGCTGTTGTCATTTTTTTTTTGGTTTTTGGTCCCCACGTCGGTCCCATGCAGATCGTCTTCCTCCCCCCCCCCCCCCCAGGGGAAGTATTCGAATGGCCCTACACCATCGGAGGAGGGGGAGTGACCCCCAATGGACCCCCCCCCCCCCCCCAGACCAAAGTGACCATCGTCGGAAAAAGCGAAATTTACCGTTGGGAAAATCTGGTCGGGCCATTTTTGGTACACAAGCTTTTGGGTCCCAGACCCCCCCCTTCCAGCCCCCTTCCCTATACTTCCCTGCCCCTCGGGGGGGGGGGGTATTGAAAAAGGGGCTCACATGACTTCCCCCCCCCCCCTCCTTTGGAGCCATTTTTCATCCGCTTGGGACCGGCCCCCGGCTGAAGTGGGCGCCTGTGCGTCTTTGTCACGGCACCGTGCGCTGCTTTGATCCATCTTCCCCTGGGCTAACCTCTGACAGGACCGCAACCAGGCACCCTGCGGAGGAGTGCTCCCCCAACGTTGTGCACAATGACACACTCGCAGCGGAAGTCCGGGGGGGGGGGGGTGGTTAGTGGGGTTTGATAGTGCCCCCCAACACTTTTTGGGGGGGTTCGGGAAAAGGGCTCAACTGACAGGACCATTGTTCAGTTATTGTGAACTCTGGCGCCAAAGGCACCGAAAAATTTTTTCGACCATTGAAAACAGTCAAATTTCTTCACCAAAATACGTGGCAAATTATGACTTTTCTGAACCCTCTCGACGCGCTGATTCCAAAAATCCCATTTTCATTTCTGCCGAATTTTGGGTCCGGGTCACCTCCGGGGCCCGGGGGTCAGTTTTTGTAAGTTTTTGGGGGAGGGTGTCAATTGAGCCTTTTTTTTTTTTAGAGGGGGGTTCAAAATTGTACCAAATTTCGCCATGGCATTTAACAACCGAAGCCATTTGTTAAGGTGTCTTGGTGGCCGCGTGATCTTCCAAAATGCAATCGTCGAGGTATGAACTATGTTTTATGTGAAAACAGCAGGCTCCAGTGGAAGCTGAGTTGCTGAAGTATGGCATTCTGGAAGCTGGGGTTCTTGGCTCAATTTCCAGTATGCAGGTTCTCTGTGAGAATTTGGTGTGTATTCTGGTTCTAATGCCATGATCTTGAAATTTTGTACCAAATTTTGCCATGGCACTTAATAATTCGTGCCAAGTTTTCACCGCACTGAATTTTGCCATTCCAAAATATGCCCGTTCCAAAATTTAACTCTTTCGGCAGCCAGAGGGCTGTATGAATCCGCCCACCCCCGCCAGGGCCGATGTAAAGGCAGAGACGAAATGCATGGTTTACGGTCCGTCCTTGATGGTCCCAACAGGGGCGCTGTTCATCACCAAAAGACAGCATGACCCCCTCTCAAGGGATGCGCTTGAGGGACAGGGAGGCTGAAGGGGGGCCCGATCCTGCAGTGGCCGAAATGTTGAGGAAGCCTGGACCACATTTTGTTGCAACCTGGCGCCAAAAGTGGTAGAACTTGTCTTTTTGGCGCATGATGGGTGGGCGGGGGGGGGTTTGGTTTTCAACCGATGTCTTTATATACTCAAAATGCTTAGAATTTTATGGGGAAGTCAAATATGCATGAAATCTGTGACCTGCTCCCACCCACGGAGGGGGGGGGGCGCTGGGCCCGGGCCCTTGACGCCGACCCCCCCCCCCCCCTCACAAAGTGGCAGAAAAGTGCAGGCTGTCGGCGCCGAAGGTCAATTTTTTTTGCTATGGGAGGGGGGAAAAACACTTTTTCACCCCATGTGTCTATCCTCAAAATACTCAGAATTTTATGGAGAATTCAATCATGCATGAAAATCATGAAATTTTGACCCTCCCCGTTCCCAACCTCTAGCCCCAGCCTGCGGCCTGGGACCCCCATGTTTGCGGAGAAAAAACATTTTTTGAAATTTTTTTTTACCCCAACATACATACCTCAAAATAATCAGCGCGACGAGGCGGTCATTTTGAGCCATATATGTTGGACTCTAGGAGCCCCGCCTTCCGGCTGGCCCCCAGACCCAGCCCCTCGCCCCCCCCCCCCCCCCCTCGCCCCGCCCCCCGCCTGAAAGTGGCTGGAAAGTGGGTGGGAGTCGGCGTATGGCCCGTTGCTATGCCCACCCCCGTGCTCCCACCCACCGTTACATGTCCACCCATGAGCAGGCCATTGCTCAGTGGCAAGCCCCCCATTGGGGGGGGGGGAGGGGCAAAAAACTTTGTGCACCGAAAATTGGTCTGTGATTTTGGGCCTCTTCAGTATATTTCATTTTGCCCCTGAGGAAGAGTTCTCTGATGTGGGTGGGGGGGGGGGTGGGTCGGCTGCAGCTGGCCAGGGCCCAAATGGTCCGCACGCAATGGCCTGCCCATCAGGCCTGTCAGCCCAGAAAAGCGCTGGAGTCCAATGTAGCCTCTGCCCCTTGTTGTATCCCCCTCCCCTTTTGCGCAAGCACTGCCTTGTCTAAGCACATGAGCCCGTGTTACCGTCGTTTTGATGACTTTCCGGGTGCTTGCGCAAGGGGGGGGGGGCACAAGCCGACCACGGCGCAAAGGGTTTTCCCACAAAGCCCGAACAAGTGGATCACACCAGGTGCATCGAGTGGTCTTTTTCAAGGAGGACGGCCTGAGGATTTGGGTGGTGGGCCTTGTGTTCATTCAAGGGCAGTTGGCGCTGGGTTGACAGGGATCGGCAGCCAACAGACGGACACCAAAGGGCCGCAATGGAGATGGGGGCCGCTGAGGTGTGGCCCCCCATCTGGACCTGAAAGTTCCTGGGCCTAAACGATCGTTGTCTCCCGCAACTTCAAAACCCAACATCCCCTGGACTCCCCTCCATCGGGTTCTGACGCGCGATGGACAAATGGCATGTGGACTGAAAGCAATGAAGGCCGTGGTGTGGGCAGGCGCAGCTGGAGTCTCATGCGGACATTGCCACCCAACCTGACTGCAGCACCCAAGTGCAAACACCCAACTACCCCTGACCCCGTCCCCAATGAAATTGCCCACAACCACGATGCACACTCACAGCAACAAGGTGGGGGCTCCACAACACCATGAACCAGCTTTGCTTCCACCCCCCCCCCCGCCCGCCCTCCCTGCCCCGCTCCTTTTTGAAGTTGTGTGCCTTTGAGTGGGTGCACTCCAGTAGCTCTTGGCAGGTGTTAAACAGGGTAAGTCCACCTCAACCTTCGCTTAGCTCACTCCGCCCCGCCCCGAGTGCACCCTGACCAACAAGCAGGGCACTCAAAAAGACGTGACCCTGGACACAGGCGTGCCACTTATTCACCTATCAGTCGTCATCAATACCCGTCATCTCCCCCCTCCCCCCTTTAGGCTTATCTTTTCTCCCTGTCCCATTGTGACAGATGTTTGCATCCAAGGCCGCCGCTGCCGGGTACTCGCCCACAACACCCCCAATGAAGAAGTATCTGCCGCCGGTGCAACGCAAGACAACCCCTCCGGCCATCCAGGCCGGAGTGCAGGCCAGCATTGCGGACGTCACGGCGCAGTACGAGCGCTTCCATGCAACCAAAGTGGAGCTGGGCATGCTTCTGCATCTGAAGGTGCGCACGCGTGTGTTCTCCCATCGGACCTCTTGGCAAACCAAGACATTGACACCGACAAGAATCTACATTGACCTATATCGGCTTGCCCATAGACCTACATTGGGACTTGTACTAGAGACCACGTTTTTCCAAAAGTGGTCCTATACTTGTTGGGACTCCCAAACAAGCAGTTTTGAGCTTTTTGTGACCCCAAAAGCGTTAAAAAAAAAAGCTTGAAAATAGGCAAGTGAAGCACTAAAATAGGGTCCAAGGCGGGGTCAAAAATGCAATTCTCTAGAATTGATCTCTCACACAGTTGCTGTGTGTGTTTGAGAGGCGGGGGGGGGAGATATTTAAAGGGCAGGGTCTGTATAGTGGAGACAGGATGTGTGTGTATCTGCTCAGACGTGGGCGAGCTCTTCTGTGCAAGCATCCTCCGGGCGTGGCTGTCTTGCAGGAAGGCCTTCAACGCCCCCGAGGCCCGCCTCCTGCTACCCCACTGGACCCTGGCCTGGGCCCAGTGCCAGCGCGCATGGTCCCCCGCCTCACGGGAGCGGCGCTAGGGCAACGTTCTGGCCCTGGCGGCCCAAGTCGCCATCGAGGACTGGCGCCAGCAGCGCACCACCCGCGTGCGGCCTGCGGAACTGGGGGAGCTGTCCGGTGGCTCCAGTACCTTGTGGCCCAAGACAACCCGGGCAGCCCCCTCACATAGGCCGAAGACCTGCACCTTGTCCTTGCCTCGCCCTTTGAGGCCTCGTTTCTGCTCTGTCTTGCACCGGCAGCTGGGTGCAGTACCATCACTCGGTACGACCACACTGCCACGTGGTACCCAGGCATCGGTGAGGGCGCCCTTCTCCATCTCATGCCCGGCGCCCAGGGACTCCCCTTCCACTGGACCGGGGTGATCCCTGCTGATGCCAATGCCATCGCCCTGTTTGTGAGCCCTCACGCCCCAAGCTTGGGCTCGGCGGCCCGCATGGTAGCAGAGGAGATGGGTCCAGCCCACGCCCCGGTCCTCACCCAAGGAGTGTGGACCTTGCACCTCGCACACAAGGCGATCCCCACCCCGATGTACAATGAGGTGCCTTCCCCCCCTCCTTCACCAAAAGGGGTGGACGATGCCCTCAAGCCTCCACCATGCACCTTCTTGGTCCCCCCTCGGAGGGGTCCTCACCGAGGCCCTTGCAAGCTGGCAGTCTGACGACACCCATTGGACCAAGGGGCTCGGCCAAGCGCCCGATTACCATGCGGTCCACAGGGCCGGGCAGCCGGTACCGGGTCAAGTGGCACGGCTTTGGCCCGCACATGGGGCTTGTGCGAGGACTAGGATTGTGTTGACTGTCCCCAACCCTCAACACAACAGCGTCCCATTTGCAACCCTCCAGGGGACATGGTTGCGGGCTCCAAGTGCGCTGCATGGACTATGCCCACAGGAGCTCGGCCCCTTCTCCACATCTGTGTTCCGTGTGGGCCATCGGGATGGCGGGTCGATTGGTCCAGACCTGGCTGGATGCAATATGTGCAACCCTGCGTGGGTGGGCCGCCAGACAGCCAGAGGTAGGACCCCGACTGTGTCCAGGCTATGGTGGGAGCCTAGCTCCTGGCCCACATGGCCTGTTGCTGCCCGGGGTCTGCCATTCTGGCCGGGTTGGTTGGGATCCCCCCCAGCTAGACCCTCTTTCCGCTTCTCACTTCTCTCTATCATTCCCAGTGGTGGCCCCCTGAGCACCTGCTGTGGAATGGAACTAGTGCACCACCTCGCACCTTCGCTTGTGACAGCTGGTTCCAGACCATAGGCAGTTAGTCGTGGGGTGGCCGCCACCCCCGTGCCCCATCCACCAGCCTTTTCAGACCAAACATGACCCGGCGGATCTTCCTTTCCCATGGCTGCAGGTATGGCCTCAGCTGTACCTTGCGAATCCCAAAGTTGGTCTGAGACCCCCCCCCCCCCTCCCCCCCGGACCTGCATCATGTTGTCATGCTTGTCTGCGCATGTGCCTCTGCATGTGCCCTCCTCCTTGCTCAACTCAGGCCGCCCACTGAGTACAAGGGGCGTTCTATGCTGCTTCGAAGCCCCGTCCTCGGTAAATTGGGGGTCTAGTGCACCCCTCGGCCCTTGGAAGTGGTGGTAGTATTAGGACCTGCCTCTGGACGGGAGTCCCTAAAGGGTGTAGTGGCGGTTGCAGTGTGTGTGTGTGTGTGTGTGTATGTGTGTGTGGCGGGGTGGTTGCACCCAGCACACGATAATTCTAGGCTGTGGCATAGGTAGTTCATGAGCTCCTCCGCGGGCGGTTTTTGTGGTTTGGGGAAGGGAGAGGTTCATTTGCTTTGCCCAGCACTGAACATGCTTCCATTCCTGTCATCTTCGCCAGACCGAAAGACGTCTAAGACCGCTCTGCTGTTCCTGAGGAGTTTTCTTTCCACCGCTTTTCTTGCTTTGTTCTTTGTTCTTGTCTTGCGGTTCTCAACTTGTGTGTGTGTGCGTGTGTGTGTGTGTGCACGCAGTATGAAGAGTGCGTGAGAGGGTCTAATTTATGCTGAAATATGTGTATGTGTGTAAGACAGATCATTTGTTGGTGTAAAGGAGAGGTTTTGTGTGACAGTGTTGGTGTGTTGGTGTGTGTGTGAGATACACCCCGACCTGGTGCTCCGACATACACCTGCTCCAGGCACGCAGTGCCACTTTTCAATCCGCCCTCCCCTTTGCCCTACCCTCTGTGTGTGTGCGGTTAGGTGGAAGCACCTAGCACAGGTTGCATTTGTTTTGACGGGACAACACGACCTCCTCCGTAGGTGAATATTATGGTCTGTCATGAACGCTGCACGATTGTCCGGGCAGGTAAGGGAGCAGGGACCTGAAATGACTCAATCCCGTGCAGCACATTGCCGCGTTTCCTGACAGACCGCAAGACGTCTAGGACAGCTCTGCTGTCCCTGAGGAGTTTTCTTTCACTGCTTTTCTTGCTCTGTTCTTGTTTTCGCGGTTTTCATTGTGTGTGTGTGAGTGTCAGTGTGAGTGTGTGTGAGTGAGTGAGTGAGTGTGTGTGTGTAACTGAGTGTGTGTGTGTGTTTATGTGACAGGACGGCAATGCCCTACCACAGTTTTTCTGAGTACCCTTCCTTAGAAGCAGAACGCGCAATGTTCGTGGAGGAGAAGGTTTGGCACATGTTTGGCTCTCCATCTCTTTGCCGCATTGTCCGTGTTTTGCAAGGGTGGACATGCCTGGATTGTTACCCCCACGGACTGCTCCCGCACCCTGGTGATTCACTCCACCTTGTTACATAATTGAATGGGGAGCGGTGCACCTCCATTGCTTGTGCTCTTCAGCTTAAGGGCGTGGTTCTGGATTCTCACAGCATGTGTGTGTGTGTGTGTGTGTGTGTGTGTGTGTGCGTGTGCGTGTGCGTGTGCGTGTGCGTGTGCGTGTGCGTGTGGTGCGTGCGTGCGTGTGCGTGTGTGTGTGCGTGTGCGTGTGCGTGTGCGTGTGCGTGTGCATGTGCGTGTGCGTGTGCCTGTGCGTGTGCGTGTGGTGCGTGCGTGTGCGTGTGCGTGTGCGTGTGGTGCGTGCGTGCGTGCGTGAAGTCTCTGTCCCGTATCTCAGGTGGAGTGGATTGCAGCCAAGGGCCAGAAAGTCATGGATGCGGTGACCCTGGCACAGTGGCTGGCAAAGAAGGGCATTCCAGGGGTCAGCTATGAGCGAGTGCATGGCATCATGAACCAGATCAACTTGTCCGGGTATGGCAGTGTGTGCTCTCGGGGGTGGCGGTATGCTGTTCCCTGTCCTGACCGCTCTGGAGCGGAAGGAGGTGACCGGGAGGGGAGGGTAGGGCTCCTGTTAACACCTCAGCACCGCTGGGTGTGTGGGGGGGTCCCACACCACTCCCCCTGGACACCCCCCCCCCCAAAATGATTGGGCCAATTTACCTTCCAGGCCTTAGGCCAATCAAAATCACCTCGAAGAGAGGAGAGGTTGTTAGATCAAGCGCAGGCGCAGCCGTCGTATACCCCCTTTTTTGGGGTCGTTCACGTAGCATACCCCAAGGTATGGTTTCTGACGTCTAACCCCTTGTAAAATCATCATTTTAGGACCAAAAATGATCCCCCAATGATTTTTTTTTAGATTTTGAACCCTGTACCCCCCCCGCCGCACCCCTTTTTTGGGGAGGGGGGGGGTTCAATACTTCTTTGCGTATTGCGGCCGTTGTGTGTGTATTTGGACCTGGGTCCTGAGAACTTTTTCCTTGTATATGGACTTCCTAACCCATGGTAGGGGTCCCGGGTCCCAACTCCACGTACTCCCATTCGGTCCCCCCCACATGCCCCCTTGCTAGTGAGGACACAGCCGTTTTCACGGTGGGTAGGTTGTTTAGTGACCCCTGAACATTTTTCAACATTCGATTTTTCATTAAACCCTTCCGTTGCCCCTAGGATGGGTTTGAGTGATCATCTGGTGACAATATGGGTACTTGAGTACCCATGGGGACCCACGTAGTGGCCAGTAGGCCTATGTAGCCCGTGCCATGGGCCCCCCAAAAGCCCGAAGTTTTGCTGCTGTGTAGGCTGTTTAGTGACACTTGAAAAAAATTTCACGTTTCGACTTTCCGAAACCCTTCTGTTACCCCTAGGATGGGTTTGGGTGATCATTTGGTGTCAATACGGGTACTTGAGCACCCATTAAGACCCGCATAGTGCCATTGGGCCCATCTAGCCCCAGCCATGCCCCCCCCCCCAAAAAAAGCTTCAAAATTGCTGTTTGTCGGTGGTTCAGTGGCATTTGGTGTGTGCACAAACTGCTTAGATAGTTTTCCACCCTCTACGGGTCAAAAATGGAAAATATTCAAAATGTTTTTGATATTTTAACCATTCACTAGGATGAAATATCCTATGTCAAGCATGTTTTCGACCCTCTTTGTATGTTTTTCACCCATTTGGGTGTCTTGGGGGGGGGGCTCCCAAGGGCTGGGGCACAACCTACTCATGCATTTTTCCAGCCTCAACAGCTCAAACATTGAAAGTTCGGAAACTGATTTTTTTTTCACATTCTGACCATCCAAAATCATCAAATCTCCTATGTAAAGCATGTTTTAGACCCTCTTTGCACACATGCACCCATTCGACGTCGCTGCATGAGTGGCCCTCCCTTGGAGGGGGCCGCCAAAGCACCCTATGTTCTATGGGGCTGGCCCATAGGCCATCCCCCTCCGAAGTAGCGCCCTCGGCAGCGCCGGGCGACTCGCTTGCTGGGGGCCCGGCCCTGTCTGGGCGGCGACATGGGAGGGTGAGCTCGGAAGAGGCATAGTCTTAACCGGCTCGTCCCTCCGTGCCGCCGTTCTCCATAGGCGGGGGCACCCACAAGGGGGAGGGCACAGAACTCATGATCGGCCCTTCCCCCCGCCCCTCGACCTCTGTACATAGGCACACGGACTGCAATAGCGCAAAACCCTCTTGTGTGTTTTTCACCCTATTTGGGTGTTGTTGTTTTTTTTTGCAGGGGGGCTCCCAAGGGGGCTGGCACACAACTTGCTTGTGTAGCTTTTCAGCCTCTGCAGCTCAAAAATGGCAATTTCCGAAACTGTTTTTTTTTTTACATTCTGACCATCCACAATGGTCAAATATCCTATGTAAGGCATGTTTTAGACCCTATTCATGTGCTCTTCACCCTATTTGGGTGTTTGGACGGGGGCAAGGGGCTAGGGCACAACCTGTGTATGCAATTTCCACTCTCGGGAGCTCAAAAATGGAAATTTTCAAAACTGATTATTTTTTGAAGTTCTGACCATTCATAATGATCAGATATCCCACATAAAGCATGTTTTAGACCCCCTATATGTGGTTTTCACCCTATTTGGGTGTTGGACGGGGGATGGGGGGCTTCTGAATGACTTCATGACTAACTAATTGATTGACAGAGTGCTCCCTCTCTCTTCGAGGTGTCTTGCCCATAGGCAATAGAATTTTTCTTTGGAACCCCCCCCCCCCCCTCTTGACTCTTGATCATCACACCCTGGCGTCATGCCAAACCCCCCCCCTTTAAAGGGGGCCCTGGGGGAGGGTGGCAGTGACGGGACAAAAAAGGCGGCATCGCCTACGCTGACTGTGCCATCCCCTCCCGAGACAGGCCTAACCCCAACGGCACTAGGGACGACACCAGCAGCCCTGCTGCGGGGGGGTCGCATCCAACCCATTAAGAGTATCACACTGCAGGATTGGACCCCCCCCTCATCACTTTTTTCTGCCTTTATCGCAAACGCCATCCTCAGCCCCAACGACTCAGGAGCGCTTGGAGTTCGCATTGCACAACAGCCCATGACCGTCACTCACCGCGGTGTTCCTCCCAGCAGCATGCAGCACCAGCACCAGCAGCAGCAACGCCGCCTGCACCACAAAGTCTGCCCCAACGCTACCCCCCCCCCCCCCATCCACTTACTCAGCTTTTATGCCCAGACCCCCCCCCCCCCTCCAGACCCCCATTTGTTTGCAGAACAGTAGAATTTGGAAATTCAACCCCCATTTTGTGTGACCTCAAATGCTCAGTTTAATGGTCAATGCAATTTCAAATATGCCAAACCTCCCCCTCCCCCAGGGTTCACCCTTCTCAGGATCTCAGGAGCCCCCCCACCCTGTGGGATTGGAGTTGGAGCTAGCTAGTGAATCCGTCCACATCGGCAGCTTTTTCTACGGGTATCGTTGGTCTACTTGTACACACATATACTTGCTTCTTCCCTGCCGTGGGCTGGTTTATCTTCCCCTATCCCTCACATCTGCCCCCTTTGGGGCTCACTCTGCAGCACAGTCCGGATCAGGCCACGGCGTACCTATACAGGGGTCCAGGAGCCAAAAAAAGTTTGCCTGCAATTGACCCACAATTTCGGGCCCCTTTGATGAATTTCATTTTTTTCCGAGGAAACATTTTCTGATGTAGGTGGGGGGATGGGTTCAGGCGGAAGAGCCCAGGCAGCCATTCCAGCCCCTTGCCCCCCCTCTCCGGTAACGGTAAGCCGTGGTCTCGTCCGAATGCCCTAGCCCCTGCTGCTCTCGGCCATTGCTATTTTGCGTGCAGCATGGCGAGGGGACTGTCCAGTCGGATTTTTGGCTTCCGATGGAATGCGGCACAGTGACATGCAAAAATGTCTTCCACGACAGTTGCCATTTGAGTGCCTGTGGGAGAGATAGGGAGGGAGATGGGAGATGGGGAGTGAGGCGAGAGGGAGGGAGAAGGGGGTGAGAGGCAAAGGGAAAAGCGAGGCGCAGGCAGCCCAAGCGAGAGGCAGGAGGTGGAGGATGAGGAACAGGATGATGATGATGAGGAGGAGGAGGATGAGGAGGAGGTGGTGGAGGGGGAGGAGGAGGAGGAGGCGGAGTTGGTGGTGGTGGTGGTGGATGAGGAGGGCGAGGAGGAGGTGGTGGTGGAGGTGGTGGTGGTCGTGGTGGTAGTGGTGGATGAGGATGAGGATGAGGAGGATGAGGCGGATGAGGAGGATGAGGAGGGAGAGCAATCACGAGAGGGAAATGGGGGATGCGGAGGGGGAGCGGAAGGGGGAAGGGGATGGGGAGGGAGAGCGAGAGGGTCAGGGAGAGCGACAGGCACAGGAGGGAAAGGGGGAGGGGGAGGAAGAGGGAGATGGAGGGACTGTGGGGTGCAGGGTACAGCACCCCCACACAACATTCTCTTCCACAGGACCAAGCAGGTGTCTCTCTGGGAGTTCATTGCCTGGCAGTTGTACATTGTGCTGCAGCTGGGCTCTGTGGGATACCATTTCCACAGCTGGATGCAGTACTGTACGCAGAGCGCGATGAAGACGCTGCCGAACTTCCCCAGCACGCTGACCAAGGCGGGGTTCCCTGTGCCGTCAGCTGTTGCTTGAGGGGGTGCACAATGGCCAACACCCTTTCCCCCCTTTCCCCCCATCGCAAGCGGGTCACACGCAAGACACAGCACTGGACACCGGGTGCACTGCACGGTACCCCCACCTGCCTCTATGCAGCGCCCCCCCCCCCCCCCCCCTCCTCCCCCACCCGCGTCGGACGGGCCTGAACAGGGGGCCTCCACCACCAGGAACCGCTTCGGCGGATGCCTCCCCTTGGGAAGGTGCGATCTGGATGGGGTAGCAGTACCACTGCCATACCAAGTGCTACACACCCGGAGCCGCGGTGAGTGTGATGTCCTCTGGCAAACCTCACCAGTCTCAAGACCTGCTGGCCTGGTCCTGTGGTCTAGTGGTTCGGCCCTGACCTCGTGCATCATGTCTCGGACTGTGCACCACCGCCTGTGTGCCTCAGCCGCTGCGGCACGGTGTGGGACGTGCAGTGCCTGCCACTGCTTGCGGGTGAGCGCGGATACTCCACTGACTGCTTTGCGTGGGGCACGCCATGCCCCCCGGTCAGGACCATGGAATGACATGGTGTGTGTGTGTGTGCGTGAGTGTGGGCCGGAAGCCCCGGACGTGACGCCGACCAGGGTCCCCAAGGAGTGTGGGTATGGAAACTTCACCCGCCGGTCTCGGACTGGGTCAGTGGTGGTTTGCGTGGCTCCGAGTCCAGCGCGCGGCAGCCTGTGGCACAAGCCGCTGACACATAGGGTCGGCCCGGCGACGTGTCTGGCAGGTGTTGGACACACTCCCATCCCATCCCATCCCCCTCCTCCACAGCAACAACCCTCACCCCCGGCCCAGCCTCACTCACCCACACATCTTTCCAGAATCCCTCGCCTGTTCCCCTTACCCTTCCAAAAGTCCCCCGGCCACACACAGCCTTCCCCCGGGGACCCCTGCGCTGTGTACCATAAACGGTGCCAAGTCCTACATTGCCCTGCAGTTGGCCCAAACATGACTCACATCATCAGCAGCTGCCCCTGCGCCGCATCCTTTCCCCCCTGTCTACATGTGTACGGTGGTGTGCGGCGTGTGGGGGCATGCTCCAACTGCAGGCCGCACAGTCCACACACTTCCAAGAACGGCCGCGTCGGCGGTTGGCGAACAGCCGGTGGCAGCGGTTTGTGATCAGCTGATTGTGGTTGATGGTTCGCTGCTGGCCGCGGGAGGTGCGCCTAGCGCACTTGATCGACAAGTGATGGCGTTCCGGCGGTTGGCCAATGGCGTGAAAATGGTCAGCCAACGGTTGTACGTCGTGATCACGTGGATTGAGTGTAAATAGAAAAAATGGCTTTTGCTAATGCCCCCCAAAAGGCGGGACTGCCCGACTTCCTCTTCATTTGGTGGTTGTCCCCAGACGGAGAACAGCCCCGAGCCCCGGCGGGGCTATGTTGCTGCAGCGTTCAATCTGACCCTAATGGGCCTCCCATTGTGCAGCCTCCTTGAAGGAGCGGCTGGAGTGGGAGCACACCCACGTTGCATACCTCTGGCTAGTAAATAGGGCACCGCTCCGTCGGTCACGTCGGATGATGTGATCCGAGCAGCGGAGAACTTCGCGCGTGCAAATCGGCATGTTTGGAAAAGCGGTTGGGGGACAGGAGGCGGCGGTTACAAAACCGTTGCGGCCGCAGTTGAGGTTGGGGCGGTGCGGTTGTTTACTGTTTGGGTGTGGGGGGTTCCTGTTGCGCAGGCCTGGGGGAGAGTTCGGTTGCCCTACCTCCCTCCGTCTTCCAAACTAAGCTTCTCCCCCGCCCCCCCCCCGACCAGGGCTGTCCTTAAGAACTCTTCTTTTTTTCTTAAGGACAGCCCCTAGGGTCCACCAACCGCCGCCCACCACCCACCGCCAACCGCCACCAACCGGCAACCGGCAACCGCTAACCGCTACTAACCGCCAACTGCCAATCGCCACTTCCCGCCAACCATTGTTCAATAATGCTTCTGTGTTCTAGTGTCTTGTCTATGTCTTGACCATGAAGCAGAGAGCGTCCTCGTGAAGATTCGTTTCTGTTGGCGTTACGAAGCGTTTTCGTTTGTTTTTTTCGCTGAAGGACAGCCCTGCCCCTGATCCTCTGGTCCACTGCCCATTCTGCGGATGACAAGCACAGCAACTCCCGCCGTAATCAACGTGAGCCCGTTCTGGCCGTCTGTCAACGCTTGTTCTGCATCGTTTTGGTCCCGTTTTGGAGCCCAGCGAGCCGGCCGTAGCGGTCCTCGACTGTAAAAGGAATGCATGTTTGTGTGCGTCTGAATGCGAAAGTGTAGCATGGGTCCGCATCAACCAACGGTATCGGACCGGTGACCGACGGAGGTCGGCCGGTCACTTGCAGCAGTCACTGGTCAACCGACAGCGGTTGGCGGACAACCGTCAGCGGTTGGCGGACAACCGTCAGCGGTTGGTGGTGAACCGGCCGCGGCATTAACTACCAACAGTTGGTTGTTTAACGGCTGACGGTTGCCTGCCTCAGGGCCCGCCCGTCGGGGTGGTGTTCGAGTCTGTCTCGACCAAGGGCCGTCCTGAGGGGCTGTGGTCAGTACAGGGGGGCTGCCCAGACCCGTGAACCGAGGCTGACGATTTTCCGCTACACTTAGCGGACGACGTAGTACTGGACCGCAGCAAACCGCCAGCGGTTGGAGGGTCATCGACGGCTGGTATTGCTGGATTGGCGGCGACAAAGATGCGGCCGAACTGCCAGCGGTTGGCTTGTAACTGCCAGCGGTTGGCTTGTAACTGCCAGCGGTTGGATTGTGACTGCCAGCGGTTGGCTTGTAACTGCCAGCGGTTGGCTTGTAACTGCCAGCGGTTGGCTTGCAGCCGTCAACCTCCAGGGGCTGCCCTTGACGGTCACGTAGTTCTGGTGCATAACGCTCCGCAGGGCCCGCGGATCCCCCCCTCGACCCTGCCCCCCCTCACCGACCCCTGACAGCGGAACCATGCTCCAGCACCGTGTGTCTCCCCATATTCGGGCCTGAGAGCCCCCTGGACGGTGCCATTCCCCACGGAAGTACCGCAGCACGGCACAACCGCCCAACCAGGGGCGTCCTTAAGGAACGAGATTTTTTTTGTTTTTTTTTTGCTAAGGACAGCCCTTAAGGACAGCCTCAAGGGACCACCAACCGCCAACCGCCAACTCCCATCAACTGCCAACCGCCACCAACCGCCAACCACCAACCGCCACCAACCGCCAGCCACCAACCGCCGCCAACCGCCAGCGGCGACCAACCGCCAACTGCCAACCACTGCCAACTGCCTCCAACCACCAACCGCCAGCCACCAACCGCCGCCAACCACCACCAACCGCCACCAACCGCCAGTTGCCAACTGCCAACCGCCAACTGCCGCCAACCGCCAACCGCCAACTGCCACAACCATGGTTGAGCACATGGAGTGCCCGCGGGCTCTTTTGAAATTACCTGGTTCTGGACGGGATTTTTTTTTTTTTTTGCGTTAAGGACAGCCCTGCGCCCAACCGCCCAACCGATGGCCCTCGCCCACTGAATGTGGTGTCTCGTGTTGCATGAAGGTGAGGGGGGGGGTGTTGGGTTGCCCCCCCCCTTTTTTGTGGGGGTACCCGTGTTGCGTGCCCGACGGCGTCAAATTGGAACGTCCTGTACATTGTTGTTTTGGGAGACCCGAGTATTCCTGAGGGAACGGAACCAGCCCAAGGCCCCCAGCCGATCGCATTCCATTTGGGGGTGGGGCAGCACAACCCCCCCAACCGCCCAACCGGCACTTACCCTTGGCAACCCCCCCCACCCCGTCCCCTACCCACACGCAAGTTGACCTCAAACCCACGAATGGAATCCCGAGCCGAAGAGGTTTGCTGCGGCCCAACGCAACGTCAGATCGGAAGGAACAACCAAAGCCTGACACTGACCACACGACCTCTCGGGGGCCCGCCCCCCAAAAGGCGAAGCCGCCAGCACCCGGCAGTCTGCTGGCATTCCACAGGGATGTGCTCCGGGTCGCCGTCAGTGAGCGCAAGGCCCCCCAGACCACCGCTGGAGGCCCTGATGTGCGGGGCACAGTGCCGCGGTGCTGACCCTTTGGGGCGAGGGTCTGCGCGCTGCACGCGCGGTGCGCAGGGGGCGGGCCGCACCCGCCGGACGGAGGCCGCGCATTCACGAAAATGCGGATCCGAGATCGCGAAGTTGAAACCCGAGGCGGGGGGAGCTTTTCCGAAGTGCACTGACACTCCCATTCCCGACCCCCCGCCCCCTTGCGCTCGCACGGCCTTGTCGACGCGTAATGACCCTGTGTGACCGTTTATGTTCCGGACCGCAGTCTTTGTGGTTTCTGAGGTGCGATGACCCCGTGATAACATGAGTAGTTCGAACTTGGCCTCTGCTTGTGCAGAGGCAGCGGGAGGCATGAAGAGTCACATTGACGTCGGAGGAGAAAGGCAAGGTACCACAGTTCCCCGGATCCAGCGGCGATGAAGCAGAGAAGGCAGGGGTAAGTACGGGTGAGTGAAGAACGCAGCACGACATGTTTGTAGCGGGCAAGAGGGGCTGAGCGTATGAAGAGGTGCTCCTCTCTTGGGGGGGGGGCGGATCCCTCGCCCAAATCCGTGTTTTCCTGCCCATGACCCCCGATGGGGTTGTGGTCGTGGGACTTGTGCATTGGTCGAGGGCGTCCGATGCACCGCCGCCGCACGCACCTCCGCCAATTGGAATTGTGTATTGTGGTGCAGTTGGCCGGTGCAGGCAAACGGCGGAGAGGCAGCGTGCAGCTCCTCTTTGCCGGAGCTGGGGGGGGAGGGCACACGACGGGGGGGGGGGGGGAAGCCCGTTTCGGGCCCGGGGCCGCCGAAAGATCCCCCCCCCCCCTTGTACCTTGTATAAGCCACGCCCTTGTCCAAGCCACAGTAGGCGTAGGGACCGTAATAATTGTGTACGTGATTTTATTACGTACGAAATGTAGTACGGCCACATAAGACATGGGTTTGTCCTCACATTTGCCAATTTCAGCGCATGTGGCCCCCCTGCCGGTGCACCAGGAATTTTTTTGTTTTAGTCTGATGCATCCCATAGGTCCTGAATTGCCAATTTCAGTACATGTGGCCTGCGCACGTGTGTGTTGGCAGTTGTATGTGTTGCGCGCAAGCCACGCCCTTGTCCAAGCTACAGTAGGCGTAGGGACCGTAATGATTGTGTACATTGGCGTAGCTTATACAAAGTGGGGGGGGGGGGCTTTTTTTTCCCCTGACCGCAGTCGTTGGGGTCAAGGATGTGAGATGCCCCGGTGGTGACCCGGTTGTAGTGGGAGAGAGGGGCCGAGTCCTGCACATGCCAACATAGGGGCCAGACTTGCCACCCCTTTCCGTTGGAGGTTTTGCTGATCCACTGCTGCTGCATTGGGGCCTGATCCCCCCGAGAACCGCTTGGGTCAGGGTTGCACATCGTTGCGGCCTTGTCCATGCGCACGATCCCTGTCGGGCTCTTCCCCCCCCGTGTGATGCGCTGGTGCCTGGGGCTGCTGCGGCACAACGGCCGGCAGAATCTTTTGCGCTCCCACCAAACCCTTTGCAGTTCAACTGACACTGCCCCTTGTTCAACCCTTCTGGGCTGCTGCCAAGCTGTGGCTCGTCCAAGCGGGACATACCATAGGCATTGCATGGTTCTGGTATTGGGCCGTAGTTTGGATGAGGGGGGAGCCCCGTGCGCTGTGCGAAAAGTAGGCTATTTTGGACCCGTTTCCCCCGATGGCCAGGGTGACCGCAGTCACTACCGTGGTCCCAGACACATGACTGCTCAGATTCCTACTCAAGTCCAAACCCTCAGATAAAGCCGTGTTTCACACTGAAAGTGCCGGATCGCCGTCTAAATCTACCGGTTTTGCCCTGCGGACGTATGCTTCCCTGGTGGTGGGGGGTTGGCAGGGTGGTCACGGGAAACCTAACTGAGACGGCGCTGTGCCCGCGCTGTGCTGAAACGCCCTCAAGGAGGGCTGGGTACTAAATGCACGAAGTTAAGAACCGCTGAAAAAACCACCAGATAACCCACTAGCTGCATCAAAGGTAAGAGCTGGAATTTGAGAGAGGGCGAGGGGGGGCCTACTTGGATGGGTTGTTCTCAATTGGGGTTTGATTTGGAAGCATGCGTTTGGCGGGACACATCATGGGGTTGGTCTGTACAAGCATGTGTGTGTGTGAGCAGAGGGGGTTGTTTGAGCGCAGCACAACTACTCAGTTGCCAAGGCAGACTAAGCACCCGCGTTCTCCCAGTACCTGAATACATTTTCCTGTCATCTGTGGACAAGGCTTGCAGAGGATTTCTTCCCCAATGCCTAAACAATTGCGCACACGGAACAACCAACCGGCAAAGCCACTGCGCTTTTCTGCCCCCCCCCCCCCCATAAACGGTGGTCCGCACTGACTTTGGCGTGCTTGGACTTCCCGGGGCGCCTTTGCACTGCACACTACTTTTGGGACCGACCTCCCCAACCCAGCCTCCAAACAGCTTTCATTATCGACAGGATTGACCGGCTCGTCAGTGGAGAAGCAGGGACAGGAATATGGGCACCTTGGCGTTGATGTACCTCTCCATCCCAACAAGTGTTGTGAGGGGATGGTTACCAAACTTGAACGACCCAATGGTATGGGGCATCTCGATGCGAGTCCACCTTGGCATCCAAGCTGCACTAAATGTTCGCATATTTGTCCTGTGATTGCAGCTCAAATGATCCCTCATGTGGGGCGCTGGTCAAACAGCATGGCGCCGCAAGCAAAGAAGGAAAAATGAGTAGTGAATGATACTTTGAAAAAAAAAGCAAAGAAAGAAAGAGGCCAGGCGGCGCATGTCCTCCTCATATTCCTCTTCCGCTTGCCTGCGGAAGAGGAATCGAACTCGGGTCTTCGGGGCTGCAACCGGCTGCACAGCCGCTGCAGCACGCCGCCAGAAACCTTCCTGCAGGCCCCGTACACCGTGACCCAGCACTTGGGCTGCCCTCCCGCTTGCTTGATTTCATAGCCAGAGAACCGTAGATGTGTATGTGCCACTGATGACTGAACCACTGCAAAGTCGACACACCAATGAATGATTGACGAACTTGTGAACTCTCACGTTTCTGGGTTGCTTCGGCGTGGCAGTACCCGCTGCACTACCATGCATTAGTATACACTGCAGGCACAGATCCAGGTTTGCCTTCGGGCCACACGTTACATCGGGTGACTGTACTGCGCCCTGCAGCACTGATGCAGAGACCGGGTTGCGAACCCGAGAGCCTTGTCGCTACTCAGCGCAGGCCTGTTGCAAAAAAAAAAAAAGAAAAAAAAAGCAAAGAAAGAAAGAAAGAAAGACCCCCCCCCCCAAAAGCCAAGCAGGCCCTTGCACGCCATCCCTCGAGGGAAACGTAGCACACCACATCTGCCACCATTCTTGAGCGGGAGCGGCTGTCCTTCTGCAGACAAGTGCTGCTTCTGGCCCTTGCGGCGTTCGTCTGCGAGGGGTGGGGGGTTCGCAAGATGCATACCCACATCCCCACCGGGTTCGACTGGTGATGGGCCGCCCTCCCGCCCTTTGTTTCCATCCATGGCCTGATGTGCCTTTGTGGCCCCCCCCCAGGGTGGAACAGCAACGTGCCTCATTTGGATTGCTCTTCTTTTGCTCCGTGTGTGAGATAATGTCACCCGGTATTCCGATCACATACCGCCTGTATAAATGTGTGGCCAATGGCTGGTAGGAGTCTTGCTGAAGCAAACGCTGTGCCCGCCGCCGGACCGGCACCGGTACCCTTTGCACCACTGAGACCCCTGTTCATTCACTGTGCAGCAGTCCCGCCCTTTGGCTGTGGTCAGTGTATGTGCACGTGGCATTGTGCTTGCGTTTGGTGGGCCATTGTCGTACGCCCAGTCTCTGTGTGGTCGTGAGGTCGCAAGTGATAAAAGCCGTGATAAAAGAACTCCCATGATGCCGCAATGCGGCGAGCGGGGCGCCGCCCCCTACCTGCCGTCCACCACATTCCAACCACATGCGCAGATGTGTAGGCATCCGGCTTTCTGTGCGAGGCGAGAGCCAGTGGGCCGTCCTGTGCACCCCACGAGGGAGTGGCCGCACGGTGCGCACCGCAACTGAGGGGATCCCACACCTTTGGCTTCCAATGATTTGCCGCCGGACACTTCAAATTCTATTGCCTTCGGCAGTGCACCTCGAAGAGAGGTTGACAGTCAGCCAATCAGTCCCTGAGCCAGCAAGCAGGCAGTCAGTCAGATACACACAGTTTGGGTTTTTTGTCAGTGGCAGATGCGGACCCAAGCAGCAGGGAGGCCCTGCACTGCAACCCAAGCCTGGCCGAGTGGTAAAGCAGCCGACCGCTACCAGCAGGTCGGCGGTTCGGACCCCAGTTTGGATACTCTCGCGCCGCTGCCGACGGCGGCGCTAAAATTCGGCAGTTGTTAGATCAAGCGCAGGCGCGGGCGTCATATACCCCCCTTTTTTGGGGTCATTCGCGTAGCATACCCCAATGCATGATATTGGATGTCCAACCCCTTGTAAAATCATTATTTTGCCCAATAAGACCATCCCCCAATGGATTTTTTGATTCTGAGGCCTCTATCCCCTAAAACTGGAGACCACTTTTTTGGGGGGTGGGGGGGTGGGGGTGTTGGGGGGGGGGGGTCAAAAGTTTTTGCTTAATAGCCTACAAGCAGTGGGGACGCATGCTGCTGCTAACACGGCCAGCGGTCCAATGGTAACACAGCTGGCGCCAACTGTGCAGGCGGCGGTTCCAATCCTGATGTGCGGACTTTTAGCGCCGCCGCCGGCGGCGGCGCCAAAATGGCCAGTCTGGGGCTCGAACCTCCGACTACACGAATGCAGGTCGGCCGCATTACCACTTTGCCACTGCTTGAGTTGCGAGATGGAGCCTCCCTGCTGCTTGAAACCGCATCTGCCACTGACAAAAAACCCAAACTGTGTGTATCTGTCTGACTGCCTGCTTGCTGGCTCAGGGACTGATTGGCTGACTGTCAACCTCTCTTCGAGGTGCACTGCCGAAGGCAATAGAATTTATGGCACTTCGCTTCAGTCGCCGCACTGTGGGCGCTCCATGCAGCAGCCCCCTCCATTCGGTTGTGCATTCCATGTGATCCTGTACAGTCCTGTTGAACGATGTGCTGTGCATCCCCATACGATATGCTCCAGAGGACCGGAAGTTTCCGTTCCTCCATGAGAATATCATCTGACATTTGGGCACGTGAGGCTGGGGCTGGTACGAAGAGGTATGATAATATTGTCCACACTCCCTTGAACCCCATCCTTTTCAGCTTCGCCCACATGACAGCTTGGCGACTCTGAGTGCCATTGGGGACCCGTGTGTGCCCAAGATTCTCAGACACCATCATATAGCCCGACCACCAACATCATGTTTGCAGGAATATACAGTCCACTCTATATATGCTCTGATTCCAAGTGTCTGATGCAGTGGGCAGGCCTCATTCCCACGTACTTTGTGGTCACAGAACATTGGCTGTACTTCCTGCTAGCCCCATGCCTATGTGCACCAGACTATGATGCTCGGTTGATTGATCCATCTGGCGCCGGAACAACAAAAACTCTTGTTGGCAGGAATATGTCATGCCTTCGTGTTGGCCGAAGATGAAGCTCTCAATAGCATTCGGCACACATGGGAGGAGAAGTTTGTGCGGCGCGTGGGTGGTGCAGTGCACAGCTGTGGAGAGTAGGATCGCATAAAAAATCTGACCACCAGGCATTGCTTCTTGCAAGCACAAGAGCCATGAGCGGATAGAAGCAGTGAAGCCTTTGGTGCTCGATCTGAAGGACCCAAGTGCTCATCAGGAGCAAAGGTGTTGCGGCTTGTGTGTGTATATGTGTGTGTGCACAGAGTGCAGACCTGCATAGTGTGTGGAGCACATCCACGCACAGGCACCTCTTCCGTACCCTCGGAGATCTCCGCGTTACCAAGTCGCATGCGCACCCACAGGAGATTCTACCACCCGGTGATTCCCCTGGCGTGGGGCGGTGGTGCGGTGTTTGAACGGTCACACCGCGTGCCCTTCCTGTGTGGGGCTGCGGTAATGCAGGGGTCCAAAGCAGGTGTGGTGGAGCTGTGCCACAGGCGGCACAAGGTGAAGTCCCCATCAGCGCCTAGCCGAGACCTTGTCCATGTTCCTTTCCCTCTGTACCGCAGAAAAGACGCCTGCCCCTGCCCCCCCCTCGAGAACAACGCTGTTGTTAGAACAAGGGGGCGCACTTAAAAGTGCGCGCGCAGTGCAAGCGCAGTGCAACTATTTGGGCGTGTGGCCGTACTAGACCCATACTTTGTGATACTAGGGGGGCATCATTGTTGTTTGAGGGTAGGTTTTGATACTTCTTCCACATTGGGGATATGGCATTTTTGGATTTTCACCCAGTTTCACCCATTTCCACCTTTTTCACACTTTTTCGCTCATTTCCACCCCATCCACTCTTTCCTAGGTTGATTTCTCCCCACCATGGGACCTAGAGAAGGCAGAGCTGATGTATCCATGTTGTTTTTCCCCCATCATGGGGACCCTGAGCAAGCACAACTGATGTCGGACCTCAGGATCATGATCAAGGCTGAGGAACAATCCATCATCCTCTCCAAGTGCTGTATCATGTCCAAGTACTATAATCAAAGGTGACCTCATGGGCTTGATCAACGCCAAGGATCCTTCATGCTAGCCAAGACGTACCATGCTGTCATCCCGAGTCGGCAGTGGGGCTATGCTAGACGGCCATACCCAGCACCCCCGGGTCCATCGTCCCACCCCTATTCGTGGAAGATGGACCACCACCCGCCCCCACTGAAGGAGGTCTCCCAGGGTGTACAGTGGGACATGCGCCTGAGGCAGGGGTGATATAAGGGTGTTTGGAAGGGGTGTGCTTGGGGACTATTTAGGGGGAACCTGGTCTAAAAAGTAGTGCGTAGTGCGTGTGCAGTGGGTGCGCAGTGTGCGCGCAGTGCAAGGGCGCCCCCCAACACGAGGCGTTTGCGCATTTTTTGGAATCACGGAATTTGGTGGTTTCTTTTCCTGCTTGACGCTGAAGATCATTTTTCATGAGATTCAGGGCCTAGGATCTCATTTCAGGGATCTGATTTCTGTCCTGCCATATTTGCCCTTCCGTCCAGTACATGATTTTGATGCACCTCCATAGACATGGCTGTCTGGGCCTCGGCAATGCATCGCTTTGCTTCTCGTGTCTTTTAACGCCTTTGTCAGACCAGCAGGAGGTGTTGTTGTCGTCATTTTCAGTGCTTTTGCTGTTGTTCCCGCATGTACAGGGCGGGGGGTTTGCCCGGGCTGACGAGGTTCATTGAGTGACCAGTGCTTGCCTGTCCGAGGGCCTGTTCGTCGCTTCTCCCGAATCATGTGTACGCGTGTTTCCTGAATTTGTATGTGCTGTTCGAACGAAAGACGTTTTACGACTGCTCTGCAGCTCCCGAGGAGTTTCCTTGTCTTACCACTTCGCCGCTTTGTCTGTGGGTTTGTGGTTCTGATTGTGGGTGGTCCCTCGTCGAAGCACAGCGACGCCATTTTTCGACCGCAGTCTGTGTGGTCAAGCATGTAAGATGACGTTTTTGTGAGCCGTTTGTAGTTGCAAAGAGGCACTGGGCCGTGCCTGTGGGGGTTGGTTTCGGCCCGAAGAGAAGCTTCTGCTTGAGACGGCAGTACGTTCATTCGTTTGGACGCGATCTTCAGTCAACGAGAACCGCTTTGCCTGTGAGCACGGCTTTGTTGAAGCATGGGATCTGTGTCTGACCACCCCCCCCCTTGTGCCTTCGGCCGTGCTTGTGCAAAGTGGCGGGAGGGGGGGAGGGGGGGGCAGACGTTGGCTCTGTCAGTGCTTTATTTTCCAGTCGGTTTTGGAATGCACTTGGAAGCCCCGAGCGCCAGACACCGTTTTGTTGCTGTTTCTGGTTCTATTTCTGCATCGTACTACGCAGTGCCACTGCCTTAGCTTTGGCAGTAGCCTTGCTCGCATCGATCAGGTGCACATGCACATTTTGTTGCACACTGTTGCTTCACCATGCTTCTGATTATGGCGGGCCAGGGATCGATTCCATGCCAGCTTTAGCTTTGCCGATCCCCGCCGCCTGTCTGCCCTGCTCTCCCATGTTCTCTCGTCTTCATCACGGTGTGTGTGTGTGTGTGTGTGTGTGTGCGCGCGTGCGTGTGTATGTGTGTAGGGGCAGGACAGGGAGCAAGGGATGCACTGCGGCTGAGCTCAGTACTGCACATTCCGCATTCATCAACAGACCGAAAGACGTCTAGGACAGCTCTGCTGTTCCTGAGGAGTTTTCTTTCACCGCTTTTCTTGCTTTGTTCTTGTTTTTGCGGTTTCCGTTGAGTGTGTGTGTGTGTGTGTGTGTGTGTGTGTATGGCTATTCCATTGGCCTGACTGGATTGATCCCACATCCAGTGCCTGTCTGTGCTGGGACTGGTTCGGGACATATTGCATCCATCATCCGTGTGTGTGTATGTGTGTATGTGTCACAGAGGTGAGTGGGGTTGGCTGACCCATTCTGATGACCACCCAATTTGACCCGGTGTTGCATTACTTGTTGCCCGGTGTAGCCATGCCGGATGGCGTCCGTGTCCTTATGACCACATTGCGTATCGTTTGTGACTCATGATGTTCGATTCTGACATCTTTTGTGATTTGTTTGAGCAATGGAGCCATTTGCTGCCGTTCATGCTTGATGTCTTGTACCTCCTGAGATGTTCACCCTAGCCCCGATTCTTTGTCCAGGTTTGCTGATGAAAGCATTGGTGGGGGTCACCCCAAAATGGCGATTTTGCAGCCATCCCATGCGGACCTGAAAATGGCTGCCCTCAACGCAGGGGCTCCAAAAAGGAGCCAAGGGACAACTGGGGGTACTTGGAGATCGAACCTGTTACCTTGCCATCGCTTGGGGCTCCATATCGAGCAAAACAGTTGTCACGGCCCTAGGTCTGGGCTAATGCATGGTGGCTAGAATCTGCAAACCAAACACCCCCCCCCCCGAAAAAAAACGAGTGTATTTTCAGCGCCCTAAGGAGCAGGCTGCGGGCATTTGGGCGCCCCCCAACTCAAAACTCATGGGGGCCGTGTGCCTCACAAAATGAAGGACTTGGGTGGCACCCCGGTAGACAGCCAGGCTATTGGCCGTGCTGTGCTGTGGAGTGCTGTGGTGTGGAGTGCTGTGGTGTGGTGTGGTGTGGTGTGGTGTGGTGTGGTGTGGTGTGGTGTGGTGTGGTGTGGTGTGGTGTGGTGTGGTGTGCCGAAGGCGCTGTTACCAGAAGGCAATGGCCGGGATGTCTACCCACGGGTACAGGTAAACGGGCGGGGCTGTGTGTGTGGCGTGCGCGCTGTGTGTAAGTGTGTTGTTGCATAGCCGGACCAGTGCACTCCCGCACTTGGCCGGCACTGCTCTGCCGACGCCCGTGCGCAGTCACACAGGGTCTCATTGGTCCACTGCACCCTGCGTGCAACTCCTGCAATGCACTGCCTCACTGCCTGGGGGCAGTGGGCAGTGGAACTCCTGCAATGCACTGCCCCTCTGCCCTGGGGGCAGTGGGCAGTGGAACTCCTGCAATGCACTGCCTCACTGCCTGGGGGCAGTGGGCAGTGGACCTCCTGCAATGCACTGCCTCACTGTGGTGTGGTGTGGTGTGGTGTGGTGTGGTGTGGTGTGGTGTGGTGTGGTGTGGTGTGGTGTGGTGTGGTGTGGTGTGGTGTGGTGTGGTGTGGTGTGGTGTGGTGTGGGGTGGGGTGGGGTGGGGTGGGGTGGGGTGGGGTGGGGTGGGGTGGGGTGGGGTGGTGTGGTGTGGTGTGGTGTGGGGTGGGGTGGGGTGGGGTGGTGTGGTGTGGTGTGGGGTGGGGTGGGGTGGGGTGGTGTGGTGTGGTGTGGTGTGGTGTGGTGTGGTGTGGTGTGGTGTGGTGTGGTGTGGTGTGGTGTGGGGTGGTGTGGTGTGGTGTGGCGGGTGTGGCGTGGCGTGGCGTGGCGTGGCGTGGCGTGGCGTGGCGTGGCGTGGCGTGGTGTGGCCTGGCGTGGCGTGGCCTGGCGTGGCATGGCGTGGCGTGGTGTGGTGTGGTGTGGTGTGGTGTGGTGTGGTGTGGTGTGGTGTGGTGTGGTGTGGTGTGGTGTGGTGTGGTGTGGTGTGGTGTGCTAATAGGGGCGGCTGAAACGAGGTCCAGTGGCCGTGCTGGTGGTTGCACAACCGTGGAGGGTACTAGGGAACGGGACAGAAGCGGTTTGGGCGGAACGGACAGTTACCTGCAAACTGGGGGCGAGGGTGGTACCACATCACTTTTAAGCTCAGGCACGCCCTCAGCCTGCCTCCCCCATCCCCGTGGCTCAGCAAAACCCTGAAGTCACTCTTAGCACTTCTATTCCATCCCCACCCTTCAAAGAGCAGCATATATTATTGCTGCCTTTTTGTTATCTATGTCATGCCCAGGGCACCATTTATCACACACCACAAAATCACAGAAAGTCTCCTTTCTCGGTGTTGCCTGACACTACGACTACAGTGCAGTGGCACATTGTGGACAAGGAACAAGCCATTTAGTTATTGGAGAATGTCATGTCTTTCTTAGTCAGACTGAAGCAAGCTGCACAGGCGCTTTGAGGCCAGAGTGTGAAAGGGTACCCCCCCCCCTCTTGTAATAGCCACGCCCTTGTCCAAGCTATAGTAGGTGTAGGGACCGTATTAATTTGGTACCTAATTTTAATTCGGTACCAAATGTAGTGGAGCCACATAAGACATGGGTTTGATGACAAATTTGCCACTTACATAGGGTTGTGAGTGTACTTTACAAGAGACCACATGCAAGGCATGCCTGGGCCCAAACTAGCCCCTAAACCTCGGGCAAAGGCATCTTCAAAGGCATCTTCAAGTGGTGAGCATGTGCAGTTGTTCTGCACGGTGTCTGATCGCAAGAAGGGTTTCCAAGCCAAACATTTGTAGGCTTCTCATGCCTCATTGCTTGTAGGAACATGGGTGTGAACCTAAAGTTTCATATTTCAGACACTTTCTTGCATTTGCATGCCTTTGGGAACGTGGGCGGAGGTCAAGGTGCATTGATACCATGCACTCACCCCCGTGTGTGTTGGTAGTTGTATGTGTTGCGTGCAAGCCACGCCCTTGTCTAAGCTACATTAGGCGCAGGGACCCTATTAATTTGGTGCTGTTGCGTAGCTATTACAAAGGGGGGGGGGTATGATTTCAGGTCAGGGTGTCCAGGAAAAGCGGGGGGCGGGGAGCATAAGAATGGCCGTACACCTCCTAGAACATTGCTGCCTAGGTGCTGCTCGGCTCTAAGGGCCTTGACATCCCCATCCACCTTTTTCAGCTACCTTCACCATTGGCTGCCCTACAAATCAAGTTGCCCCACTGATTGTGGTCCATGTACACTCAAAGCATTTATGCCACTTAGGCGTGGCCCACCCAAGATTTACTTTTGCCGATAGACAGGAGTGTATTATTGTAGCACGTGCACAAATGCAATACCCAAGACGGAGGGCACACAAGTTGTTTGGGCAGCCAATAGATAATTTTTGTTCTTGCAAACAGTACATTATGTTTAGCTTCTTTCAAATACGAGCCTCCCTACAGAGCAAAAGGAAGACATATTGCACCACCAACTGCGGTCAATGTAGACTTGAAGCATTTATGCCACTCAGATGTAGTCCTAGGCCTTGGAAATCAATATTTCCCCAAACTTCAGACCACACAATCGCCGCCCCACCCGCACCCCACCCCAACCTATCCCCACCAGCACAAGAGAATGCATCACTGTTGCCATCGGCAACGAAGCAACGAAATGAGGGAAAGGTCACTGCAAATTCCCCCATCAGACAATTGCCACAACAAAATGGCGCACACAGATGTGGGAAATTTGAAAGGCCTACACCCCTCAAAGTGCTGCATGATTTGGCTACGGCGATTGTTCGTTGCAAGGAGCCGTGGCTGACCCCTGCGTCCACTGGTTTTGCTGTTCTGCGTCATTTGTCTGCATCCCCCTGTGTTTTGTCGTTGGGGAATTTCATGATGTGTGGGGATTAGCCACGGATTCGATTAGTATCGCGACCATCTGGGGGCTGGTAGTCTAACTGGACGCTTTTACGTTTTATGCATTGATCCGAGTCTAAGAGTGCTTGTGCTTTACTCCCAGACTCCCATGTGGTCCATTTGGCCATTTGGCCTCTTGGTGGGCAACCTCCTTCCAAAGGCTCCAAGTGGCACACATAAGAACAGGGCACAAGACAGGCACAAAAAGGGCAGCAAAACGCCTCTCACTGACCACTGTGCACTGTGCAGTACAGCCTCCAGGCGCTCTCTGAGCCCCTGCTTCTTGCCTGTCACCTTCAGTTTGCCTCGAGAGGCATTGTACTAGTGAAAACTTGCCCGAGCAACCTCCTCAAACCCCTTGGTGTCAACACAGTATCCGGATTTACCCACGAAAAGGGGGAGTTTTTTTGGGGGGGGGCTGGTATTTCACCACCTAAATTGAATTGTCAGCAAACTTTTCTGCAGGAGAGGAGACTTAGAGCAACGTTGGGGACCAACGGACCCCACGTCGGTGGATGGCAGGCGCAAGGCTACAACGAAGCAGGAGCCCTTTTCGGAAATTTTCGCAGAATCCTAGGATCCCGAAAAAGAATTGCCAAAAATGAATTTTGACGAAATCCGAATCCGACTGCAGATTTGTGAAAGGCATCGAAAAACGATCCATAGGGCATTTGGAATTTCGAAAACCTGATCTGTTTTGGCCACAGCTTGTACCACAGTCATGCATAACCTGGGCGGTGGGAGGGGTGCCTCAACAACTGATGTTAAGAGACCGTGTGGTCCACAACACCATCATATGGTTCAGCAGTATGAGGGAAAGGGAACACCTCTAGCATCATTGTTGTGCGCAGCTGTTGGTTGTGGAGCCGAAGGGGCCAGGACGAGGGCCCACGGGCCAGAGTAGGGCTGGGGCACCCAACATCCATTCATTCGAAGAGGTTCAATGTTCATTGTACATCAATCCGTGTCTCTTTTAGATGGGGATGTGTTGATATATGACGGAAGCAAAACAAGTATTTTCACCTGTTCCGACCTCGTTGTGACTATATTGGGCCCAATGACCTCACTCTTATCAACCGGTGTTGCCACTTTGTTGGAGGAAATGCAGAACTTGTCATAGTGGCTCATTTTTGGCCCAATCTTAGAGAGTGACCCCCCCCCCCCTGTATAAGCTACGCCCTTGTCCAAGCTACAGTAGGCGTAGGGACCGTAATAATTGTGTACGTAATTTTAATTACGTATGAAATGTAGTACGGCCACATAAGACACGGGTTTGTCGTCACATTTGCCAATTACATGGAGCCATGCCACATGCAAGGCAAGCTCATTCCCAAGAATTTTCAAGTTGCCCGAGCCCAAACCAGCCCCTAAGCCTTAGCCAAAGGCATCTTCAAGTGGTGGGCATGTGCGATTGTTCTGCATGGTGTATGATCGCAAGAAGGGTTTCCAAGCCGAACATTTGTAGGCTTCGCATTCTTCATTGCTTGTGCCAACAAGGGTGTGAACTTGAAAGTTTCAAGTTCCCAAGGCTGTCTTGTGTTTGCATACACTTGGAAATGTGGGCAGAGGTCAAGGTGCACCCATACCATGCGTGCGTGCACGGTAGTTGTGTGTGTTTCGCGCAAGCTACGCCCTTGACCAAGCTACAGTGGGCGTAGGGACCGTAATACTTCCGTACATTGGCGTAGCTTATACAAGGGGGGGGGGGGGTATGTTAGCGCGTCAGGCGCGTGCCGGGTGTGCCGAGCAAAATTTTCTCTTATCTTCCCTAGATCCTTCCATTTTCCGCACTTTTTGTCCCCGTGTTGGGGACACATTGTTGTTTGAAAACGGATATTTTGATGCTTCCTTCGCATTGGGGATATGGTATATTTAGATTTTCACCCACTTTCACTTGTTTTCCCACATTTTTTGTTCATTTCCACCACAACCATTCCTTTCTAGGTTGATTTATTTCCACCATGGGGACCCCGAGAAGGCAGGGGTGATGTAGCCATATTGATCTCTCCCCACTATGGGGACCATGAGAAGGCAGGAGTCAAGATCAGGATGCAAGTGCGGTATATTCTTTATGGTCCATGGGACCATGTGCCGCCACATGTTTGGGTTGTTGTAGATGACCCAAGCACTGCCTCACGAGATGATTGTGATGAAGATGATGAAGATGTTTGTGCTTTGTGTTGTCACAAATGCACCACCACAGTTTGTGGGCAGTGCAAGGAGAGGTATTGCGTTGAATGTATTGACCCTCACACTTGTGGGGATGAAGTTGTGCATATTGCACCATAATTTTGCAATGTTTCTTGACATCCGTGACCTTCCCATGCTACAATACACCCTATATAATTTCCTTGGAACACAATCCTCGGCAGGCATTATGGTTGTGGAGTAACAATGCATGAAAGGTTCTTTGTTCACCCGCAATTGTGCTTGGTTGTGTCATTCGTGCTTAGGGTTCTTGGGGGGAGCGTTAGCGCGCCGGGCATCTTTTTTTACCCGTGCCCCACCGGTGACCTTTTAGGGGGTGCACTAAGCGCAATGTGCGCGCAGTGCAACTATTTGGACGTCTAGCCGTCCTAGAACCCCATATTTTGTCATACTATGGGCATTATTGTTGTTTGACAACGGGTATTTTGATGCTTCTTTCACATTCGGGATATGGTATATTTGGATTTTCACCCAGTTTCACCAATTTTCTTCCATTTTTTGCTCGTTTCCACCACATCCACTCCTTACTAGGTTGATTTCTCCCCACCATGGGGACCCCAAGAAAGCAGGGGTAATGTAGCCATATTGATTTCTCCCCACCATGGGGACCCCGAGAAGGCAGGGGTGATGTAGCGCATACTGAGTTTGCGCTTCGTTCTTGTGACGTGAGGCAGAAACGCCGTCCAAACTGCTTGCAGCTTGGGGACTCATTACCATAGCGAAATGTATGGGAAAGGTAAAGGCAAAGTACCGTTTGTTAAGTACAATACAAATGACATTTGGAGTTGTTGAATTCATAGCGATTGTCTAATTCTGCAACGTGCTTTGTAGGGAAGGTGCGTTGTCCATCATGGTCTATTTGGGGGACCTTCTCCATCGGAGGGTAAATCTCGGGCTGAAGTCGAGATAGTTAATAGAAAGGTAGCGCGCCGGGCGCGCGCCGGGCAAACATTCCCCCTTGAGCTGGAGGAGGGAGTGATATTTAGTGGTAAAGCATTGGGATGGACGACTGGGACATTGATTTGGATGCTGGGTGTGCCGGGCAAACACTAGTTGTGCCTCGTCTCAACTTTTGTTTGCGTCTCCAATGTTTAGGCAGTTTTCCTGTCTTTGTTTTTGTTAACCCATGGACGGGGTTGAGCAGCCTAATCAGAACCAACAAGGGTCAGCCGAGGAGCGGCTGGCGGCACAAGCCAAAGAAATTCAAGAACTCAGAGAGCAACTCGCCCGAGTGGCAGTGAAGGAGGGGCCCCGCTTGCCCCCGCTGAGCGTGCCAGAGATAAACCGAGCCCTCGAGAAGCCCCAGTTGGCACAGTGGATGAGACTCATACTGTCCAACATCAAGGCGTACGTACGCCTTAGAGTTGGTGAGGTGGGGGAGATCCCCCGCCCGAGCGAGTTTGGCGGCCAGGCAACGGAGGCCGCGGTCGACCCAGGAGAACAGCTGGCGTGGAGGGTCTGGGACTACGTGTCCCAGTCCCAGGCGGCGTATGCCCGCAGGTATGCAAGAACGCAAGGGAAGTCCAGCTCCGAGTCCAGCCAGTACGCCACGTTGGAGGAGGCATGGAAGGAGCAAGGGTCGGCGTTCACGTGGCGGAGCGTGAAATTCAGGGAGGTGGGAGGGGTACTGCAGTGGCAGTCGAGGCAGGGCGAGTGGATCCCTGTGGACTCGCCGCCGAGCGGAGGGTGCCAGAGGTGCGCGCAGCGGGGCTCCCCCGACGAACGCCACTGGCACTTCAGATGCCCACACTGGTCCTGACAGGACCGGCTGGAGCCCGGACCGACCGCCCCGGGCTCCGGCGTCGCGGACACAGCGGCGGAGCTGCGGGCGCTCGCCCGCCGGTGGGAGACAGCAGCCCGGGCAGACGACCCCTGCTCACCGGAAGAAAGCGCCATGCAGTCCTGGAGACCGAGAACCCGCTCGCAGTATGCATCCCGACTCCGGGCCTTGGCGGCTTACGCGGAACGCGCGGGCCCGCCTGATACAGCCGCGGCACTGGCAGGCCTCCTTGCAGAGCGGGCGCAAGCCGGCGCTACAGCGTCAGCCCTGCGGGGTATTACTTCCGCGGTCCGGGCCGTGGAGGACCTCCAGCGGCTGCCCCCAACAGTCACCACCTTGCACAAAAGGATCGCGGCGGGGGCCGCCTCCTCGGGCTCCCAGCCCTATCTGTCCCCAGCGGGCTTGGTCCAGCTGGTCGAAAAGGCCAGAGACTCCAGAAACGGAGCGGTGTTCAGCGCGCTGGCCATCATCAGCTGGGTATGCTACCTACGGGTGGGCGAAGCAGGTGGCATCAGGGTTACTGACCTGGCTATGCCAGGCTTTGTCCAGTTCTAGAACTCCAAGACAGGAGAGGAGGGGTACACCACCCGACCCCTGTACAGGTATGCGGACGGCGTCCGCGCGTGGCTTCATCGCCACATGGTCTCGCTGGGCCGGTCCTCAGACATGCTCGTCTGGCAGTCAGGGGAAGCGGGATTGGAGGCAGGCATGGCCGAAACCCTGGCGAGCACCGCCCACGCCCGGGCCAGGTGGCACGCCCTGCGCAGGGGAGGCCCCGCAGCGACTTGGGCCCGTAAACCAGACCTCGCCTACTACAAATGGTGGGGCAGATGGCAGAGCACGGCCGTGGCGATGCAATACGGCACCAAATGGTCCGACCCGGGAGTCGTTGCCCCTACGGTACTGCCTGCATTGTCCCGTGACCAGGGGCCTTCGCCGACTCCGGAGCGTGTTGGCGTCCTGGCGTTGTGGGGCTCCCCGATGTTCCCCAGTATCGCTAGCGCCCTCAACACCCCGACCAAGCGCAAGCCGAGGCGTCCGCGAGGCCAGGAACTGGAGTCCACCGCGAGCGGCACAGTTGGGAGCGGAGGCGACGGAGACCAAGCCGCGACCGAGCTGGAGGAGTCTGCCGGGGATGGCTCTGCTGAGATGGGCCCGGGGCCTGACACGCCTCCTACCCTCCCTCCACTTCAGCCTTTGGCCTCTGCCATTGAGCGCGGCGCCGTGTCTCGGGAAGATGCGGGTCAGCTGTGCACGGTGGCGGGTCCTCTGGTTGCCGTGGGGGGGGGGGGGTGCGGGCCGGGGACGGCAGCCGGGCCCATCAATGTCGATTCCGACGTGGACACCGACGACAACAGCGAGGATTCCGGAGGCGAGCCCTATGGCGACTTCGCAGTCGGCGGCGCCAGGGGTTCCCCCGGGCGTCGGCAGGCCGGAGTTGCGAAGTTCGTGGGACGGGAGCGTAAACCGTGGTCCTCCAGGGCAGCCGTTGGTCCTGTCAGAGGGGGGCCCGCAGCGGGCTCGAAAGCTGGAGTGGTGGGCCGTGTCCACCGCACATACACGGGGCCGCGTCGCGCTAAGATGGTCGTGGGTGGTGCGCAGGCCATGCGATCCCGAGCCCCCGCACGCCGTCAAGCTGGGAGAACTCCTTTGGCCCAGCGGATCGAGGCGCCGCAGCCCAAGCGCATCAAGCTCGGGCCAGGCGGGCATGTCCGGACGCCGGAGACACAAAGCCCGGTGGAGGGTGCCTTCGTGGCTGCAGCTGAGCGCCTCAAGGCCAAGGCTAGGGGGCGGACGGGCCCAGTGGCGTCGCCCCCCCCCCCCCCTCTGTAAGGGTCCAGACAGGGGCGGGGGGGTGCAGGAACAGCCCCCCCTCTTCCTGGAGTTCATGCAGGCCCTCACCCCGCATTTTCACTGGATTGCCGAGCGGGAACGTTGTGGCTTGTGGATGGTTGCGAAGAGGGTGGATTTGTGGTTGAATAGAGTCTTCGATACAGCCGAGGATTTCCGCTTGAAGGGGGCTTTACCCGCTCTCCTGAGCGCGTTGCGCGCGCTCCACCCGGACGCCTGGGAGGCATGCCTCCACGTCAACACCTCCCCCATTCCGCGGTTCATGGGAGGGGTCGAGGATGCCATTTTGGACCGGGGATTGGGGCCGATAGGCACCCACCAGCTCCCTGAAGATCTGTGGGACGCTGTGGTTCCGCCCTTCTACCGCGGGGGGCTCCAGGATTTTGATGTCGAGCGGGAGTGGCAGGACGGGGACAGGGTGGTCAGAGGGGCAACCCGCTGGGTGTCGCAGCACGTCCAGAGGATAGTGCAGGCGTTGAGGGGGGCGGGGGTCTACGAGGAGACGGTTGACCCCCCCCCCCCCACGTGTTAGGAGAGAAAGAGAAGGGGAGAGCAAGAGAGAATGGAAGGGAGAGAGGAGGAGAGAGACCCACAGAGCGAGAGACCGGGGCTAACCGGCGCAAAGGGAGGTGGTGGGTTCGAGCTGACCAGGGTTCGAGCTGATCAGGGTGGCTTCGAGCTGACCAAGGTAAAAGGGACGCCACGGCGGCACGGAACAGTCAAGAAATGTCAAGAAATGAAAAAGCAGGGCGCCGTAGCGCCCCTGAGCCACAGGCTGGACACGTTGTCACGTGTTGAACAGCCGAAGCAAGACTGGGGCGGCGAGAGTGCGGCCCAAGTGAGGATGACGGAAGCAAGTAGGCATGAATGTGTGGGCGGCATGCGCATGCATGGTGGGGAGCTGAAATGGTATGCGCCACACGCCAAACAGCAATGATTTGTTGAGTTGCCTGACAGACAGAGCACATACTGAAATGCCGAGACGCCTTTGCGCCATCCAAGGCGCCATTGCGCCCCTGAGGATTGAGTATGACACGTCCTCACGAGCCAGAGAGCAAGTGCATGACAGGGTCACGACCTGCTGGGCAAGGGTTAGAGACTAACCGGCACTGTGGGTGGGTGGTGGGTGCGAGCTGACCTAAATGTCCAGAGGACCAGTGCCAATGCACAGTCAGCAACCACCTGGTGTGGTACAGAACTGGTCTACGCTGCAGTGCAGCAAGCAAAACACTGAACAATGTGGTTATGACCATGCGCCTGTGACACGGGGGCGTATGCGAGCCCAGTTTCCGTTGCCTCATGGCCCCATGTGTTACCCCTTCGTCATCCCCAAGTCCTCTGAGAAGGTATCCTTGATCTTGAGTTGCGTCAAGATCAACAAGAGTGACGGGGCCAAACCCCCCACTTTTAGATTGGATTCCTGGGAGGACTTGGCCAGGTCCTTATCGGCATTCCCGCCTGATGTGAGCCTCTACGGGCTCCACATTGACCTCAAAAATGCATTTTGGAGCTTTTGCTTGCCCCAGAGGGCGCGCCAGGTTTTTCGCTTCCGGCCCGCCCCCGGGGCTCCGCCCGTGGCGCTGTCACGCCTGCCCTTTGGCTGGAAATACAGCCCCTATCTGTGCCAAACGAGTTTGGCTCGCATTCTCAGGGGGGTGCTGCCCCCCGAGATACTCCTTGTGCACTATCTCGATGACTTTTTGCTCGTCTTCACTGATAGGGAGGTGCTCAGGGAAGCGGGGCAAGCGGCTGTGCGTGCCCTGATCGGGGCTGGGTTCCTCATAAGTCCTAAGAGTGTCCTAGACCCAGTGCCTGTAGCATCATTCCTGGGAAAGGAGCTTGACTTGCAGACTAGGCAGATCAGGAGCCACGAACAGGCGCTGCTCCAGTTGTGGGCGGGCTGGCTGAGACTGGCGGTTGGCGCAGGCAACGACAGGTACCTCCAAAGCTTCCTGGGCTTGCTGCATTGGCATGTGCGACCGAGGGGATTGGGTTGCCCCTTCGCGGCGGGCGCCTACTGCTGGCTGCGCTGGGGTAGAACGGTGGGGGGGGTCAAACAGCCGGCCCGGGGCTTCCCCCTGAAAATGCTGGGCAGCCTCGCAGCATTGGTGGCGGTGGCGGCCGAGCCCTGGCAGGCGCCGGGTGGGGAGACCTGGCGACAGTTGAAGACCCTTCAGTTTGGGAGTGAGGACAGGCTTTCGCGGTCCTCTCTGTGGTGTGGGGGTGTCGTCGTCTGTGTCGATGGAGCGCGCGATGCAGGGTGCTGGAGGGTGGGAGCGCTCGTGCCGGGAGTGGGTGTGCGTACGCATGTGACACCTCCTGCCCGCTTTGCCAGCCAGCAAACCACGGAGCTGAGGGGATTGGCGTGGGCTGTCAAGTTTGGTGTCAGGACAGGGCACCGATCTGTTACGGTGTGTAGCGACAGTGAAGCGGCCATTGCTCAGGTTCTCCGACTGCGCGCGACTAGCCACCTGACCCACCACCAAGCGGTCCTTCGGTCGTTGGCCAGAGTCCTGTGGGTCTCGGGAATCGTAGTCCGCCTGGTGTGGGTGCCCTCGGCGCTACAGCCGGGAGACCCTATGTCAAGGGTGACGTCAGTGTTTGGAGGCTCACAGGCCAGGGCGGAAGTCGAGGCTTGGTGCACGTGGGATGCATTGCTGGATGATTTGGACGAGGCTCGGGTGCGGGGGGTGGTCTGTCTCCGGGGATGCTAGCCCCCCCCCCCCCCCACCCCCCTCCACCCCAGGCAGTCCGGCGGCGGCAGTGTATGCGCCCTCCATGTAGCACCCTTTTTGCTTTCCGCACGTATGACCAAGCGTCGGGGCTCGCGTGGGGCCCGCAAGCGACGGGGTTCTTGTGGAGCCCACCGGAAGGGTCGCCATGGCGGACAACGGCACCGGCGTTCCGCGGAGGCCAAGCAGCGCCAGGCGGCGAAGTGGAGCGCCGTGCTCCGCACCCGCCTTCGCGGCAGGTTGGCGCACGTGCCCATCCGCCGGGTGCTGCTCGGCAACGGGGTACGCCTGTGCCCCCAGTGCCCCCTCCCTGCCGACAGGGACGGGTTTTTGGAGCGAGCGGTCCGGGACGTGGCCGCATGCGTGGGAGGCACGCCGCACCGCCGCACGACCCCCGACGGCCGCAGCGTTAAGCCCCCGGGGCGGCATGCATGCTGCCAGGTCTGGGAGGTAAGGCTGCCGGAGGGAGTCGCTGTGGTCTCCCTAACGGACTGGAACAAGGGACACAGGGTTGCTGTGCCCTATATATGGATCCAAGGCCGGTATGGGCTGGTGTTGCAATTTGCCCGCCTCTTCGACCCGTGAGACTCGGCGACTGTCGTCGTCGTCTGTGCCAGCCCACTGCAGTGGGTGTCCCTGACGGCATGGCCGCTGGGTGCTGTTTTTGTTTTGTCTTTTTGGGCCTGCCTCAGTCCGCATTCGCTGCAGCTGACGGCCGAGTGCAGCGATTTGACCGCCTTTTTCCATCCGTGAGACTCGGCGACCGTCGTGGTCGCCTGTATCTGCCCAGTGCGGTGGGTGTCCCTGACGGCGTGGCCGCTGGGTGCTTCTATTTTGTCTTTTTACTTGGTAGACAGCATGGCCGCTGGGTGCTTTATTTGTTTTGTCTTTTTGGGCTTGCCTCAGTCCGCATTCCGCTGGGACTGACGGCCGGGTGGTGCGATTTGGCCGCCTTTTCCATCCGTGAGGCTCGGCGACCGTCGTGGTCGCCTGTATCTGCCCACTGCGGTGGGTGTCCCTGACGGCATGGCCGCTGGAGGAGTCCGCCGGGGATGGCTCTGCTGAGATGGGCCCGGGGCCTGACACGGCTCCTACCCTCCCTCCACTTCAGCCTTTGGCCTCTGCCATTGAGCGCGGCGCCGTGTCTCGGGAAGATGCGGGTCAGCCGTGCACGGTGGCGGGTCCTCTGGTTGCCGTGGGGGGGGGGGGGTGCTTCTATTTGTTTTGTCTTTTTACTTGGTTCTACCTCAGTTCACATTCCTCTGGGGCTGAGATTCGGATATGGGCTCTGTGGTGCGAGAGCTGGATACGGCGGAGAATGAATACCCAAGTCCTGTGCAGTTTTCTTGTGCTCTGCTTGTGCAAACACTAGTTGTGCCTCGTCTCAACTTTTGTTTGCGTCTCCAATGTTTAGGCAGTTTTCCTGTCTTTGCCCGCCCACCCACCCACTGACCGGCTGACCCCCTGAGAGCGCCTGCCCTTTCCTTTACCTCTTGAAACCGATCCCCTCGAGTGGAGTGGGGGATCTAACCGTGCTGCAGCGTGCGGGCCAGGGTATAGGGTCAGGGTCTGTTTCAGAGTGGGGTCCCGCATCCAGCGGAGTGGTCCGCAGCGCACCCGTCCATACAACCGCCGGTACTTCCGGCCTTGGAGATACTTCAGTACTGCCATCCCAAGTCCTGTGCAGTTTTCTTGTGCTCTGCTTGTGCAAACGTACCCTCTTAAGTGGATAATACACCAGCTTATGAAGTGGAATCACCCAAAGTTTGAGGTAGAAATCAACGGTGGCCGCTGTGTCTGTGGGTGTTGCACGTAGAGGTGGTGGGTTCCAAAAACTGTCAGAAAGGGTTCCCATTCACCTGAGAATCTTCTTGATTCCCAGTCTTTTGTTGGCCTTTTCCTCCTTTTCCACTTGACTTTCCTCCCGATTTTGTCCATTTTGATCCGTATTGATCTCTGCCTTGCTGCGAGTAATCTTTTACCTTCCGGTCCCTGTTCTTGCCCTGAGACTGTCCTTTTCCTTTCCCACTTTGATGCTTGTCCTGATTCCGCACGTGGTCATTTTGGCGATTTTTTTCTTGTCCACCTTTCGCACTTGGATCAGCAACTTTTCCTTGGATAAACTTCACATCCGAAGCTTGCCAAAGGTGATTTGCCGTGGAATGTGTAGCTGCACGTTGGTCCTTGCCCATAGACAGAGAAACTGCACAACCATTGTTGGTCACAGCGTTCACCTTGGTACCAAATCCCTTGGAATCTTGAGCTTTTTGCCTTTCTAGATTGGCAATTTTTTCCAACTGATCCCAGACTTGATCCACAGAATAAGAAAAAACCCAAGGAAAAACTTGAAGTAAAATACCCTTGTACTTAATCTTGTTGTTGACCATCTTGATGAAGAACTCAGCTCCTTCGCAGTCATGAAATTCAACCTTCCAGCGACCTTCGCGTAGAATAATCTCCTTCATTCCCACTAAAGTCACAGAGGGCAAATGATGTGGATTGGTGGAGTGCACGGTGGTCCAGAGGATGTGCCAATTCTTTAGTAATCCATTTGTGACGTCCGGCTAGCGACAATCTGAATTTGGGAGCTTCTGTCAGGGCTTGCTTTGAATGAGCTGAGTAAGCAGTGGACAATCAAACAATTGATACAAGATAACCTGTTTCAAATGCATCACAAGACACCTTTTGTAAGAGAGCATTCATTGATCTGTGCTCTCCTCAGGGCTTGCCAGTCAGGCAGTTCCGAGACCATATCAATTTAACAATGGGGGGAGTGTTACCTTTACCGGACCTTTCTTGGAGCAAGCAAGGCGGGCCATGCTACACACCCAAACGCAAGCCGCGCGACTCTGCCTAGAAGAGGTGGTGCAAGCACTCGCCCGACAAGCCATCGCACGGAAGTCCCTCTTCTTGGCACACCACCACGAACACTTGTGCCGGCAAGTGTATTTCCTCTATAAGGAGCACATGGCGCGGTGGTACATAGAGGCGCAACAGGCGGTCTACCAATTGTCCTGGACGGCGGACTCCCGCCGACTGCGCTTCCGCCAGTGGCGCACGGCTGTCCTCCCCGAGGCGCGGTCCACGGCGTCGCGCAAGCTCGCCGCGGCATCCTCGTGTTGGGAGCACGCTCATGTTTCGCTGTCCACCATCATCCAAGCGGATGAAGCGTCCGCACGGTGGCATATGTCTCAAGTGCACGCAGTGACCCTTATGGCCTTACGGCGGACGACTTTGTCGGACCCCCGATGGGAAATCCGAGGGGCCACTGCACAGCGCATGAAGCGCCTGCGGGACGAGAACCCACCTGAGACGCACAAGAAACGCAGGACAGAGGCACTAGAAATGCAGGACAGAGACACTGGAGGTTCCCAATGATCTCCAGGATATGGAGATCCCGCTTGAGGACATGGGCAATGTCATTGTCTTGACTGGATTGTGACACCCCCGAGAGGTCCGGGAGGACACGCATACTTGTGCAAACGGGGCGCCAGGGGTGGGGCAAGGCGCGGGACTCGTTCCTCCCGCCACCCCACCGCAGCCGTCTTGGTGAGGGTAGGTCATACCTAACCCATAACCAAAGCCGACCCTGTCACTGACCAATGACCTGCTATGTGTACTCTCAATGGACACTTGGTGGGACTTCGGCCACGAGGTAAAAAAAAAACAACGGGGAGAGTGTTAGCGTGCCGGGCATCTTTTTTTTTTAAACCATTCCCCACGCGTGCCTGTTTTTGCCCCCCTCCCCCCCCCTCACCAAACAATCTGCTCCCAAGAAGCAAGGGGTGATGTAGCCACTTCTGGTTTGGTCCCCTTCTATTGGAGACCCCCGAGAAGGCAGGGGTGATGTAGCCATTCCGCCCACAGGTGCTTTGCAAGGAAGGTTTGCGGTCCAGTGCGGTCTACTTGGGGTACTTTTCTACCCCCCACCCCTTGTACTCCCCCACCCCTTGCAATCCCCCCCCCCCCCATGTGGGGGCATAGGAAACACTAAGCGCCGAAGGTGCCGAAGAAAAAATTTCTTTAGGTTACACTGGGATTGGCGTTGGGGGGGGACCGGCACTTGGTGCCCCCCCCCCCCCCCCATGGGGGGGACAGCCCTGACATTAGGGGGGGGGGATTACAAGGTGGGCGGGGGGTAGGTGAGGATAAACTTGGGGCTAGAGCCAGGATACTTAATACGAAGGTAGCGCGCCGGGCACACGCCGGGCACACAGTCCCCCATGGGCGGCTCGTGATTTCTCAACGGACGACACATTGCACTGTGGGGCTCATATTGTCGTGGTCTCTTCCTGAAACGAGATTTTTTGCAGCTCATGCAGACACAGAGTGGCCCAAACACACAACCCCGCTGGGGGGGGGGTGCAGGGCACGCATGTTTTGGCTGCCCATGAACCCTTTGTCCTGACATGCCACTTGAAGTTTCAATGTTGCATTTCAGTGGGTAAGTTCGTGAGTTTGGAGTCCACAGCAAATCCGTTGGTGGCGTTTGCTGTTAGCCACGCACTGTGCATGCAACATGCCTCAAACAAGAATCACCGTTTTCTTCTGTCAGCTTCTGTTGTGTCACTAGAGCCATATGGAAGAACCAGAAGAAGAATGTGGCGATGCTAACAATTTGCCAGGCCATGCGGGGCCCTCACATGAATTTGTCCCTACAGTGCCTTTGATGTATCCCTGTGCTTTGGTCCAGCTTCCACTGGGTATGCTAAGTGGTATTCTTGGGTATATCCGGGGCCTGGGGCTGGGTTGTATTGACTTATGCAAAAGGGGTTGGTGATGTCGTTCCAGTGTTCCATTGTGCGTAGGGGCAGTGTTGCAGATGCGGGTGATGTAATGGTTTCTTAGAGTGGCCAACACCATGCGGAGTAAGGATGAGCCTGAGAGGCTGTGGAAGCAGAGGGAGTCTCTCTCTCTCTCTGTGTGTGTGTGTGCGTGTGTTTGACTTCAGAGCATGGCTCTACAACATTTGAGAATCACTCCAAATACTTACGAATGTGCAACTCCAATGCAAAGCCCAGCTGATCCATCAATGAAAACCAGTGTAACCTTTGGCAACAAGGGTAGGCAAAATACTGCGAATTCACCCTCTTGTCGCAGTGTGCGGTCACATCAACGCTTTGGACTTTAATTGTGCCTTGGTTGAGGGTGGTGTGGTCAGGCGTTGTACCAGTTCCTGTCCAAAGCTGCATTACCACTGGGGGTGCACAGCTGCAGCCCTTGACCCCAACAACCCCCCAGCCCCCAAAGTGGCCAGAATGTTTAGAAGGTCCAGACCACATTTGGTCTAAATTCGGCGCCGGAATTTTTTTCTTTTGGCATATGGTGTGGGGAGTGAAATTTTCTTTTTGCCCCATGTCCCCCCCCCCCCGTTGTATAAGCCACGCCCTTGTCCAAGCTACAGTAGGCGTAGGGACCGTATTAATTTGGGACCTAATTTTAATTTGGTACCAAATGTAGTGCAGCCACATAAGACATGGGTTTGGTGACGGATTTGCAAGTCACATAGAGTCATGGACACATTTGTTGTGAGTGTTTGCCACTTGAACCCACATAGCTCTGATTTTGGGGATGTTTGTGCATTATATGCCCCTTTCTTGCACCGGCTCACCATGCAATCTTCTCTTTTTGAACCTGGGCGCCCGGTGTTGGTAGTTGCATGTGTTGCACGCAAGCGACGCCCGTGTCCAAGCCACATTAGGCATAGGGACCGTATTAATTTGGGACTTTGGCGTAGCTTATACAAAGGGGGGGGGGTATGTTTACTCAAAGTGCTCAGAATTTCATGGGGAATCCAAATATGTATGCAAAACGTGAAATTTTTTCTGACCCCTGACCAGACCCTCCAGGAGGTTTTTTTGCAAAAACCCCCGCATATGTGTGTTCAAAATGATCAGTGCGACGAGGGGATCCTTTTGAGGTATGTTTGTTGGGGCACCCGGGACCCCAGCTCGGCCCTCCCTCCATTGGGGGGCGGGGAAAATGTTGAAGGGTTGTCAGGGTCAACCGCTGCACCTGGGCACCCCCAGTTGCATTACGGTGCCTGCTTGTTGTAACAGCAATCCCCGTCTGACGGGAAAGGACAGAGGACTATGCCCATTTTCTGGTCTTCCTGGTCTTCCTGCCACCTTGGGAAGGGGTTTTTGTCCAAAAGTGCGGTCCCTCCCGGGGTTGGCCACTTCGGAGGGTGGAGACACCAAATGCTGAGCATACCCCCTCGCGCATTTTCAATGGGCTCTGAGCGCCCTTCTACCCCCCCCTCTCCCAAACTACACGGTTTGGGAATGACCGAACGCGACGCCTCCACTCGGCACTTACAGGGCAGTGGGCGCCATAAAGGCACTGATGCCACAATTGCGAGCAGTGAGACAAATAGTGTCCTCTCACCCCACAAAATTGCGTCTTTGCCACCCTCCCCCCCCCCTTCCCCCAGCCCAACTCCCCGGCCTCGACACGCCAGCACGTGACACAACACGCATGGCACTGGGCCAACTAGGGGAAGTCGGGTTGTCAACTCCGCGGGGGGGCGGGGGAGGGGGGGTTTGATAGAGCCCCCAAAACTGGGGAGGGGGTTTGGGAGAACAGCTCAATTGACAGGACCATTGATCCACGGGGGCCGATCCTGGTCAGGACCCGACCCCAAAGTGGGGGGGGGGTAACTCCCCCCCCTCTACAGACCCCAAAATGGTTGTACAGATCAATGGGTTTTGTGGGCGCCAGATATTTTGTTTTAGGCATACGGCAGGGGGAAATATTTTTGTTCGACCCGATGTGTCGGTACTCAAAATACTCAGAATTTCGTGGAGAATTCAAAAATGGCTAAAAAGCACAAAAAAGGATATTGACCCCGACCCGGCCTCCGGGTCGGGCCTTGGCTGATGGGAGCCTGAGTTGATGGGCAATTTTTTGTTTGAAATTCTTTTACCCCACTTGTGCATATTCAAAATGATCAGCGTGTCATGGGGATCATTTTGAGGGATGTTTGTTGGGGTACCCACCGACCCCCCCCCCCCCAGGGAGCCCGGTGGCTGACCGCCCGACCCGCCGACCCCCAAGGTTTGGGTCAACCAAAGCCCCCCCCCCCCCCCCTACAGCCCCAAAACGGTCGCACACCCCTCGGGGTCACACATTGGCTGGAGGCGGCCCCCGTGCATTGATCAGATATTATGAATTGTGGCGCCAAAGGCACCAAAAAAAGTTTTTGAGCATTGAAAATGGTCTTTTTTTTTTTGCACCAAATACATTGCAAATCATGTTTTTTCTGAACCCCCTTGACGTGCTGAGTCCAAAAATACCATTTTCATTTTTTTGCCGCATTTCGGGTCCGGGTCACCTGCGGGATCCAAGGGTTAGTCTTGGTGAAATTTCGGGGGGGCTGGGGGCGTCAATTGAGCCCTTTTTGGGTGTGTGGGGGGTACAGCATTGGGAAAGATGGCCGGAACATTGATTTGGATGGCCGGGTCGCGCCCGGTGCGCGCAGGGGGAACAGACCCTCAGGGCCACCACCTGCGCCATCCATTGCTGCACCGCTGGTCCGCAGATCTCTGGCAGCGCATCGCTGACTTCCTCCAGTCCGCAGCCCTGAGCCACGCGTGCTCGAAACTCTGGCGCGCGTTGCAGGGGCAACACATCCGGTGTGCCGGGCGCCATGGCCCAAACACGGGGGCCATACTGCATAAGTGGCAGGCCTTGGTGCGCACGCTGGCCCTCAAATGGCAAGGCGCGCTGTGGGACAGCGACGGGGCAGCGTTGGCTGACCTGCAGCAGAGCCCCCACCTGTGTGGCTTGCATTTGGATCTGTGCTACTGCAGTGTTGGAGACGCGGGCGCCAATTGGCTGGCGGCATTGAAGGGCGCCCCTGCACTGCAGGTGCTGCACCTCGATTTGGAGTCCAATGGCATTGGGGTGGGGGGGGCTCGCGCCTTCTCGACCCTCAAAGAGGCGCCTGCGTTGCACACCCTGTGCCTGGATCTGAGTTACAACCGTGTGGGCTACCATGGAGCACAAGCTCTTGTGGCACTGAAGGGTGCCGCCTCGCTGCGCACCCTGCATCTGAATCTGACCGCCAATCAGATTGTGGATAGGGGCGCGGCATCGCTGGCAGCCCTGGCGGATGTGGTGGCACTCCAAAGGCTACATCTGGATCTCACCTCCAATCAGGTCGGGGATGCCGGGGCAGCAGCACTGGCAGAGCTGAGGTGCGCGGCGTCGTTGCACACCCTTGAGCTCATTCTGGATAACAACGACATCGGAGCCGATGGCGCGGCGGCGCTGGCCGCGTTGCAGGGTGCATCACTGCGAAGCCTACGGTTGAAGCTGGCCAATAATCGGCTTGGCGACGATGGTGCACACGGACTTGCTGCCGTCAAGGCTGCGATCCTGCAGACCCTGGAGATGGACTTGTCCATCAACCGAATCGGCCCCAGTGGGGCACAGGCCCTTGCGGAGTTCAAGTGTGCCCCATGCCACACATTGCATTTGAATCTCGCATTGAACCATGTGGGACCTGCTGGGGCGCAATCACTGGCGGCGTTGATGGGCGCACAATCGGTACGAACACTCCATTTGGGGCTGGCGAAGAATCAGATTGGGGACGAAGGCGCGTGTGCGTTGGCCGCTTTTCAGGATCGTGCGGCACTGCGCCGGCTGCAGCTCGACGTCTCCAACAACAGAATAGGGGTCAGTGGCATGGAGGCTCTGGTGGCTATGAAGGACTCAGCACCGACCGTGAGTCTGCATCTGCATCTCGATGGCAACCAAGTGGCAGGCAATGGGTAAGTTCAGGGGCAACAGTAGTACTGCAGCACTACTGCACTGCGTACAGCATTTCTAAGCGTTTAGCCGAGGGCACTTTGTTTATTTGAGTCCCCAGGGGTCATGCTGCCGCCGAGGAGATATCCAGCACCTGTGCCCAGGCAGGTTGCCACGCCGTTGCAATATATTGATTTGCACTGAACTTCCCACGTAGTTCGACAGTCCTTAGACTTTTGGTGAATTTCCACATTGGTGGCTCTGCAGAGCACTGTCTGTAGGTGTGGTTGGCATGGGTTGCATGTGTGACAGTAGCAGCCACAGGAGGCCACCTGACTCCCCAAGGCACGATCTCCAGCTGTGTCTTGTTGTCCCTCGGTGGGGTTTCAGGGCAGGAGCCATGGTTCATTCGCGGCAGTTGTTCATATGGGTAGTTTCAGCCCACCTTCCACCACTGCATACTCTGACCCTCAATCTTGGGGGCAACTCAGTGTGAGCCACTCGGGCACAGGCATGTGCAGCCTTTGTAGCTTCTTCACACGCCATCAATGCATACCCTGACCCCTAGTCTTTGAGCACCAACCAGGAATAGACCCAGGGACAGAGGCAGCCGATTGCAAAGTATGCAGAAAGAATGCATCCAACACAACGCCAGTCAATCACCACACAACCCAATGTCAGCCACTTGCCCAATTTCAACACATGTTTGAAGTCCATCACTACAAGGCTTTCTTACCACCTGTTTCCAGTTCAAGCAGGATGAGTTACGCAGACGTGGTTTCCTCCTCATTTTCATGGATGGCTCCTTGGAGGATGAGCCAGGCGTGGGGAGAGAAGCAGGATATGGCATCGCATCCGGAACGGGTGTCAAGATTGCGGAGTTTGTCCCCAATCACCTGCTGCAAACCAACAACTCAGCTGAGCTTTATGCTGCAGTGCAATCTCTGAAGCTTTTCTCAGATGATCACATTGCTGGTTGTACTGTTAGTCTGTAGCTTTGTCCATCGCTTCCATCGCACAATTCCAGGTGTATAGTGTGTGCCATGCGTGCTGCAGGCCTGGGATAATACGGTACCTGGGGAGGGGTGCATTGATTGACCGGAACCATCGCTCTCTACAAAGGAAAGACTGTGGCCCCACATATCCACACATCATGCAAACATCCAAACAAGGGATCAAGCTGGGTATGAGGGGTATTGGGGGGGCATGATCGCAACTTTGCATGTTTACCGAGCTGGGTTTACCCTGTCGAGGTTTTACACCACCTTTTAGGGTCCAAGGCCGAGCTACACTATTTAGCAGCAGCAGCAGCAAGCAGCAGCAGCAGCAGCAGCAGCAGCAGCAGCAGCAGCAGCAAGCAGCAGGCGGTCCAAAAGTCCTTGCGACCACACGAGGGCTCAAAACCGGCATCCAAGTAGCTCAAAACGACCGGGGAGCAAAGGCGCATCGCCACAAACAGGTTTCGTGCCGTTTCGAGCCGTCTAGCCCGTTCTACGGCCAATTTAGTGTCCAAAAATGGCCGTTTTTGGGCTGTTTTCAGGACGATCGTCCTGGAAGTTCAGGACGATCGCCGGTGTGCGGAGTACGTGTTTCCGATGGGGGCCGTTGTTCTTTCATAGCGATTGGGCCATCAAAGGATTGCAAATGGGTGTTCAATGAGGCATGTACCATGCCGTGGTGCCACGTGGTGGTCCATTTTGAGGTGAAAATGAGCCGTTTTTGAGCCGTGTTTCAGAACGATCGTCCTTACGGTAGAGGCACATCTCCAAAGCAGGCAGTGTTTCCTCCACGGTAATTTCCAATGCGTTACACAATACTAGGAGCCAGCTCGGTCCTAGTTCGAGTCTTGATTACCGAGCTGGGTTTACCCTGTCGAGGTTTTACACCACCTTTTAGGGTCCAAGGATGAGCAACACGTTTTAGCAGCAACAGCAGCAGCAAGCAGCAAGCAGCAGGCGGTTAAAAAGTCCTTGCGACCAAACCGCGGCTCAAAACCGGAATCCAAGTAGCTCAAAACGGCCGGGGAGCAAAGGCGCATCACCACAAACAAGTTTCGTTGCATTTTGAGCCGTCTAGCCCGTTCTATGGCCGATTTAGTGTCCGATGACTTGTGGTGGGGGTGCCTTGTGGTGGCGATGACTTGTGGTGGGGCCGACTTGTGGTGGGAATGACTTGTTGTGGGGATGACTTGTGGTGGGGGTGACTTGTGGTGGGGGTGACTCGTGGTGGGGTAGACTTGTGATGGGGGTGACTTGTGGTGGGCGTGACTTGTGGTGGGGATGACTTGTGGTGGGGGTGACTTGTGGTGAGGGTGACTTGTGGTGGGGGTGACTTGTGGTGGGGGTGACTTGTGGTGAGGGTGACTTGTGGTGGGGGTGACTGGTGGGGATGACTTGTAGTGGGGATGACTTGTGGTGGGGTTGACCTGTGGTGGGGGTGACTTGTGGTGGGGGTGACTTGTGGTGGGGGTGACTTGTGGTGGGGGTGACTTGTGGTGGGGATGACTTGTGGTGGGGATGACTTGTGGTGAGGGTGACTTGTGTTGGGGTTGACTTGTGGTGGGGGTGACTTGTGGTGAGGGTGACTTGTGGTGGGGGTGACTTGTGGTGGGGATGACTTGTGGTGGGGTTGACCTGTGGTGGGGGTGACTTATGGTGGGGGTGACTTGTGGTGGGGATGACTTGTGGTGGGGATGACTTGTGGTGGGGATGACTTGTGGTGGGGGTGACTTGTGGTGGGGGCGACTTGTGGTGGGGGTGACTTGTGGTGGGGGTGACTTGTGGTGGGGTGACTTGTGGTGGGGGTGACTTGTGTTGGGGGTGACTTGTGGTGAGGGTGACTTGTGGTGGGGGTGACTTGTGGTGGGGGTGACTTGTGGTGGGGTGACTTGTGGTGGGGGTGACTTGTGGTGGGGTGACTTGTGGTGAGGGTGACTTGTGGTGGGGTTGACTTGTGGTGGCGGTGACTTGTGGTGAGGGTGACTTGTGGTGGGGGTGACTTGTGGTGGGGGTGACTTGTGGTGGGGGTGACTTGTGGTGGGGGTGACTTGTGGTGGGGATGACTTGTGGTGGGGTGACTTGTGGTGGGGGTGACTTGTGGTGGGGCTGACTTGTGGTGGGGATGACTTGTGGTGGGGGTGACTTGTGGTGGGGTTGACTTGTGGTGGGGTTGACTTATGGTGGGGGTGACTTGTGGTGGGGATGACTTGTGGTGGGGATGACTTGTGGTGGGGATGACTTGTGGTGGGGGTGACTTGTGGTGGGGGTGACTTGTGGTGGGGTTGACCTGTGGTGGGGGTGACTTGTGGTGGGGGTGACTTGTGGTGGGGGTGACTTGTGGTGGGGGTGACTTGTGTTGGGGTTGACTTGTGGTTGGGGTGACTTGTGGTGGGGGTGACTTGTGGTTGGGATGACTTGATGACTTGTGGTGGGGGTGACATGTGGTGGGGGTGACTTGTGGTGGGGATGACTTGATGACTTGTGGTGGGGGTGACTTGTGGTGGGGGTGACTTGTGGTGGGGGTGACTTGTGGATGGAGCATCGCGGTGCGGTCTAGTGGTCTGCAGATGCATCGTGCTGCCCCTTTGCCCTCACCCTGTGCCCCGCGGCATTCTCCCAGCAGCCCCACTCCACCCCAGCCCTCCCTCACACTGCCCACCCTCACGCGGGGTCCCCCTTCCCCTGCGCATTTCCTGTTCACGAATCGCGCGCACTTCGCTGGGCAGGCGTTGTCTGGCCCCCAGCCCTGGGCCCCGGAGGACAGCAACCACGCGTACCCCCTGCCGCCGCCGAGGTCCCCGGACCCGGGCTCACTGTGGGGCTGCGCCGCAGGGGTGCTCTGGGGCGTCCTGCTGGGGGTGGCAGGGACCATTGCCTCCCAGCGGCTGTGGCCCCACGGCGCCATGGCCCCCGGCCCAGCGCTGTTGTGGGAGGACGTGGGGCATGAGACGGAGGGCTGGGGCGAGGGCTGGGGGCATGGGTAGTGGAGTGGGGGGCCGGGGGGTGCGGACGGCACGGCAGAGAGGGGGGCTTGGGGTGGGATGGGGACGGGGGTTGTGGAAGGGGGAGGGGCAGGGGAGGGAGGGAAGGGAGGGTGGGTCGGGGGGGGGGTATGTATGTGCTGCTTTTGATCACGATGTTGCCCTTTCTCTACCGCAACGATGGTCACCTGCACCATCTTCCCGCAACCTTTTGCGAAAGGCGCCTTGGGCCGTTTTCTCCCTCTTGCAAACTGCATGTGCTGCCTGATGTGCTGACCCTGCTTCACCCAACAGACACGTGACAGCTCAAACGTCACCATTCGGGGGGAGTGGGGGCGATTCCCCCCAACATCGTGGTACCCGGTTAGACCACGTCAGATGCATCGATCCCCTGATGGGGAAGAAGACAATTTCCTTTTAGGGTAAACCATAGAGTCCAAAACTGGAAAATTCATTTGAAATGTCAGTTTCCTTAAATATTCCACTTTTGAGCTCGAAAAAACAAAGGAAAATTTCCGGCAAAACATCCGGTAAAACAAAAACTCAACTTCCTTGAGTGGGTTTTTTGGCTCTGGGACTGCCTGGTACACATTGACCACCCCAAGAGATTTGCGCTGACATCACCCGGCCTATGTGCAGGGAGCAGTGTCTGTGGGTGCGGGGGGGGGGGGAGGGCATTGAGGCCCAAGCAGTGAACACGGCACCAAATTTCCCCTTCTGACCCATGAAGGAGCGCCGCACTCCTCCGCCACTCCCGATAGACACCCACAGCCCACAGACAGCGGCTGTACGACACGACGCCCGCCGAACTGTTTGCAGAAGCCACGCCCTCCCTCCCAGTGTACAGCCCTGTGCCAAGGGAAGGGGCGGGTTGCGCACGAGAGCGTCGGCACGGAATGCAGCGGTGCATGGAGGGGCCCAATAAGGGCCGCTCTGTGGTGCCGTCTGTCCGAGCCATCACAAGTGTACCGACCGTGTCCAGTGGTGACCTCATTGTATCAGGGGCTCTGTTGGTGCAAGGGACTCTGATGCAACCCACCGGTTCTTCTCAGCCTTCGGTCTTCTTTGTACTGCAGTAGCACCTTGAGATACAAATGGGCGTGGCAGTTCCCGCTGCATCGCCCTACCCATGTGTCATGGCCGCTACTGCACTCAGCTATCAAACCATCGTCGCACCGGAAAGCCCCGATTCCTCATTCCGAGAACTCTCTCGAGTACCGTCTGTAAGAGGGACTATGATCCTACAAATACGATTGGTACTCTCTATTCAAAAGGACAAAGAGAGTACTTTAGCGCACCGGGCACGCGCCGGGCAAAAGGTTTTGCACACTTCGGTGTGGCCCCTCGCGTTGGGGTTAAGGATTTCCACGGAGAACGTTACTTTCATGTTTTTATAGTTAGCATCTATTGCACTGGTTTCTCTTGCCCATCTGCCTTATTGCATTGCGTTCCCATTACTTCAAATCAATCACCTGGGTGTGTTCTGTGATATTCTCTCTCCAAAGGCGTTGTATGGGTGTGTTGTGTTGCTATTTCAGATCCAAGATGTAGAGGACCAATTCTGTGAACGGCTACTTCCTATTTTGGAGAAAACTTCGGACAAGGACCCAGTACCCTTGCAATCCCCCCCCCCCCCCGGGAGAACGTCGCGCGCTAGCGGGGGAGATTGCAAGGGGGACAGGGGGTACAATTTGCTTGTGCTTAGGCTTTGATGCCCGGAACATCGATTTGGATGCCGGTCCCGCCGGGCAAACATACCCTCAAAGTCCCACAGCGCTGCCACGTCCCCAGTTCCTTTTGCCTTGCCCAATGGTAACAGTCCAATGGGGCAAGTTCAACCGCCCCATCAAGGCCTTGCCAGGAACCGACACATCTGTGCCTCTTCCTATCTGCCGGGTTTCAAAAGGCAGAATGACACCCCGATATGTCGGGCCTCCCGTCATGCAATACGTTGTCTCAGGGTCGACCATCCTGCTTGTGGATTGTTGCCTCCCTATGCTCCTTCATCCCCCGTGCGCCTGTTGTGTTTGCCCTTCACGTTATGACAAGTCACGTTCATCGCAGGGCGTTTATTTTGTGTGCTAGCTGCGTGCAACCACTTATTTCAAACCCCAAGAGAAGGGGTTAAGTTGTCATGCAGGTGAGTCCAACCCTTGGTTTCACCCCCCCCCCCCTAATGCAGCCACAGAAGCGGATGAAGTGCAATGACCACCCAATGAAATGAAGCTTCCAATGTGTTCACCTTGATTGCAAAAAGCACCTGGACGAGAGGTTGTTAGATCAAGCGCAGGCACGGGCGCCACATACTTTTTGGGGACATTCTCGTAGCATACCCCAATGGGTGATACCTTATCCAGCAATACAATCAATCAGTTAAATAAAAAGAAACCATGGATGTATATTTTTTGATAGTTTGTTGATATGATCAAATGGCTTTCTTGCCCCATGAACCCAATGAAAATAATTTTACATCTTATGGGACTGCTCTACCATGCATTGGTGCCCTCTGCAGGCACAGATCCAGGTTTGCCTTTCCGGCCACACGATATATCCGGTGATTGTACTGCGCCTTGCAGCACTGATGCAGAGACCGGGTTGTGAACCTGAGAGCCTCATCGCTACTCAGCGCAGGCCTGTTGCAAAAAAAAACATCTTATGTGACTGCTCTATGCTGAAAAGTAAACCAATATACCATATCAAACGACCGCATCCATTGTTTTGTGCTTCATATGATGAAAAACATGAATGACCACAATGTCCACAAAAGCAAGATTTCGCACAAATTGTTTGAAAAACAAAGATACATGGCGGTACAAAAATCAAAAATCAAAGAAGATAATTTGGCCGGAGTATTTTGACTAGGCTTGGGCACCCAACGCTACGCCCTCCCTCCCCAAGCCTAGACAGGTTCTTTCTGTTCAAAGTGCCGCAAAATCCATTTAAAATCCATTTTTGTCAAAGCACCTCGATGCCGCAAACTAGGGCTTTTCTCTTCCCCAAAGCTTGAACACACTGCCATTGGTTTCCATTGACATCGAAACCAAAATTCCTTTGCTTCACCACCATTTCAACTGCAGACTTGTATCAGCGAAGTATGTCGAGGCAACTAGAAAGTGGTTGGCATTTTCAATTGTCCCATCCAGGCAACTCAGATTCATCTTCACCATCATTTTCCAATCTCAATAGCTCCTTGCTTGGCAGTTCATACAGTTTGGTTGTTTTTCCCTCCTGCACCTTGGCCAACATGTTGGTGAGGTTCCGGAGATCCACATCCATATTCCCGCAAATCCTCCAGGTCCGTTGACGTTTTGATGGCTTTATCTTGAAGATCCTTGATTTCCTCCTCCATCTTCGTGGCTCTGTCTTTGGATGTCTACAAGGCTTCCAAGTCCCTTGTTTGGTCATTAATCTTTTCGTCCTTTGCCTTGCAAAGAGCTTGAAGGTAATTTTCTCTTCCGGAAGCTTGCTAGTCTATTCACAAACAAACGGCAGCAAAGCTCCATTCACTGCATGTCGATGATGTGAAGCGGATATTTTGAACTCCAAGAGCTTCTCCTCACTGTGCGGTGCCAATGCAGAAACATATTGATTCTCTAATTTCTTTTCTATGGATTGCTTGAGCAGCAAGGACATCCGGGTACTGACTTTTCGAACAAGTAGTTCCGAGAAATGATCATCAAATTTGATGCCCCATTCCGTGGTAACACCTTTCGAATCGAGGTAACACAGGAGTTGACAAGTACATGCTCATGATGCTGCACGTCTCTGCAAAGGGTTTTCCGCACATAATCTTTGATTCCATGGCATAGGATTTTGGGGGGGACACCCTTTGACAAAAATGACAAGCTGGTGGGTAACATCTTGCACACATGGATCCATTGTGCAAATGTATTGTGGGTTGTACAATAGTACGTTTCCCCCCATCTTTCTTGGCATCTTTGTTGATGAGCCTCAACCCAAGAAATGAGCTCGCCCGCACCTAGGGCTGCCAAACTGTTCTTTTTGCCTCTGAAAAATGTTTCAAACTTGTGTTTTAGTATGTGATTGCCATGTTGTGGCATGAATTGCAAGAGATGAGCAGGTAGCAGGTGTCCAACCTGGGTCAATTCATCCTCAACAGCTTCGTTGAGGTGATCTTGCAAATGAACACCCAGTCGCTGGCTGTCTAGCGGCATCTTGGGAGCAATAAATGCCAAGATCCAGCCATTTCAAACATTTTCAAAGGCTCCTTTTAGTGTGTACCATGAGGTGCACACCAGCAACGAATGTTTGACACATATTTATCAGGCGTCCGCACATTGGTGACATATCCGCATGGTGAAGCGTGTTTGAATGGTTCACATGCCTCGATTTAATCGTCCGTGTTATAGGCAGCATCTTGATTTGATCGCCCACCTGTGCAGTTTAAGAGGCACAAACTCAATCCGGTGCATGTTCCACCCATGGCAATCGTCCAGCACAAGTCACCACTGAGACTGCCAATACCTGCACATCAGTGTGTCGTAGCCTCACCGCTGAATCAAGCTCGATTGTGAATGATGAAATGGACCATGTTGGCAAGAGCCCATCTGACCGTTGTTTTTCTGTTTTTTCCCGATCACACTTTGTGTGATCAGATCCGCAACATGACGCCATTGTGCTCCAATTATGGTGGATTGTGCTTGTGGTATTTCCTCAAGACAATGCTGTTTCATGTGATATGATTATCTGCCATTGTCAATATCAGTAGTCTGGCTGGTACCTACATCCACTCTGCCAATGAACATGTGCCCACCACAACTATTGTCCTTCGTTCACAAAGAAGCAATCCTAAAGAAGATAAACAAAAGATGCCAAAGACTACAAAAATAAGAAAAATTAAAAGAAGAAATGACAGGCAAAGAGCAACCAACCATGGCGAGAGGGACACACACACACACACACACACACACAAACTCCGTGGATAAACGCAAACACAAGCATATGCACAGCCCCGCCCACGTGCCGGGTTAAATATGCCGATTGCACTACCGCCACATATGGGTCTCCCTCGTTAATAGTACAAGAGCGGCCAGGACATTAATAGCCATCAACCCTCGTTAATAGTACATACCGGGGGGCCGGGGGTGGGATAGGGCAGGCTTCAGGCAGGCTCTAACCCGCTAACCCCTAACCCTCCCGTCGCAAGAGCGGCCAGGACATTAATAGCCATCAACCCTCGTTAATAGTACAGTGCACACACACACACACACACACACACGCACACACACACAGAGAGAGAGCGAAAGAGAGAGTTGGATGAGCAACATAGACAAACATCATATCTGGTTACCGACAACTCTGTGGTAGCTGTGTGGTCGAATCGTTACATTATCTACTTAGTATGGTGCTCAGCTTGAATCTGCGTCCACCGAAAGGGGACACTCAAGTGAACGTCCAAGTTTCAGTTGAACCTCAATCATTGAGCAGTGAGCACAACGATCAATCAGTCAATGTTTGCCCGTGGTCGGCGCTCACAAGCGAGCACAAACGCTCCTTTGTACCGAAGGCCAATGGCCCACCACACATAGAAGTAGGTGCGAAACGCAAAACGATGCGAAACAACCGCCTCACGGGAATGAGCACCCCCTGAGATGGTGATGCGAAATATGAAACGGCCTTGGGCACCTTGTGGGGCACCCTCTTTGGTGCGTGCCATGCCAAAGAGGTCTCTTTGCTGCCAACCCCCTCGCCCCCCGCCCCCCCTGGCAGGTGGTGTGGGCGGCTACAACCACCGTGATACTGGTGAGGAGGGAAAGTGGAGACCTCCGTTGTTGTATGCTAACCCCTTTGTTCATAGCAAGGTTCATGAGAAACAACATGAGTGGAGATCATTACGAGATGATCGGCTGCTTTTGGCGTGAGTAGACCGGGAGGTGGCTACATTGGGTGTGTGGGTGTGAATATTGTCTGGATACCATGGTGGTTCAAAGAAAGGGGTGATTTTTGGGCCCACCCCCGCCCTCCCCCTTCAAGGGGCCAAAATGTTTAAGGGCTGTCGGGGTCAAGGACTGCACGTGCACTTGGGCGCCCCCCATGGGTTGGCGGTTGGTGGTTGGTGGTGTGCCGTTGGCGGCGGTTGGCGGTTGGCGGTCCTTGGGGGCTGTCCTTAAGGGCTGTCCTTAGAAAGAAAACAAAAACTCTGGCTTCTCAAGGATTGCCCTGAAGCTTTGCGTTATATTGGGTGTCAGCTTTTGAAAGTATCAACAACCCGTTACAATGGATGAAACCCGCCGTTAGCGTCCGAAAACATCTGCAGGCAACGCTTGGGAGACTAGCCATAGCAACGCTCAAGGACCCTCAGCAACCTTCGATGACTCTCGAGATCCATAGGTTGCTCCCAACAACCCTCCACCTACACACCACAGAATATCCGTGTGTTCCAGTGTGCCCTGCTGTTGTTGGGATGTATTGAGCACCCTGGGGGTATATGAGGCCAACTATTGTCCACCATGCGTATAAACGTACGGGCAAATAGGCTACCGTGAATCGCTGCAATGGCATCGCTGCACTGTGCCTTGGTCAGGGTGCATGTTGTGTGTTGCTTGAAACCGCGCTTCAGAAGGGCCTGGGTGTCAGCGATATGTACAGGGTCGCATCCGCCCTTCTTGGTTTTCATGGTTGCATACCAAGACCCGTTCTCGTTGCAGCAGACTAGAGGAAATTGGTTGGCACCATACGGGTGTGTGTTCCATTGTGCCCTGCCGTGATTGGGATCTATCGAGCACCTCTTGGGTATATGGGGCCAACTTTTGTCCATCAACCCTGTAAACATACCAGCAAACGTGTCGCCGTTGATTGATGCAGCAGCATGCCTTGGTCGGGGCGCGTGTCAAGTGCTTTCTCCTCTCCCTCTCTTCTCTCTTTTTTCTTGCTCTCTCTCCTCTATGTCTCTTCTGTATGCAATGAGGGCAGCAAATCCCCTGATCACCAACAGCAGCAGCACAACGATTAGTCTTTTTCGAATCATGTCAGGGTATGGTTTTTTGTTTGTAGACGTAGGACACGGCAGAAACTCCATGATTCATCGTTGTGTGAAAGGTGTGTGTGCAATGTTGTATCGCATGTTGTATGGGTGTGGTCATGGTGTCACATTGGCACAACATTTGCTAAAGACGGCTCCCCCATACCTGACGCACATAAAACAATTTCAGGGCCCCAAATGGGGCATTGTGTAAGCATTATCGAGGGCAGAGGGCAGAGCATGACACTGTTTGGACCTCTGATGGGTTTCCGCCGATGGCTGAGGCCTAATTGTGGTACCTCTGCGACCCCCCACCCCCCACCCCGCCCTAGCGGCGGCCGGCAAAGACCAGTACAGTGCCAGGCACCACAGACCACATTCATGGGGCACAAGTCTCTTATTCTAGTATGCTGGTTGCTGGTCTCCACAAGCAGGAGGTGGCTTCACGGACACAATCCTTAGAGCACTTTTTTGCTGGCAATGACAAGTTTTAGCCGTCTACCACTGGATGGGAGGAATGCGAGTTGCTTGATGCTACTGCACACCCTTTGCGATGCTAGGCCTGCACACCCTTTGCGATGCTAGGCCTGGTTGTCGAGATAAGCGTCACATTTTGAAGATGGTAAATGATCACTTGTACTACTGGTACCAGAACAATAAATATCTTTATCGGAAGCCAGCTGACCTCACAAAGTTGTTTCGCAATCTGGCGTTGACCAATCCCTCATATAGTGGTCCTGCTTTTTTGAAGTTTGAGCATGAGGATGGCAGTGGCGCTTTGACTTTTGCCAATGCTAGGTGTTGTGCTTGCTGTTCGTCGGACAATTGACAATGGCAATATTTCTTGCCGATTTATTTTTATCGGGGTCTTATTTTCATGAATTCCATGGATGACAAGTTGCCATACGTGCTTCATTTATCAGTTGTGTTGTTGCACCTCAAACAAGTGGCTCATCATTTTATGTCCTTTTTGTTCTGATAGCAGTCTTCATCTGTTGTTTTTTGGGGTGTCGCAAGGTTTCTAGCTTACATGATCAAGCAAGTTTTTGTGGTACATTGTTTCCTGCCAAATCTGTTACATATCTTTTCACCCACAATGTTTCTGGGAGGATTGAGATGCACCTGGAAGTGTGGTGTGGGCGACCAGTGTGCAATGGTGTAGACGAGGCCGGGAGTCAACTGGTTGCAAGTCTTCCACGCATGCACACCCAAGACGGAAGGAGGTCTCCATACCTGCTTGAAAATCAAGTGTGTGTGTGTGTTTGTGTGTGTTTGTGCAAAACTCTGCAGATTGTACATAATAGGCAAAGCCAAGAGCCTCTGGGAAGGTAAAGGCTGGCTCTGGCGCCCTATTGCAGCATCTCCCTCCCCTATTGTTAGTCGGTCCCAGCTCAGGGTTGCCGTGCGGGCGTTCATACGAATTCTCAAATACCTCACGGGAGAGCTTCCATTTTCCATCCTCCGCCTACGAATCACAGACCTCGCTGCATGGCTCCATTGGGCGGCGGGGGGGGGGGGGAGGGGCTGCGCACAGTGAGTGAACCTGACTGCAAGGAGCAATTCAATTTCGTCCAGCCTGCTGATGTGCAACAGCATATGGAAAAGGCTTCATCCTGGCTTAGTAGTAAACGCCGATGGCGCATGAAAGAGATCGTTTGGTCGGTACACCACATGCACAGCATGCTGGATCGGGCAGGCAAAGCGACATTGTCGGGATTCCGGTACATCACTCACCAGCAGCTGTGCTCTATTGTGGACCACGAGCTAAGTAACAACAATGCGTGCTGGGCATTGGGGCGTGTATGGGTGCCCCCAAACTGCATCCCAATGGGAGGGCCATTCAGCGCGCAGGGGGCTGACATCCAATTCCTTTGGCAAGTCTACCAACACCGCGGGCAGTTTCGACCGCTCGGTGCTCCAACTGTTTCGCCTGAAGGGTTTCCTATGTGGGAAGGGCGCTGGGGAAGAGTTGCAATGTGCCAGTTCCGAGACAACATTTTGATTGCAACAGACTGCCCGCAGAGTAAGCAAGCGTCACTTATCCAGAAAATTCGAGATATTTTGACAGCAGCCTGGTGTTTAGAGGTGGAATGCGACTGCATCACACCGCAACACACAAGGTGCATAGGGTCCTGTTGTGCCCCAGTAAGGAAAGCAGTGGGGGTCATAATGACTCTCGTGGGGGTCGTAATGACTCTAGTGGGGGTCGTAATGACTCTGCACGTACCAGGGGAGGGCTGTGCGTTTATTGAGCCAGCAGCACTGAAACCTGACTGGTCCCTGCGATTGTAGACGCCACTGATGTCCCCGAGTTTTGCATACCAAGGGTACCTGGGAAACATAATGACAGTGTGCTGAAAAATGGGCTCACCTGGACGCGTGCGTGGCTGGGCCAGATCCTGTCAGCACTGGCCTGGGTACAGGTAATCTCCTGTCTGGGTACAGGACACCCATGGCGATGCGGGCGATACATAAAGGGATACACCGTGCATACAAAACAAGCCCACACACTGTGCAAGCAAAGGTAAAGTGTATCCACTCAATAGTGCACCACATGCCTGCCAAACGATGCATCATTCTGGATAAAGTGAAAACCTGGTTGGAGAAACATGTGGTGTGGGAGGGCAGCTGATACACATCATGGGTACTTCCACCGGACTTCACCATCGATGGTATCAATGGGGCTTGGAATGACGACATTACTTGTCTGGGACTCCTGCAGCAAGCGACCTGCAATGGGTAAAACTGCCTGTGCAACCAGCAGCACAATGTGTGTGTGTAGTGCACCGGTGACGGTGTACTTCTGCTGAATGTATGTCCTGTTTGAAACTCAACCACGAGGTCGATACTCAGTGTTCCACACTCCTCGGGGGGCTGAAGTGGTGCAGGGCACAGGGAGGTGAGGTGATGGGTCTTACCCCACAAACTGAAGGCAGCTCTGGCGCTGCCACCTGCTCATTCTCTGCTGCAGGCCTCTGGCTGTGTTCGAGACGCCTGAGGCTGTGTTGGTTTGCTGGCCTTCGCCTGGGGTCTGGGCATCCTCGTCTCCGTTCCCGGTACTGCAGAAAGGCGCCTATTGGCGTCGGACATGCTCTGTTTGTCTTGTCTGATGACCAACTGACGAGGATTTTTCACTCAGCCAACAATGCTTTGTGCTGTGCTTTCACAAATTGTGTGTGTCTATGTGTGTGTGCGCGTGCGTGCATGCGTGTGTGCGTGTGTGTGTGTGTGTGTGTTCTCTTCCACACCTTCTTCTACTTTCTTACGGCCTGAGGAGATTCGTTAGTGACCAGAGCAGTGCTCTGTTTGTCTGCTTGTTCGTCTCGCTTCAATTGTGTGTGTGTGTGTGCACCGCACTGCCCCCCTCCTCCCCCTGCCACAATGCTGCCATGTCTTCCGGGTCATCCACCACATTCGAGGGGTGGCCCAATGGAAGGGTCAGTCGTACTCCACATGGACCATCCCAGAACGTGCATCCCCAAACGGCATCACAGGGGCATGGTGCCGCAACCTCCAAACACTCCGCGATATGCACCGGGCTAGCCTACGAACAAAGTAGGGCCTGTGTGTGTGTGACAGGACGGTTACATCCTGATTCCATGGTGTATGCTCTCAGAGAAGAAACGAAAAGAAATATTCGTCTGGTGTAGTGGGAATACCAAAGGCTCCTCTCCTCCCTTCGTGCTGGGTACAACTGAAGGTGCCAAGACTCCATGTGTGTGTCCTCAGGGGTGGACAGATGCCGCTGCACTCTGGACCGCCCCACCAACTTGCTTGTGGTCCCTGCCCTGTGGCTGTGCCCTGCAGAAAGGCGCCTCGCCACATGACACTGTTCTTCATGACATTGGTTCTGGCCTGACGAGGAGTCATCACGTCCACGCCCAGTGCCTCGTCATGCCATCCACAGGGCGGTTGTCGGGTGTTGGCGTATTCGCATCGCGTGTGTGTGTGCAGTTTTGGTGCAGTTTTGCTGACATCGTAGTTGCCATGCAGCAACATGATGGTCCAGTTGGTCTTCGTCAGCATTGCTGGTGCTGATCCTTTTTGTTTTGTATTTTTATGAGGCAGCGGTGCAGTTCTGCTTGTTGTCTGCAGCAGGGCGGTTGGGGTTCACCCTAGCTGCTGCCTGTTGTCTGGGCATCACGACAAGTAGTCAGGGAACAGGAACCGTGCCCCCATGCAACCTACCAGAGCTTGATCAACGTGCCTCGGTTTCCACGGTTCCACATTGCCACCCATCATGTATGATTGCAGGAGCCCTGCACACACATGGCGTATGGACTGGACTTTGAGTGGTGGTTGGTCATGCAGTAGCAAACGGTGTACCGATGGCTCGTCTTTTGTAGTGTTTCGCAAACGGCTTCCATTGACCTGATCAACAGTTGTTCTAGCTCGTGCATTCAGGACCGTGGGTTGAGGCACCTCTGGTGGTCCTGTGACCACATGGATGAACAAAAGCCCAAACAACCGATCGCATCGATGGCAAACTGCAGGGCACTTCTGAGCCTTTCCCAGTCTTGGCGGTCATAGTGTTTGCAGCGTTGCGAACCCATGGACTGGATCTGCTTTTTGTGCTGCAACTGGCGACAAGCGATTTTACTTTGCATCCCCAGACTTTGCATCGAATGATGGAGACTTCTGGCATAGTCAGTTTTGGTTTTTGAGCACCCCTTGCACTGGAGCAGGAAGTCTTGGATGTTCTTCCCCGTGTTTCGTTCAACAATGATGTATGTATGTGTTTTCATCCCCCACAAACTGCATTGCTTGTATGCTCTTTAGGAAACACCTCGTTTTGTCACTATTTCTTGCCTGTAACGCCGCGTGAAGTTGAGAGCCAAAAGACGTGTTCCAAGCTGTCTGATCCAGTAGTTGTGCACTTGGTCGCGTCCCCACATTTGTAACATTTTGCTGTTTTATCTTTTAGACAAGCTCTGCTTTATTTTCTCACCCCTCGTCCCTCACCTCCCAGCTCAAGGAATGGCAAGCCTGTCCCAAAAACCAAGGTTCACTCATGCTTCCTCCAGGTCTCTTTCTTGTGTGCAATGGCAACAGAAACCCATGATCGGCAGCAAGGCATCGAAAAGCCAGGTCTCTGCTGCCTTGTTCCCGCCTACAATCTGAGCTGGCCAACAATGTACATATCTATGTGTATCCAAGTGAGACCTTGTCAGAAACCGGAGGGTGGGGGAAATTGGCATGTGTGCGGGTGCCGTCCCAAGGTGTATTTTCAACGACCCCAACTCTCCCTCAACCCATCGTCGCCGCCCCCACCTCGACCTGTGCCACCTCGACCTGTGGGGGTGCCAGCACAGAAAAGGGAGGAGGCATGTGAATCTATGTAATTCCCACTTTGCTCTTAGTTGGGCCCCAGGGCTCTAGTCACTGTGACTAATGTTGCAAATGTCGGCGTTGTGCGTGTACACGGGGCCAGTGGGCGTACGCATGTATGTGTTTGCTAGACGGACCTGGCCATGTGTGCGGTCGCCATCTCGCCCAACTACATCGTGTCCGGATCGTATGACAACAGGTTAGGGTTATATGGTTATAAGGGTAGGTTTATATGACGACACGCTCCGGATCTGGGACTCCGCATCGGGTATGTCTGCATGTATGCCGGCGCTCGTAGGTAGTCTACCTGATGTTTCTTTTTTTAGTTGGGAATGGGGAGGGAGTGAGCAAACGGGCGAGGGAGCCAAGCCTCCCAGTGCCGGGGGGGGGGCGGTGGTTGACGGCCGGGGTGGGGGGGGTACCTAACAACTTGGCACACGGAGGGAGGTGGGGTACCTAACTTAGGCAGCCCCCCCCCCCCCTCCCTATTCCAATTTGTAAGGAACCCCCCTCCCTATTCCAATTTGTAAAGGTACCCCCCCTCCCTATTCAAATTTGTTAGGTACACGCGGGGGTACCTAACAAAATTTCAAAGGGAGCGGGGGTTACCTAACAAAATTTAATAGGCAGTGGGGGGGGGGTGCCTAACAAATTTTAATACCGAGCGGGGGGGTACCTAACAAATTTTGATAGGGAGCGGGCGGTACCTAACAAATTTGAATAGGGAGGGAGGGGGTACCCAACAAATTTTAATACGGAGCGGGGGGGGTACCTAAGAAATTTTGATAGGGAGCGGGGGGGGGTTCCTACCAAATTTGAATAGGGAGGGGGGGGGTACCTAACAAATTGGAATAGGGAGCGGGGGGGCCGCCTAACAAATTTGAATAGCGAGGGGGGGGGGGGTACCTAAAAAATTTTGATACGGAGCGGGGGGTTACCTGAAAACTTAGAATAGGGAGGTGGGGGTACCTAACAAATTTTATTAGGGAGGGGGGGGATGCCTAACAAATTTTATTAGGGAGGGGTGGGTGCCTAACGTATTTTGATGGGGGGGGGGGACCTAACAAATGTTAATAGGGAGTGGAGGGGGGTACCTAACAAAATTTGTATGGGAGTGGGGGGTTACCTAGCAAATTTTAATAGGGAGCGGGGGGGGTACCTAACAAATTTTAATAGGGACTGGGGGAGTGTCTAACAAAAATTTTAATAGGGAGGGGGGGGTACCTAACAAATTTGAATAGGGAGCGGGGGGTTACCGAACAAATTTCAATAGCGAGCGGGGGGGGGGTACCTAACAAATGTTAATAGGCAGGGGGGGGGGTACCCAAAAAATTTTAGTAGGGAGCGGGGGGGGGGGTACCTACCAATTCTGAATAGCGAGGGGGGGTATCTAACAAATTCTAATAGGGAGGGGGGGTTACTTAACAAATTTGAATAGGGAGCGGGGGGGGGTACCTAACAAATTTAAATAGGGAGGGGGGGGGTACCTAACAAATTTGAATAGGGAGGGGGGGGGGGGTACCTAACAAATTTAAATAGGGAGCGGGGGGGGTACCTAACAAATTTAAATAGGGAGGGGGGGGGTACCTAAGAAATTTGAATAGGGAGGGGGGGGGTACCTAACAAATTTTAATGCGGAGCGGGGGGTACCTACCAAATTTGAATAGGAAGGGGGTGGAGGGGGGGTACCTAACAAATTTTGATAGCGAGCGGTGGGGTTACCTAACAAATTTAGATAAGGAGGGGGGGGTACCTAACAAATTGGAATAGAGAGCGGGGGGTGCCTAACAAATTTGAATAGCGAGGAGGGGGATACCTAAGAAATTTTGATACGGAATGGGGGGGGGGTTCCTGAAAACTTAAAAGGATGGGGGGGTACCTAACAAATTTTAATGGGGAGTGGGGGCGTACCTATCAAATTTTAATAGGGAACGGGGGGGGTGCCTAACAAATTGGAATAGGGAGTCGCGGGGGGTACCTAACAAATTTGAATAGGGAGTGGGGGGTACCTAACAAATTTAATAGGGAGGGGGGGTACCCCACAAATTGAAATAGGGGGAGGGGGGGTACCTGACGAATTTCAATAGGGAGGGGGGTGCGTAACAAATTTTAATAGGCAGGGGGGCTTTCCTAACAAATTCCAATAGGGAGGGGGGGATACCTAACAATTTTAGTAGGGAGGATGGGGTGCCTAACAAATTTAAATAGGGAGGGGGGGGGTACCTAACAAATTTCCATAGGGAGGGGGGGGTGCCTAACAAATTTAAATATGGAGGGGGGGGTAGCTAACAAATTTGAATAGGGAGCGGGGGCGTGCCGAACAAATTTTGAATACAGAGGGGGGGGTAACTAACAATTCGATGAGGGAGGGGGGGGTAGCTAACAATTTTGAATAGGGAGGGGGGGGAACCTAACAATTTAGAAAAGTGTTGGGGGGGTACCTAACAAATATTAAATAGTCAGGGGGGGGTATCTAACAAATTTAAATAGGGAGGGGGGGGTACTTGACAATTTTCAACCGGGAGGGGGGGATAGCTAACTAATATGAATAGGGAGGGGGGGTTGCCTTACAAATTTCAATAGGGAATGGGGGGGTACGTAACAAATTTAAATAGGGAGTGGGGGGGGTACCTAACAAATTTGAATAGGGAGTGGGTGGGTGCCTAAAAATTTTTGAATAGGCAGGGGGGGGTACCCAACCAATTTCATAGGGAGGGGGGGGGGGTACCTAACAAATTTTAAATAGGGAGGGGGGGGTACCTGACAAATTTGAATAGTCAGGGGGGGGGTTCCTAACAATTTTGAATAGGGAGGGGGGGTACCTAACAAATTTTAATAGGGAGTGGGTGGGGTACCTAAGAAATTAAAATAGGCAGGGGGGGTACCTAACAAATTTGAATAGGGAAGGGGGGGGATGCCGAAAAAAGTTGAATAGGGAGGGGGGGGGTACCTAACAAATTTGAATAGGGAGCGGGGGGGTACCTAACGCATTTTGAATACGGAGGGGGGGGTGCTTAACAAATCTAAATAGGGAGGGGGGGGTACCTGACAAGTTTCAATAGGGACGGGGGGGTGCCTAACAAATTTAAATAGGGAGGTGGGGGTACCTAACAAATTTGAATAGGGAGGGGGGGGTGCCTAATAATTTTGAATAGGGAGGGGGGGTACCTAACAAATTTTAATAGGGAGTGGGTGGGGTACCTAATAAATTTAAACAGGGAGGGGGGGGTACCTAGCAAGTTTGAATAGGGAAGGGGGGGGATGCCTAAAAGAGTTGACAAGGGAGGGGGGGGGTACCTAACAAATTTGAATAGGGAGGGGGGGGTGCCTAACGAATTTTGAATAGGGAGGGGGGGATACCTGACAAATTTCAATAGGGAGGGGGGGGTGCCTAACAAATTTAAATAGGGAGGTGGGGGTACCTACCAAATTTGAATAGTCAGGGGCGGGTGCCTAACAAATTTAAATAGGGAGGGGGGGTACCTAATAAATTTTGATAGGGAGTGGGTGGGGTACCTAATAAATTTAAATAGGCAGGGGGGGGTACCTAACAAATTTGAATAGGGAGGGGGGGGTACCTAACAAATTTTAATAGGGAGTGGGGGGGGTACCTAACAAATCTAAATAGGGTGGGGGGGGTACCTAACAAATTTTAATAGGGAAGGGGGGGGTGCCTAACAAATTTGAATAGGGAGGGGGGGGTACCTAACAAATCTGAATAGGGAGTGGGGGGGGTACCTAACAAATCTAAATAGGGTGGGGGGGGTACCTAACAAATTTTAATAGGGAAGGGGGGGGTGCCTAACAAATTTTAATAGGGAGGTGGGGGTACCTAACAAATTTGAATAGGGATGGGGGGGGTGCCTAACAATTTTGAATAGGGAGGGGGGTGGTACCTAACAAATTTGAATAGGGAGTGGGATATAGGTGGGGGTACCTAACAAATTTGAATAGGGAAGGGGGGGGATGCCTAACAAAGTTGAATAGGGAGGGGGGGTACCTAACAAATTTTAATAGGGAGTGGGGGGGGTACCTAACAAATTCAAATAGGGAGGGGGGAGTACCTAACAAATTTGAATAGGGAGTTGGGGGGGTACGTAACAAATTTTAATAGGGATCGGGGGGGTTACCCAACAAATTCAAATAGGGAGGGGGGGTTACCTAACAAATTCAAATAGGGAGGGGGGGGTATCTAACAAATTTAAACAAGAAGGGGGGGGGCCACCTAACAAATTTGAATAGGGAGGGGGGGGCTACCTGACAAATTTCAATAGGGAGGGGGGGGTGCCTAACAAATTTAAATAGGGAGGGGGGGTACCTAACAAATTTAAATAGGGAGGGGGGGGTACCTAACAAATTTGAATAGTGAGGGGGGGTACCTAACAAATTTGAATAGAGAGGGGGGGGTACCTACTAAATTTGAATAGGGAGGGGGGGGGGGCTTAACAAATTTAAATGGGGAGGGGGGGGGTACCTAACAAATTTGAATAGGGAGGGGGGGCTGCCTAACAAATTTCACTAGGGAGGGGGGGTGCCTAACAAATTTTTATACGGAGGGGGGGGTACCCAACAAATTTCAATAGGGAGGGGGGGGGTACCTAACAAATCTGAATAGGGAGGGGGGGGGTGCCTAACAAATTTAAATAGGGAGGGGGGGGGTACCTAACAAATTTAAATAGGGAGGGGGGGGGTACCTAACAAATTTGAATAGGGAGGGGGGGGGTACCTAACAAATCTGAATAGGGAGGGGGGGGTACCTAACAAATTTAAATAGGGAGGGGGGGGTACCTAACAAATTTTGAATAGGGAGGGGGGGGGTACCTAACAAATTTAAATAGGGAGGGGGGGGTACCTAACAAATTTGAATAAGGAGGGGCGGGGGTACCTAACAAATTTGAATAGGGAAGGGGGGGTACCTAACAAATTTGAATAAGGAGGGGGGGGGTACCTAACAAATTTAAATAGGGAGGGGGGGTACGTAACAAATTTAAATAGGGAGGGGGGGGGGTACCTAACAAATTTAAATAGGGAGGGGGGGGGTACCTAACAAATTTAAATAGGGAGGGGGGGGGTACCTAACAAATTTAAATAGGGAGTGGGGGGTACCTAACAAATTTCAATAGGGAGCGGGGGGCACCTAACAAATTTAAATAGGGAGGGGGGGGTACCTAACAAATGTGAATAGGGAGGGGGGGGTGCCTAACAAATTTAAATAGGGAGGGGGGGTACCTGACAAATTTGAATAGGGAGGGGGGGTGCCTAACAAATTTAAATACGGACGGGGGGGGGTACCTAACAAATTCGAATAAGGAGGGGGGGGGTACCTAACAAATTTAAATAGGGAGGGGGGGGGTACCTAACAAATTTAAATAGGGAGTGGGGGGTACCTAACAAATTTCAATAGGGAGCGGGGGGGTACCTAACAAATTTAAATAGGGAGGGGGGGGTACCTAACAAATTTGAATAGGGAGGGGGGGGGTACCTAACAAATTTAAATAGGGAGGGGGGGTACCTGACAAATTTAAATAGGGAGGGGGGGGTGCCTAACAAATTTAAATAGGGAGGGGGGGGGGTACCTAACAAATTTGAATAAGGAGGGGGGGGGTACCTAACAAATTTAAATAGGGAGGGGGGGGTACCTAACAAATTTAAATAGGTAGGGGGGGGTACCTAACAAATTTGAATAGGGAGGGGGGGGTACCTAACAAATTTCAATAGGGAGGGGGGGCTACCTAACAATTTGAATAGGGAGGGGGGGTGCCTAACAAATTTAACTAGGGAGGGGGGGGTGCCTAACAAATTTTTATACGGAGGGGGAGGTACCCAACAAATTTCAATAGGGAGGGGGGGGGTACCTAACAAATCTGAATAGGGAGGGGGGGGTACCTAACAAATTTAAATAGGGAGGGGGGGGTACCTAACAAATTTAAATAGGGAGGGGGGGTACGTAACAAATTTAAATAGGGAGGGGGGGGGTACCTAACCAATTTAAATAGGGAGGGGGGGGTACCTAACAAATTTTGAATAGGGAGGGGGGGGGGGTCACCTAACAAATTTAAATAGGGAGGGGGGGGATACCTAACAAATTTAAATAGGGAGGGGGGGGTACCTAACCAATTTAAATAGGGAGGGGGGTGGTACCTAACAAATTTAAATAGGGAGGGGGGGGGTACCTAACAAATTTAAATAGGGAAGGGGGGGTACCTAACAAATTTATATAGGGAGGGGCGGGGTACCTAACAAATTTGAATAGGGAGGGGGTGGTACCTAACAAATTTTGAATAGGGAGGGGGGGGTACCTAACAAATTTAAATAGGGAGGGGGCATACCTAACAAATTTCAATAGGGAGGGGGGGGTACCTAACAAATTTAAATAGGGAGGGGGGGGGTACCTAACAAACCTGAATAGGGAGGGGGGGGTACCTAACAAATTTTGAATAGGGAGGGGGGGTACCTAACAAATTTGAATAGGGAGGGGGGGGGGTACCTAACAAATTTGAATGGGGAGGGGGCGGGTACCTAACAAATTGAAATAGGGAGGGGGGGGGGTACCTAACAACTTCGAATAGGGAGGGGGGGGGTACCTAACAAATTTGAAAAGGGAGGCGGGGGTACCTAACAAATTTGAATAGGGAGGGGGGGGTACCTAACAAATTTAAATAGGGAGGGGGGGGGTACCTAACAAATTTAAATAGGGAGGGGGGGGTACCTAACAAATTTGAATAGGGAGGGGGGGGTACCTAACGAATCTGAATAGGGAGGGGGGGGGTGCCTAACAAATTTAAATAGGGAGGGGGGGGTACCTAACAAATTTAAATAGGGAGGGGGCGGGTACCTAACAAATTTGAATAGGGAGGGGGGGGGTACCTAACAAATTTGAATAGGGAGGGGGGGTACCTAACAAATTTGAATAAGGAGGGGGGGGTACCTAACAAATTTGAATAGGGAAGGGGGGGTACCTAACAAATTTTGAATAAGGAGGGGGGGGGTACCTAACAAATTTAAATAGGGAGGGGGGGGGTACCTAACAAATTTAAATAGGGAGGGGGGGGTACCTAACAAATTTAAGTAGGGAGGGGGGGGGTACCTAACAAATTTAAATAGGGAGGGGGGGGGTACCTAACAAATTTAAATAGGGAGTGGGGGGTACCTAACAAATTTCAATAGGGAGCGGGGGGGTACCTAACAAATTTAAATAGGGAGGGGGGGGTACCTAACAAATGTGAATAGGGAGGGGGGGGTGCCTAACAAATTTAAATAGGGAGGGGGGGTACCTGACAAATTTAAATAGGGAGGGGGGGGTGCCTAACAAATTTCAATAGGGAGGGGGGGGGGGTACCTAACAAATTCGAATAAGGAGGGGGGGGGTACCTAACAAATTTAAATAGGGAGGGGGGGGGTACCTAACAAATTTAAATAGGGAGTGGGGGGTACCTAACAAATTTCAATAGGGAGCGGGGGGGTACCTAACAAATTTAAATAGGGAGGGGGGGGTACCTAACAAATTTGAATAGGGAGGGGGGGGGTACCTAACAAATTTAAATAGGGAGGGGGGGTACCTGACAAATATAAATAGGGAGAGGGGGTGCCTAACAAATTTAAATAGGGAGGGGGGGGGGGTACCTAACAAATTTGAATAAGGAGGGGGGGGGTACCTAACAAATTTAAATAGGGAGGGGGGGGGTACCTAACAAATTTAAATAGGTAGGGGGGGGTACCTAACAAATTTGAATAGGGAGGGGGGGGTACCTAACAAATTTCAATAGGGAGTGGGGGGCTACCTAACAATTTGAATAGGGAGGGGGGGTGCCTAACAAATTTAACTAGGGAGGGGGGGTGCCTAACAAATTTTTATACGGAGGGGGAGGTACCCAACAAATTTCAATAGGGAGGGGGGGGGTACCTAACAAATCTGAATAGGGAGGGGGGGGGGTACCTAACAAATTTAAATAGGGAGGGGGGGTACCTAACAAATTTAAATAGGGAGGGGGGGTACGTAACAATTTAAATAGGGAGGGGGGGGTACCTAACCAATTTAAATAGGGAGGGGGGGGTACCTAACAAATTTTGAATAGGGAGGGGGGGGGTCACCTAACAAATTTAAATAGGGAGGGGGGGGATACCTAACAAATTTAAATAGGGAGGGGGGGGTACCTAACCAATTTAAATAGGGAGGGGGGGGGTACCTAACAAATTTAAATAGGGAGGGGGGGCGGTACCTAACAAATTTAAATAGGAAGGGGGGGTACCTAACAAATTTATATAGGGAGGGGCGGGGTACCTAACAAATTTGAATAGGGAGGGGGGGGTACCTAACAAATTTTGAATAGGGAGGGGGGGGTACCTAACAAATTTAAATAGGGAGGGGGGGGTACCTAACAAATTTGAATAGGGAGGGGGGGGGTACCTAACAAATTTAAATAGGGAGGGGGGGGGGTACCTAACAAATCTGAATGGGGAGGGGGGGTACCTAACAAATTTTGAATAGGGAGGGGGGGTACCTAACAAATTTGAATAGGGAGGGGGGGGGTACCTAACAAATTTGAATGGGGAGGGGGCGGGTACCTAACAAATTGAAATAGGGAGGGGGGGGGTACCTAACAAATTTGAATAGGGAGGGGGGGGGTACCTAACAAATTTGAATAGGGAGGGGGGGGGTACCTAACAAATTTGAATAGGGAGGGGGGGGGTACCTAACAAATTTAAATAGGGAGGGGGGGGGGGTACCTAACAAATTTAAATAGGGAGGGGGGCGTACCTAACAAATTTGAATAGGGAGGGGGGGGGTACCTAACAAATCTGAATAGGGAGGGGGGGGTACCTAACAATTTAAATAGGGAGGGGGGGGGGTACCTAACAAATTTAAATGGGGAGGGGGGGCTACCTCACAAATTTAAATAGGGAGGGGGGGGTACCTAACAAATTTTGAATAGGGAGGGGGGGGGTACCTAACAAATCTGAATAGGGAGGGGGCGGGTACCTAACAAATTTAAATAGGGAGGGGGGGGTACCTAACAAATTTGAATAGGGAGGGGGGGGTACCTAACAAATTTAAATAGGCAGGGGGGGGTACCTAACAATTTTTAATAGGGAGGGGGGGGTACCTAACAAATTTTGAATAGGGAGGGGGGGGTACCTAACAAATTTAAATAGGGAGGGGGGGGGGGTACCTAACAAATTTGAATAGGGAGGGGGGGGGTACCTAACAAATTCAAATAGGGAGGGGGGGGGTACCTAACAAATTTGAATAGGGAGGGGGGGGTACCTAACAAATTTAAATAGGGAGGGGGGGGTACCTAACAAATCTGAATAGGGAGGGGGGGTACCTAACAAATTTTGAATAGGGAGGGGGGGGGGTACCTAACAAATCTGAATAGGGAGGGGGGGGGTACCTAACAAATTTGAATAGGGAGAGGGGGGTTCCTAACAAATCTGAATAGGGAGGGGGGGGGTACCTAACAAATTTAAATAGGGAGGGGGGGGTACCTAACAAATTGGAATAGGGAGGGGGCGGGTACCTAACAAATTTGAATAGGAGGGGGGGGGTACCTAACAAATTTTGAATAGGGAGGGGGGGGGTACCTAACAAATTTTATTAGGGAGGGGGGGGGTACCTAACAAATTTGAATAGGGAGGGGGGGGGTACCTAACAAATTTGAATAGTGAGGGGGGGTACCTAACAGATTTTGAATAGGGAGGGGGCGGGTACCTAACAAATTTAAATAGGGAGTGGGGGGGTACCTAACAAATCTGAATAGGGAGGGGGGGGTACCTAACAAATTTAAATAGGGAGGGGGGGGGTACCTAACCAATTTAAATAGGGAGGGGGGGGTACCTAACAAATTTGAATAGGGAGGGGGGGGGCACCTAACAAATTTAAATAGGGAGGGGGGGGGTACCTAACAAATTTGAATAGGGAGGGGGGGAGTACCTAACAAATTCAAATAGGGAGGGGGGGGGTACCTAACAAATTTAAATAGGGAGGGGGGGGTACCTAACAAATTTGAATAGGGAGGGGGGGGGTACCTAACAAATTTAAATAGGGAGGGGGGGGTACCTAACAAATTTAAATAGGGAGGGGGGGGGTACCTAACAAATTTAAATACGGAGGGGGGGGTACCTAACAAATCTGAATAGGGAGGGGGGGGTACCTAACAGATTTTGAATAGGAAGGGGGCGGGTACCTAACAAATTTAAATAGGGAGTGGGGGGGTACCTAACAAATCTGAATAGGGAGGGGGGGGGTACCTAACAAATTTAAATAGGGAGGGGGGGGGTACCTAACCAATTTAAATAGGGAGGGGGGGGTACCTAGCAAATTTGAATAGGGAGGGGGGGGGCACCTAACAAATTTAAATAGGGAGGGGGGGGGTACCTAACAAATTTGAATAGGGAGGGGGGGGTACCTAACAAATTTAAATAGGGAGGGGGGGTACCTAACAAATTTGAATAGGGAGGGGGGGGGTACCTAACAAATTTGAATAGGGAGGGGGGGGGTACCTAACAAATTCAAAATAGGGAGGGGGGGGGTACCTAACAAATTTAAATAGGGAGGGGGGGGGTGCCTAACAAATTTGAATAGGGAGGGGGGGGGTACCTAACAAATTTAAATAGGGAGGGGGGGGTACCTAACAAATTTAAATAGGGAGGGGGGGGGTACCTAACAAATTTAAATAGGGAGGGGGGGGTACCTAACAAATCTGAATAGGGAGGGGGGGGTACCTAACAAATTTTGAATAGGG